>JBCFYV010000003.1:59284993-59757591 GCA_039000515.1 Timema cristinae | reverse complement strand
GACCAAACGAGTTTTATACGCCTGCTATAGACCAGTTGACCACCTATGTAGGTATCAATGTTAACTTTATATAAAAAATATTTAATATATTATATACTAGCAGAATTAGCCTGCGTTTCCCCGGGGTGGATTTTCTTTGCTTCAAACAGGCAAAAAAAAAACTTTTTCATTTTATTTCTTCCGAACCAGTTTTTAATGAATTAAAAAAATATAATTTAAAATTTGTGAACAAGGATTACAAAATTTAAAATTTCAGCCCTTTGCGTGCGGTAGATATCACGCAATACTCACTCATTACAGACAAACTCTTAATTTTATTAATATAGATATTTCCAAACAATGTCTATTGGGTATAGCCTGAAGGGCCTGAGTGGCTGATGTTCGTTGATGTATATTTAAAAAACAATTTAACTCATTGTGAAGAGACAATAGGTTCTTCAACACGCATTTTTAAAACATGATAATGAGTATTCGATATACATATCAAGTTAAAACTAGGTCAACAAACGTAGAGTTCGACGCCAAAAGGAAAGAGCTATGATTCTACTATTGGTCTTATAGAACGAACCTACCTACCTATACACAATACTAAATGCTTACAAGTAAGCTCATAATCGAACTAGAGCCCCTTGGATTATCAGTCAACCTTCAGTGTGTTTAAACACATCGTTTCCTGGTGTTATAGAGTTTTGTTATTTTCAAGTTGTTGAAATCTGAACACACATGCTAAGGATTTGCACAATAAACAAAAAGTGACTATTGTTGCAAGCAGGAAAATGCAGTAACGTGCCAGAATTTATCTTTCTATAAAACAAGATCGTGTTTGTATAATTTTCCATGCAAAACAAAAAAAAGTCCATACAATTGTCAGTTGTTGTTTGTTAAAGTGAAGCGACAAACGGTCGTCTGTTTTTCTGTGACATATTGCGCCACTTAGCGGTAAATACGGAAACCAACTCAAGGTCTATCGCGATAGTATGCATTATTTGGTTCAAACCATGCCAATGCACAATAAACTAAAACTTTATGCTCAAGGTCATTGTAAGTCTAGATTACAACTTGTCAAATAATCAAAACTGGTTTTATTGCTCTCTAAGTCAAAAGTTATGGACATCATTATGGATTTCTTTCATATATACAGGATGCCCG
Organism: Timema cristinae; assembly: GCA_039000515.1. Taxonomy (NCBI): domain Eukaryota; kingdom Metazoa; phylum Arthropoda; class Insecta; order Phasmatodea; family Timematidae; genus Timema; species Timema cristinae. The sequence goes on along the minus strand of JBCFYV010000003.1, from coordinate 59,756,442 downwards.
TAGTTATTAAATGCCAAACTGTGAACCAGCTGCTTCAAAATACTACATATAAACTTAAAACTAGTCAACAAACGTAGAGCTCAACACCAAAAGGAAAGAGCTAACAAAGATTATACTATTTGTTGCTGTTAAAATGAGCAAAATGTAATTAAATTATTATGATTTTTATTATTATGTGTTTATGTATATTTTTCATTGCTAGCCTGTTGGAGGTCTCGACTGTTGGACTGGCACTTTAATAAAGGAAAATTGAAATGAAAAATTATTACTATTTTATAAATAGTAATTGATACAATCTGACAAAAATAAGATTTCCAATACATATTCTTTGAAGTATAGGGCTTATATATTAAATAAGTTCTATAGTACATTTTGTAACCAACAGATATGTTAATCACACTTTTGGCACATAGTAAATGTGATTTGCTGGAGATTTCTAGAACTGTTTCAACGTTTAAAAAAATAAATAATCATAATAATGCGTTTATTTGGGTGAAGCTAGAGCCAGCTCCTTTTCTTACACTTCACCAAACCCTTTAGGTGGGAGTGTGGGGGTCATGAGAAAAGGGTAGTGTTTTTGCAATGTTTGAATCAAAACTTTTTTTTGGCCAAAATAAATCAAATATTGCTTCATTACAAACCTAGAGTATAATTGTATACACATGGTGATATCAACATTCGTTGAATATCTGTCATGAGCATAGTGACATGAGATGAGAAGAGGAAAAGCTATAATTAAATTTATAGGACACCCTTGACAAATATTCAACAACTGTTAGTATCACTTTGGAATTGAATTAAACTCCATGTTTCTATTGGAGCAGTATTTAATTTATGTTGTCAAAAAAAAAGTTTTGCTATAAAAAAAACCTGAAGAAAGATACCTTTTCTAGCGTCTAGCGTTACCCTACCCACCTTAATGGCAAACCTCAATTTGTCCAAGCTTAGAAAGATATGCCCCCATTTCGAGAGTTGTCCATACATTGTTATGCTGCACAGATTCTTCCTTTGGACTCCGGCAAGTTGTGTCGACCCTCTGGAATGATCAGAAATGGAGTATTGAGGAGATTGGTAGCCTGTCCTCGACGAAGAATGATGACATGTGTGTGCTAAGTCACCCACGAGTGGAGTAGGACACTGTCAAGGCTGGGTGAAACCACCCTCATCCCACCTTCCGGCTGCCAAATGTCTACTCCTTTCCCCTGGAAGACCTTGAAACCGGAACTGCGAGGGTGGCGAGACCACGCGTTCTGTCTGGTCCCAATATTGTACCGAACACACACCCGATATTTCCACTGCTGTGCTGGAGTGAGATGTGTCCTTCCGACATTTCCACTGTTGTGCTGGAGTGAGATGTGTCCTTCCGACATTTCCACTGTTGTGCTGGAGTGAGATGTGTCCTTCCGACATTTCCACTGCTGTGCTGGAGTGAGATGTGTCCTTCCGACATTTCCACTGTTGTGCTGGAGTGAGATGTGTCCTTCCGACATTTCCACTGCTGTGCCGGAGTGAGATGTGTCCTTCCGACATTTCCACTGCTGTGCCGGAGTGAGATGTGTCCTTCCGACATTTCCACTGTTGTGCCGGAGTGAGATGTGTCCTTCCGACATTTCCACTGTTGTGCTGGAGTGAGATGTGTCCTTCCGACATTTCCACTGTTGTGCCGGAGTGAGATGTGTCCTTCCGACATTTCCACTGTTGTGCTGGAGTGAGATGTGTCCTTCCGACATTTCCACTGCTGTGCCGGAGTGAGATGTGTCCTTCCGACATTTCCACTGTTGTGCCGGAGTGAGATGTGTCCTTCCGACATTTCCACTGCTGTGCCGGAGTGAGATGTGTCCTTCCGACATTTCCACTGCTGTGCCGGAGTGAGATGTGTCCTTCCGACATTTCCACTGCTGTGCCGGAGTGAGATGTGTCCTTCCGACATTTCCACTGTTGTGCTGGAGTGAGATGTGTCCTTCCGACATTTCCACTGTTGTGCTGGAGTGAGATGAGTCCTTGCAATGTTGGAACCATAACGTAGTTACAATCCGGTATAGTGCGACGCAGGTCTAGTATTACGATAAGTGGCTCACTCTAATTCCAAAATCAGATGCGCCTAAATTTCCATCATTGATTTGATCTACGTCACTAATCTAGAAAACGTATTTTCACAACTGCTTTAAAAAAACATCAAGATTTTGAATTGGCCTTTTATTTTAACCTTTTTTGATAATACTCTGAAAATGGACACCTGGACACGGGAATCGAACCCGGGACCTTTGGCTTAGTACGCCAATGCTCTGAACACTGAGGTATCCAGGAGTAATCCCGTGCCCAGGATAATTCTTCCCTCGTATTTTAAGACAGAGTCTGTGATGGAAGTGCTGAAATCATTGGCTACAAATGTATGATTTTATTAAGATCACGAGCTATCAGATAACGCAGCCACCTTTAACTAGGTAGTTGGCTTATTGATAATATTATACCATTTATAGGCGAGTGAATTATATAGAATAGGTAGGTCTTTGTGCGAGTCACTTTTTCAATTCGAGACGATATCAAAACGATAATATGAAAAAATATCGAGACGCGAGAACGAGGCGAGCAAACTTCATCAGATAGTACAGAAATGTAACTTATGTTTATTAATAGTAGAAATAGTTATAGAGTGCTTGGTGACCTGGCGGTCTAGGGGTAAGGTGTCAGACTTCTATGCTGGCGGCCGGGGTTCAATCCTCGGTCCCGGCCTAGATTTATCTGATTTCCAAACCCTTCCTTCACCTCTGACAAGACATCTTGTGAATGTGAGGAATGCCAAGCCTCCACCGTGGTTCGGATTCCACGTTAAACTGTAGGTCCTTCATTTCATCTCACAATCACCCTACCATTACACATTAGCGTAAGTGCGTATAACCCAAACGGGTAGTAAGACGCGGTGCTAATAATAATAATAATAATATAATAATATAGAGTGCTTAAGTTATTTTTGACATTTGGGCTGGCACTTTCTTAGGATTATATTATAATTCATTCAAACACTTGAGATGTAACTCATAAAATGTTTAGAAAGTAATTAATTAAATAGTTATAGTTGCAATGTAGGCTATACAATGTACAATTTAATTTTGTAGTTTAACAGCTTATAAAGTCAACGTTTGATATTGGAAAATAATATAACCAAAATATTTCTTAATGCTGTCTTTTTATGGGGAGTGGGAGGGTATAAAAAATTGCTGGTTTTCCGGTATATATGGTATTAATAGAAATAATAGATCCTTTCTTTGGTTTGTAAATTTCTTAGGGTAATTATTGACTTCTTATTTTTAACTTTCGAGGTGAGATCGAGATAATTTCGAGTCTTGCAGATCCTTATTACTAATGAACATATTAAATTGTATGATTCCGAAAACACAATGCCGTCTGTAACTGTTTTCAGAAAACAACGCGAGATATCTATTCTTATCCCTCACTGATGACACGTGTCATGTTTGGTGTCCTTTGAGTGTATATTTTGTCCAGAACCGTGTCAACTTTATTGCCAGCCTTCCTCACACAAAGCGTGATTGTTATCTGATAACAAAAAACTCTTGGCACGTAAGAGAATGTGTTCGTGGAAATGATAGTTGAAGAAGAGAAAAGTTTTCATAAAAAATAAGTGTTCTTGCATTCATAATCCATTTAGCCGTGTAGTAACTTGGCAACAGGCCCGCTCGCTGTTTCTTTCAATGTCCCAAGACAAAAGTTTCGTAAAATGTTATTCCCGTCAAGGGACACTATTATCATTTGTGAACAGGCGAAGATTCGGGGGGGGGGGGGGGGGGGGGGGGGTCGAAGGGTCAATTGACCCCCCTGTTAAAGTTAGAAAATTAATACAAAAAACCAAGTGAAAGTTCAAATTTTAGAAAGAAAATACAACACAGATAAACTATACAATTTGGTATCTTTTTACGTGCAGGCACCTCTTGAGCCGGGTCCACACGTGCGTTATTCATTCACGTGTATTCAATTTTCGACATGACTCAAAACAAGCGCGGAAAAAATATTCGTTTTCACGTCATGCATAGCGAGTAACGAACATTGTTGCGCATAGAGGACGGCAAACTACCACTCATCAAAGAAGACTAATCATCGCCTGAGAGCAATTAATCAACGAATACCGAGTATAGATAATGTGTGGACAGCAGGAGGGGTGGAATTGTGGGGACTCTACCCCCCTGGAAATAATTTGCCCCTTCCTGGAATAAATCCCCCACCCCTCCCTCCACAGATATATTTCAAATCCTTTGATACTATTGAATATTAAGCTGAGAGATGGCCTTAAATCAAACTCCAAATGACTTCTAGATGCATTTTATTGCCCAAAAATTTGCTTGAGAAGACCGCTTCAAATAACTGCAATACTAGAGGCAACTGGCAGAAAAAATCAGGGAGGGAAGCTCTGAATAGCTTCCAAGGTCATCCAAATTTCAAAAATGTGTAGAGGAGGACAACTCCAAATAGCTTCTAGATGCATGTCATTTTGAAGCTATTTCAGGCAAGAACCACCCCAAATAATCTAGTTTCTCAAATAATTCAATCTTCAAAGTGTTGTTGATGGAAGACCACTTCAAAGATCTACAAATGTATGATTTTATTAAGATCACGAGTTATCAGATAATGCAGCCACCTTTAACTAGGTAGTTGGCTTATTGATAATAAATATTATACAATTTATAGGCGAGTGAATTATATAGAATAGGTAGGCCTTTGTGCGAGTCACTTTTTCAATTCAAGACGATATCAAAACGATAATATGAAAAAATATCGAGACGCGAGAACGAGGCGAGCAAACTTCATCAGATAGTACAGAAATGTAACTTATGTTTAGTAATAGTAAAATAGTTATAGAGTGCTTAAGTTACTTTTGACATTTGGGCTGGCACTTTCTTAGGATTATATTATATTTCATTCAAACACTTGAGATGTAACTCATAAAATGTTTACAAAGTAATTAATTAAATAGTTATAGTTGCAATGTAGGCTATACAATGTACAATTTAATTTCGTAGTGTAACAGCTTATAAAGTCAACGTTTGATATTGGAAAATAATATAACAAAAATATTTCTTAGTGAAGACTTTTTATGGGGAGTAGGAGGATTCTAATTATCGTAGAAAATTAAGGTGAGGAGAAAAGAATCTAATTCAAAAAAATTAAGACAAAGACTACGCATAGCTTCTAGAGTGAACCATTTTTCTAAAAATTGCTGAAGGAAGACCACTCCAAATAGTTTATAAAAACTATCCAATTTAAAAAAATTGGAAAGGTTGACCACGGTTTAAAGAATATATAAGATCACATATGAATGAGAAATTATTAAATGGCTTTAAACAGGAATCTAACGTTGTAAATAACTATGTTACCGGTATTTATAGTTATGACCCCCCCCCCCCCGCCCCCTCTCTTATGAAAATGATCAGGATCCATCCCTGTTTGTGAATGAAGTAATCGTTTAACTCACAATAATATTATATTATATATTATATTGGTATCGAATGTTGGGCTTGACTTACTATACAGTAAAGTGATAATATTTTTACCTATCATTTTCGGGTATAGTCACTATAAATTCATTTATAGGGACCTGAAGAAGTAGTTGCCATTTAAATGGTACATAGTACACTCACTCTCTCTACACATTTTTTTATAATCGTGTTAATGGGAAGTGTCAGGATATTAGGTCTATGAAATGTAGCTTTATTAAAAGTAATAGGATACGCACATGAAATTAGTGAACTAGCCTACGTGCATTTAGAGCCAAAAATTTTTATATCACCGCGTCTTAATACCCGTTCAAGTTGTACGCATATATAACTACTCTAGTGGGGTAGGGATGAGGAAGGAAACATTTTAGAGGTAAACTACCCGCATTTAGGGGAAGGAGAGTGGGAAATAATTTAGTAAAAACCACCCTCACTAGACCCAACTGGGATTCTAACTCCGATCTTCCTGTCACTAGCAAGCCAGTCTAACAAGAGCGACGCCTTAGACCATTTGGCCACTGAAGCATGTGAGCCAAAAGTTAAAATAAAAAGTCGTGGAGTCACTCAAGAAAAATCCGTCGACCCCAGTTTGCTTCAACCCACGAACATCGAGTCCTGAGGCAAACCCCCTTAACCCAAGACCACCAAGGTCGTCAAAATTAAGGGTAAATTTCCTCAAAAATGACTCTAAGTCACTTCTCTCGCATTAGACTAGACTGCCGAGGATAGGGACACCAGGGTTCAATCCCGGTCGTGTATACTGAGGACTTTTTTTTCCTAAATTATTTTACTCTCTCCCTCCACGGAAATTAAGGTACACTTTATCTAAGTTCAACCTTCCAAATCCTTAACACATTAGTATAATTAGTACATAGGCGTATAGCCCAAACGGGTAGTAAGACGCGGTGGAAAAAATAAATAAACTTTGTGTTTATGTAATGTCGTTGAATGCGGTGATGAAAATCTCTAGAAACTGGTCAGTGGTCAAAGCCAGGTCTCCTGCGTCAGTCAAAAGCTCCCCCCCCCCCCCCCCCCCCCCCATATTTCTCATGAGGTTTTCCATTTTACTTTTGGCAAGTAAAGGCCCGAGCTAGTTCCTTATATTTTTCTTCTCGGACTGAAAAAATAAAAATCTCATTTTCAGCTTTGTGTTCAAACAAAACATATTCATGAAATTATGATGAGTTAGAAGGGTATCAAATGAAGTGCAAGGCAACTCTTTCCTCATAATATGTTGGTAGGTGTGTCCTCTCTCTTTCTCCACTGGTTGGATTTGAACCGCCTGCTTATATATGTGTGTGTGTGTGTCTGTTCTGAATAAATAACCCCACCTCAGCCTCATCCCATCCCGTTCCTCGGCCGGAAATCATAAATTTATTTGTGCCACAGGACGAACGTTTCAAGGGCAGGGGTTTGTATCTCCTGCAGACTGTGTGGCACGCCATCTCGCCATTGCCGACATCAACAAATTGTGTTCCGGCGCGGGGATGTTTCCGTAGTGTTGCCAACCTTAGACAAATATTACCAGTTTTGCACTTATGTATACTTACTTGGCTATATAAAAAAACTGCACTCATTTGTGGCGATATTATTATCAAAGCCATTTTGAACCTTACCTCAAAGTGTATGTATATAAATTAGGCATCCCTTCTTGAAAGTTTTAATGATTCACAGATAAATCTCACCCTAATTCTAGTCATCTGCAAAGAGGCTTGTCTTTGATGTTTCATCGACAGTAATTTCTGATAAGAGGTTGATTTTCAAAGTATAGGATAATCACAGTGTCGACCATGGTGGTCTCTTGGTTGAAGTGCTCGACCTCAGGACCCGATGTTCGTGGGCTAAAACCCAGCCGAGGTTGATGGATTTTTCTTGTGCGATAGAAATCCATAGCACAACTTCCTTAGGAGGGGAAGTAAAGCCGTCGACCCCATGTCGATTGTAACATGGAAAAAGATCCCTAGAAGGTAAATGGAAATACCTTCCCCAGCAAAATTGGTAGGCCCTTTAGCAATCTGCCATAGAAACTTAGTGTGGAAGGCAACGGGGAACCACAAGCCTTTCGAACTACTCTAGTACATGTGAATTCTACCAGATGGTGTAGCCAGCACTAACCAGTTGAAGCACTGATTGCATGACCAGCGTTGGGTGGAAAGAAATCTCATCAAACCAAACCAACCTTCGGGTTGTTGACTTATGAAGAAGTTCAACTTTGGATAGTACAACGTAGTATTCAATCACACGGTGACACTTTGTTAGTTTTTTTATTTCGGATTATTATGTATCTTTGTCAACAATACAGTATGTCTTAAAACAGTAGGTACGTGATGTGCTTGAGATAACTATATTAATTTGATTTAGTTGTAGTTTTTCACGTACAGCGTCTGGACGATCCTCATACACTGCATTATGAGGAAGTTAGAAATTACAGTCAATGTGTCCGCATTTGCGTAAAGGGAAAGAAAAGAGGAGAAAAAAATAGTTAATCCCATCCGGCTGGTATTCGAACCCCAAAATATCTTTTCACTGGCAAACCAGACCAGACCAAAAAATTGCTCGAGTAGATACATTAAAAATGTTCTGGACATAGTAATATCAACAATTCTTTAGTATTTGTCATAAGCATTGCGAAATTTGAAAATACATTTTTCTCATTCAAAAAAGTTCCTGTTTAAATTCAATTATTTTTTAAAAAAAAGTATGCCACTAGGGTTTGTATGCTAGACATTTTTTTTTGTTTTATAGTGGCAGTGGCGGATATGTAGCCGTCTTATGAAGTTGGGCCACCATATAGGTATGGTAACTTCAACCCGAATAGATGATGATGATGATGATGATGATTAAGTGGTGCCAGTAGAAATCTTAAACCTGGATTAAGTCTAATTAGCCAGACCGTGCAAACCATAGGAACAATTCTCCTTCAGGAAAAATACCTATGATACCACAGGGAATGGAACCTAGGACCTCTAGATTGGTTGCCAGGAATCCTGGCTGATCAGTAGACCAATGAGATTTCTAAAGAAGAAATTAAACGTAACATTTCTACTTAAATAGTTATTTTATTTACTATATCCAAAAATGTTTTTGCTTTTAAAAAAACCCACCTTAACTCGCGTTCGGTTCCATCCCGCCTTAAAGAGACTTGTTTATTGAACAGAACAGGGAGGATCTTTTAATTTCGCTTGGTGATATTTTAAATGTTGGTGGTAGACAATAAGACTGGTTTCTGTCACGACACAGAGAAATAGACTGATGATCAACACTCTTCATGAGGTTTAATTAATCGGACCAGGCATTGACGAGGCGTGCAGGCGTTCCCACCATGGGAAGTGCACCGCGAGGAGGTATTTTTAGACCAGTCCCCGGGGTTGTTTCTGTCGGAGAGTCTGGTCTAATCTCTTCATTGTGGGGGCTACACACAACATTTAGTTTTGGTTTATAGATGATTCACGGCCGTCCAGCTTGTTGATGTTCTTAAATTAGACATGACACAAAGGTTGCTTTTGTTTAAGTTTATTTTTTGTCTTATCATGTTTTTTTCTCTCTCTCTCTCTCTCTGGTGGTTGGGATACTGTCCATTACATTAACCGTTTTAGTTGGTGGAAACAGTAAACTAACATTTCATCTAAGACGAGCTTTGGTAGTCTGTGCGGAAGTTATAAACAATACGATAAATGAATCATTTGATAAATATTAGCAATAAGGTTCTTTGTAGTCTCAGCTCTGGAATTGTCATATAGTGTACACTCTGTTTCAATCATATCCAGCCCCGTGAGTATGACTGAGGGGCTGTCATTGATGGGGAGTCTGGGGTCATGGTTCAAATCCCGGCCGGGTGCATTTCAGTAGTTTTGCATACGGGATTTATCATTATGAGTTTACCCCCCATCCTATCTCCACACGAGTGCATGCGTATTTTTTTCAAATTTACCCACCTCATCACTAAACCATCAGATTAAGTATTTAATTGTCCCCCCCCCTCTTTTTTTTGTGAAGCACGTCTTTACACAATTTCGGGCTATCCGCGTTGAAATATTGGAAATGGAATGAGTAAGGTGGAATTTTATAGGAAATGTACCCGCATTTGCGTGAAGAGAGAGAAAGATAATGGAAAATCATTTAGGGGAAAACACCCTCATTACACCCGACCGAGAGGAATGCGAAATGAGGAAGGTAGACTTGTATATGAGATTTACCCTCGTTTGCATGAAAAGAGAGTGGAAAACCTCCCTCACTACACCTGACCAAGATTCGAACCCCAATCTCCACGTCATCATCAGTCCAGTCTGTTGCAAGAATTAACGTATTTTTAGAGGCATAAGCCATGCGACCACCAGAGTGGGTAGCCCAAAAGTTGAAAGTAAAGAAAAAAAAAAGTTAAACTCATGTCATTGAGAGAGCACATGTGTTGGATCTAACGAGCTAGAGGACTTGGATACTGCCAAATGTTTATTAGTATCTATTTATATGCGCTCTCTAATCACTCACAAACAAGCACATTAATTACAAACTCACAACACAAGGCAATTTATTCTTAACGTATAGCCTACATATTTACTAATTGAGGCAAGGACGCATAGGCCTGGTATGCCATTTTTCACGTAGAATCTCTTATTTAATTCGCCATGTTTTCATTTGTCTTACCACAAAATTTCGTGCAGGTATTTAATAAAACTGAGGTTGGTAAATTGTTTTAGACTGTGGTGTCTCAAATGTATTGCTGATTTTTTTCTTCTTTCTTTTATAATTGTTGGTTCACAAAACAATGCTTGGACCCACCTCACTTGAGTAGCAAGCTGAGCTCCCCCCCTACAAATAGTAAATATATTGGTCATCCCCCCCCCCCCCCCCGGAAGCTAATCAGGGACTCCTAGACGGGTGGGGATGATGCATGCGAACGTCCTCCACCATGTTAGTCCATGCAGGAGTGATGCAACCTCACAGAGCCTTGCTATACAAGAGGCACGCACTCCATGCCGATGAAATCAACGTGTTCACTGTTGATATCTCTCATACGCCTGCAAGTCGTTAGCAACCACGACAACACGAGTAAATTAAATACACTCCTGGCGATGATTAATCTTGCGAGGATAACCTTTTCCGTATGAACAGTGTGGCGTCACGTGCGACACCAAAGAAGGGAAAAGTCATGCTCAATGTGGACAATGAAATCTAATGATGTCATCTGATGGCCTGCAAAGACGGCACGGCGCAAAGTCTTCTACCGGAGGGACACGTCACAGGAAGGAGCGTGGAATATGTTGAGTACTTTCAACAGAAATGGCCTCTTTCAATCGCACCGCTCACTGCTCCCTGCGTTTCATTATCTATCTTTGGATGAAATGGTTACCAAATGGCTATTCAAATACACACCTTTATGTTATTTGGCTTTTGTGTTCAGTTTCTCTCTTTTTTTTTCTTTCTGTTAATGGAGATATTAAGTTGTAACCGAATATTTGGCAGTCAACAATATGGAGGACGTTTAAGCAATCAAACACAGTCGATGCGTGTATTTCTTTCCGCCCACAGCTCTGCGGTAAATAACAACCATATTCTTCACACGTGCAGATATTTCACCTTGGCATCAATGAGTCGGTCGCTGTAGAGATTCGTATCAAACCTGTGAATACTTTGGAGTTATTTTTATTTTTATTTTGGTGTGTAGTAATAGAAGGCTATTGGAATTAATATCGATGATAAGGAACGGTTTAATCTTATATTGTAAAACTCTTATAGTTATTTATGTGACAACATTAATTCTTTATATAATGTATATATCTACGTATACTAGTGCGCATTCGTGAATAATCTATCAAGTGCAGGAGTTGGTAACGGGTTGATATCGTGGCAGTTTTCAGTTAATTTTGTAAGAAAATAACATCGTCAATCTTTGAGTATTTTAAACTCATAAATAAATCAAGTAATTTTACATAATATTTAAGTGTGATTAAAATTACCTCGGTTGGTCATCGATAATGTTATAAGAAATTTAAATGGATTTTTATTAAAATGTACATTTTATCTATTCCATAAAAGTAGTGACTTAATGATTTTATTTCTATGCCATTTGTTTAGTCAGCGATTCTAATTTTATTCGCATATCCCGGCATGCGTTTTTCATCTTATCAATACTTTCCAGTTGTGCAGGTTCTTAAAGGTACAGAGCACTGTCGATAAACTATATTAGTTTGACAAGACCATTTTATTTGTGTGTGAAAACAAATGTATTTGTTTATTTCATCAAAATGTTTTCGATAAAATTAGAGACAATCGTTAAGGGGAATCATTATGCGCTTTATAAATGAGTAAATATAATAAAATGACCCCATCTGAGAATCTCTTCCCCTCCTAAAACACTGACATATACCTGGTTGATTGCAGATTGAAGTCTTGCGTGATTACATCTCTGCAGAGGTTGTTTTGTCATGTATGGGTCGAAGTGATGTGTCGTGTATCCGCCGAAACAACCTAGCTCACATCATTACTGGTTCTTTGGTCATTCATCACATGGGCAGTCAAGCATCTGAGGATATAAGCCATGTTGTAGACATTTCACCAAGATAAAAGTGACAGCTACTCAGCTACACTTTTAAAAACCTATATTTTCCCCTCCCTCCCTTTTCAGCAGAGCTCTCACATGAAGACAAGGCCGACAAATTGGCAAATATTTCTGCTTCCATGAAGATGATCAGATGATTACAGACATAAAATAATATCAATACACTCATAAATACAAATCTTTTATTAATCCTTTTTCCTAAAAGGTTGATAGTATATGTACACTATGAGTTTATTCATGCGTCAAGTCATGTGATATGCAGCTGCCACTTTTGACACAAAAACATTAATGAAATAGTAAAATCTTATAAATTTTGACCTCGGAAAAATATAGCTATATTTTCTTAAAGACCCTTTCCTATCTAAATTTGGCTAAAACACATAACACAAATCCATAATCTGGGAGTGGGATTGTCTGAGCATTTGTAAAGAATTACACTGAAGGCACCATAAAAAAAAGTAAAAACTTACGAGATTGTTATATTAAGGTGCTGGGTACATAAAGTTACTGGGTGTAGCTGTCCGTCATAAGGAGAAAAAACAGGCGAAGAGGAAAGTACAAGAAACAATTGAATGTTGTGCACCCCCTTCCCATTAAATTACATCATTCTCTTTTCAAATATTTATTCTACACTTTACGCTTCTATACTAGTTAAGTTTTGTTTCCAGGACATTTAGATCTCAATGATCATCTAAAATATGTTAATTTTTGTACTTTTAAACTATGTCTACGAGTCTATATATGTGTAGGGTCATAGACATTAGTTTTGTGTTCATATCTCAGCTACCTGCCTCGTTAATGTGAGAGTTTAGGGAACGCGAGAAAAGGGCAGTCAGTGTTTTTGTTATTTTCATAGCAAAACTTTTTTTTTTGCAAAAATAAATCAAATATTGCTCCAATAGAAACATATAGTTTAGTTTTATTCATAAGGTGATATCAAGGGTGTAGTTGAATATCTGTCATGAACCTAGCGGCATTAGATGAGAAACTTTTTAAATGAAGAGGAAAAGTTGTCATTAAATCCTAGGACAACATTGACTTATATTCAACAACTGTTGATATCACCTTGTGGAGAAAACTAAACTCTTTGTTTCTACTGGAGCAATACTTTATTTATTTTGACGAAAAAACAATGTTTTACTATTAAAAAACTGCAAATAAACGGACCTTGACACATGCTTCCTACATTGTCCAAAGCTGTGGATGAGTTCATCCATAGGATTCTTTTTTCTCCTTCAGTCTCTTTCCACTTTTACCCCCCGAGTGGACTGTGATATAGCAGAGTGGATCATATATCACCTGGTACAGCAGGCAATTTAAACGAACAACCTCATCAGGAGGGCACCGTTATGACCTTGCCTCGGGCAAGTCAAGGAGATATAATTTTTTTCTCTCTCTTAAGAAGAATCTTTCTCTCTGCCCTCGCCCAACGCTACGCCTACACTTATCAGCTGTTGGAATAGTTTTTATTGTTGACCGGTGACGTCATGCTGTCAGCACTTAAAAGGAATAGAAACCACCTTCAAGGTCACCTACATTCACCGTATTGTATTCCCAAGGAAAAACATGTGTGATGGTTACGTTGAGTTATTGATTGACAAAAGAAAACTATTTGGTAGGTTTTTCATAAATGTTCAAAGGTGTTTTTTTTTGTTTTTTACCGTTTTTTTATATAAATTATTGCAATCGTGAAAATATCTCTACCTGGAGATTATTACGTTTTGTAGGCCCCACCCTTCCCCCTACTAAAAATAAGTGAGTCGTGTGTCCCTTTATCAGTAAGTACCTGGGCTACATCTGCAACGGTTCGATGGATTTCATTCATACTTTGATGTTTTATGGTTACAGCTTGAGGCCATACCGTGATTTTGATTTGATTTTAATATTTAAGCTTATTTACTGATGACTGATTTCTTAAAAGTGGATTTTTTGTTTTTGTAAAGGGGTTTAATGGTCTTGTTTAAAATGTATAGCTTGGGAATATTTTATATCATAAATACCACTGTATACTTGTTTGATTTAAAAAAAAAAATTCAAAGGTATTTCATATAATTATAAAATATGTTTTTCTTGATGTAAACTTACTTAGTTTACTTACTGGTTACAGATTTTTGACAATTTTATTACAAACTTCGTGAAAATATTTACGATTGTTATTATGATACCATTGGGGAATTTTACTATGCATTTTTGTTTCTCAGGACCAAACCCAACAATATATCTATTTTTGATGGGGTTGGGGTTATAAATGTGGTGGCTCATGGTAAAATACTGTACAACAAGAAATACAATCAATTTTACCATTGGATCCCTCTTAAAGCAATAATAAAAAATAAAAAAACATGGGTGCTGTAGTCTTTTTATTGCTATTCTATAGCCTCATTGTGAATGTTTTTAGTGTTTCGTGTCTTAGGGAAAAAAACACTAGAATACTGTAGTTGTGAATTTGGGACATTTTAGGCACAAACTATGATTAGTTGGCTTTTTCAAAGAAGGAAAAGATAACTGTAGGCCGTGGGCTGCATACGGGCCGATTTATGATTCTCTGCGGCCCTCGGACCTTTTGATGAACTAACAAACCAAGAGGCCCGATTCATCTTCATTTTGCTATCCAAGTTGTAGAAATAAACTATTTTGATAATGCTATTATCATTTAATTTTATTAGCATCAGATTCAAAAACTTTTACAAAGGGTGCAATTTTTTTTAATATTCGTTAGAAACTGAAACAACTTCTTGGGAAAACTAAGAGGGTGAAGCTTATTATTGTATATCTTAAATTTATTTTTGTAATAAAAAGGTAATAATGTTAAAATTATTTTTACTTAAAATGGTGAAAGCTTGTTTTTTTTTAATGCATCCCGATCATTGTTCAAAATTTTCAATAGGCCATCAAGATCAAACGATTTTGACACGTCAGTACTAACCACTCACTTTTCTTCACCCTGAAACACTGGCTGGCGTAACTATTTCAAATATTTACCCATCAAACTCAAACGCCAATGGTACTTTATACAGGCCAATTTTGTGAAAAATAAAATAATATTTTTGTTTACTAATTTTTAAAGTGTCTTGTTGGAAAAACTAAAATTTTCACCTGTAAAACCTGAGCCTTGGTGTAGGCACCTACCAGAAGGGTGGTGGCTTGTATCGTCAGGAGAGGGCGCAGTTTCTTTTCTAGGTGGACTTTATTTATTTGTAAGGGCTGCTGCTCTTTTTACCTGTCTACTCTTTTGTGTGATGCCGACATTCCAGTACTCTTCCTTAGGTTTTTTTCAGCAGCCGTGGACTGTGAAAACCAAGGGACCCCGAAACTTCACTTTTATTTTAATACTGGTTTTGGCCTTACTAATAGGGGTTGACCAAAAAAGAGTCTTTTATCTTGCCACAGTGAATCTCAAAACTCTTTGGGGACAATAAAAAACAACAAATTAGCGTCTTATTACACGTTCGGGCTATACGCTTAAGTACTAATTACGCTAGTGAGTGGGTTGTGACTGGATAAGGTTGGATATAGAGGAAGTGAACCCGCATTTGCGTGGAGGGAGAGGGGAAACCCATTTAGGGAAAACCACCGTTAGTTCACCCGAGTCAGATTCGAATCTCAATCTACCCGTCCTCGACAGTCTAGCTCAACCTGAAACTAGCGCTTTAGCTAACTACGCCACTGAGGCGGGTGACAGTAAAACAAAATCTAAATAATAAATATTGAAACAGGATCTACCAAACTCTATAAACCCAATCTTCTCTGGATTTAGAATTTTATTTAGGGGTATGCATCTACTTAAAAATATAGTTCGAGTAAAGTTTTAGTAAATGCCCAAACTCGACTCATGAGATTTTAATAAAACTAGAAAAAATTGAGTAGCCTACTCAGAAATTTTGATTTTTTCTCTCTCAAAAATTCTTGAGTTTAATTAGTTTTATTCAATTTTAACGTAAGTTGTTATTTCATAGAAATAAGGCCACACAATATCTTTTGTCTAGTTAAAAAAAACACTTTGTTTCGTAGCTTTTCACATCAAGAATGAATATTATTATTTCAATTAATAAGCTTTTGTGACCCTGATTTAAGTATAAGTAAGATCTGTGTTACTTAACACCGTGATGTGCCCCAACCCTCCCCAATGTAAAACACTATGTATTCATTAGAGCTCCCCTCACATAACCTATTTCGATTTCTCGCAGTATAGTTTTAAAAGCAATATCCTCTCCCTCCAATTTCAGTATGACTCTCCGCCCTCCCTCCAATGTTAGTATGACTCTCCCCTCCCTCCAATGTTAGTATGACTACTATCCCTCCAATGTTAGTATAACTACTACTCTCCCTACAATGTTAGTATGACTATCTCCCCTCCCTCAAATGTTAGTATGACTCTCCCCTCCCTCCAATGTTAGTATGACTACTATCCCTCCAATGTTAGTATAACTACTACTCTCCCTACAATGTTAGTATGACTACTACTGTCCCTCCAATGTTAGTATAACTACTACTCTCCCTACAATATTAGTATGACTATCTCCCCTCCCTCAAATGTTAGTATGACTACTACTGTCCCTCCAATGTTAGTATAACTACTACTCTCCCTACAATATTAGTATGACTATCTCCCCTCCCTCCAATGTTAGTATGACTACTACTGTCCCTCCAATGTTAGTATAACTACTACTCTCCCTCCAATGTTAGTATGACTACTACTCTCCCTCCAATGTTAATATAACTACTACTCTCCCTACAATGTTAGTATGACTATCTCCCCTCCCTCCAATGTTAGTATGACTACTACTGTCCCTCCATTGTTAGTATGACTACTACTCTCCCTCCTCTTCAGTCCATACTTCCATCTGGTAACTAGTCTTAGTTCACACCGTGGCAAGGGTGAAACCTTTTACATGCAGATTTGTGTGTGAACCCCGCAGCCTTGTTCTACACCGACAGTAACCCACATTGACCTACAAAACTCCCTGCTGGTAGGGTTGGACCACCCTTTTGTCTGGTAAACTCGCAATGAAGGTTTCTATTTACTCAACAGCTTGGGGTAGGCCGAGCGTCCTTTTGTCGGGAAGATGGCCTTCGCCCAAGTGTTGTCAACGTGTTTTCATTTTATCCACACCAGATCATGGTATAGTTTAAGTATTTTTTAGTAAAATAAAGTATTTTTTTAATTCAAAAGTTATTTGACTTTATATCAATAAAAAAAAGTCATATATGGCCTAGAAATAGTTTATTACGTATAATCATCAAGTCCAATACAAAACAGTTCAGTAAATACTTCATACCGGTTCTTAATTTGTTCCAGAACACCAAAAATATTTTGTAAATAACACATCACTTGATTCATTTTGGGTGGATATAAACGGAACCCTTAGGGTTCGGCCAGACTGCCAAGCGTGCGAGCGAGCGCGCAAGCGACTGGGTGGCCAAACTGGCGAGCGCGCGAGCGAGCGAGCGAGCGAGCGAGCGCGTAATTAGCGGACCCTAGTTAGATTATTATTAGCACCGCGTCTTACTACCCGTTCGGGTTATACGCACTTACGCTAATGTGTAATGGTAGGGTTATTGTGAGATGAAATGAAGGACCTACAGTTTAACGTGGAATCCGAACCACGGTGGTGGCCTGGCATTCCCTACATTCACAAGATGTCTTGTCAGAGGTGAAGGAAGGGTTTGGAAATAAGATAAATCTGTGCCGGGACCGAGGATTGAACCCCGGCTGCCAGCACAGAAGTCTGACACCTTACTCCTAGACCACTAGGTCACCGCCCCCCCCCCTCCCCCCTAGTTAGAGAAGATGTATCTGTCAAACACACTTAGTACATCTCTGCTCCTCGAAAATTCTTACAGAAAATATTGTGTATTTATAAAAAAGAAAAAAGTAGAAGTGCATCCAATTAATAAATTGAGAAATGCGTATGGTACTGTACTGAAGTGTTTTAAAATCAGATTTTCCGCACCAGTGGCGGAATGGTGCGTTGCACTCGATAGCTTTTGACTAGGAGGCAAAGGTTCGAATCTTGGCTCAGTGAACTGAAGGTGATTTTTAAAACCTATTTATTGTTGTGGTTTTTTCATACTCTCTCCAAACTAATGGTGATTCTTATTTGTAAAGGCCTACTTTGATTATAATATTGAATTATTTTAACATATCGGGTTTACATATATACATTATACTATTTATGGTCTTACCAATTAAATGAGGCCATTATTATTATTATTATTATTATTATTATTATTAGCACCGCATCTTACTACCCGTTCGGCTTATACGCACTTACGCTAATGTGTAATGGTAGGGTGATTGTGAGATGAAATGAAGGACCTACAGTATAACGTGGAATCCGAACCACGGTGGAGGCCTGGCTTTCCCCACATTCACAAGATGTGATTAATACACGTCTTGTCAGAGGTGAAGGAAGGTTTGTAAATCAGATAAATCTGTGCCGGGACCGAGGATTGAACCCCGGCCGCCAGCACAGAAGTCTGACACCTTACCCCTAGACCGCCAGGTCACCGGGCCATTAATAGCAAGTGTGTTAAACCTATCACTGATAGAAAAAAGTCAAATATCATGTCAAAATGAGAAGTTTCCCCAGCACTCAATGAACCAACATACAATAATATTGCCTAGCGCCTGTAAACTAGACTGTACCGGGTCGAGCGCGCGCGCTTGAAAAATAGAACCAGTTCTATCTTTCAAGCGCGCGCGCTCAGTCGCTCGCGCGCTCGCTCGCTCGCTCGCTCCAGTGTGGCCACCCCCATTACAACCAATGTGTTCTATTTTATATTTTAGTCGCTCGCGCGCTCGCTCGCTCGCTCGCGCGCTCAGTCTGGCCGTACCCTTAGATCAGTGTTTCTCAAACTTCTCCCAATGGCGGACCACTTGATAATAGTTCGATGCACACGTGGACCACCCACCTTAATATACTACCGACCTGTCACTTGTCGAAGGAGGACATTTTCTAAAGAAAGTGTTTATCAAGCAGTATTTATCTGATTACCAAACCCTTCCTTCACCTCTGACAAGACATCTTGTGAATGTGAGGAATGCCAGGTCTCCACCGTGGTTCGGATTCCACGTTAAACTGTAGGTCCTTCATTTCATCTCACAATCACCCTACCATTACACATTAGCGTAAGTGCGTATAACCCGAACGGGTAGTAAGACGCGGTGCTAATAATAATAATAATAATAATAATCAAGCAGTAAATACAGCATAGATGCATTACTTTGCTTCCCACACATTTTACGGTCTAATTTTCATAGGAAGAGCATAAAAGAATAGTTGTTGAGTAATTTTGGAAATTGACATAACGATTTTGGTTAAAATGAATATCTGGGAAGTCTTTACATGATACAGTAAGTAGCCCCATGGCTTCTTTGGTGCTGACTGACAGCTAAAAGCTTTGAAAAGTTACCAGACCAAATTATGTATCCCTACGCCGAACCATATGCCTGCAAAAACAGGTGTTTAGCAGCTGTCACTTCTGACGGTCAAAATTTAGGTATATACCTAAATGTTGACTGTCAGAAGTCAGCTGTGAGCTGTCAATCAGCACCAAAGAAGCCACGGGGCTACTGTAGTACAGTAAACATAATTTGAAATTTGAAGCTATATTACTGATTACTTATTTTTGAAAACCTAAATGACTCCTCTCATATAAAACAATGCAATACACTTATGGATCGAACTAGTCACGGCGTTTGTGTCGCAGTGACCAAAACGTGACCAAAACGTGAGTCTGTCACCGACAGCGACTACAGGGCTTTGTGGCCAAATGAAAACCTATTATTAACTTCGGACATCGTTGTCTGCTATAGACCAGATATGTTGATACTTCAATAAAATCAGAGCCTTTATTAATTCATTCCCTCCAGCCCTTGCTTGCCCTGTGAACCAATTATTTGAATTATCTACCGGGAAATGCTCCGTCACTAATTTGTGAACTGTCACTTGCCTCCCGCGACCCGCTTCGTGGGGCTGAATGGTCTAGTAAGGCGTCACTCTCCGTCTGATGACGAAGAGATTGGGGTTTGAATCCTGGTTGCATGGCCTGAGGGCGGTTTTTCCTACTTGGTTTTACACTCTCCCTCTTCGCAATAGTGGATACACTTCATACAAATATAACTTTCCTCATACCTAACACACAAGCGTAACTTAATATTACGTGTGCGTACAACCAGAACGGGTAGTAAGACCTTCCCAGTGACAGCTATGGTAATGTGACTAGTTTTAATATCTACTTGTGACCCGCCCCGTGACAGCTCTGGCAGTGTGACTAGTTTTAATATCTACTTGTGACCCACCCCGTGACAGCTCTGGTAATGTGACTAGTTTTAATATCTACTTGTGACCCGCCCCGTGACAGCTATGGTAGTGTGACCCACCCAGTGACAGCTATGGTAGTGTGACTAGTTTTAATATCTACTTGTGACCCGCCCAGTTACAGCTATGGTAGTCTGACTAGTTTTAATATCTAGTTGTGACCCGCCCAGTGACAGCTATGGTAGTGTGACTAGTTTTAATATCTACTTGTGACCCACCCCGTGACAGCTATGGTAATGTGACTAGTTTTAATATCTACTTGTGACCCACCCCGTGACAGCTCTGGTAATGTGACTAGTTTTAATATCTACTTGTGACCCACCCCGTGACAGCTCTGGTAATGTGACTAGTTTTAATATCTACTTGTGACCCACCCCGTGACAGCTATGGTAGTGTGACTAGTTTTAATATCTACTTGTGACCCGCCCCGTGACAGCTATGGTAGTGTGACTAAAGGTGGGGACACACTGCCGTCACGTCACGTGAGGTCACATGAGCTCACGTAAGCCATCAAAGTGTGAGTAGACTGATTTCTGTTGATAAGATGGGAGCGCATTCACACTGGCGTCACTACATACACATCACGTGAGGTCATGTCTTCTCATGTCTCGTCACGCCCTCACGCGCTCTCACAATATCTGCGGCAGCACATATTTCGTGAGCCGTGAGTCCGTTGAAGGGTCGTAAGTGGACAAGTCGTTTAGTTTTCTTGGTTGTTATAGTGTGTTAATTATGGAGGAAATGCTTATTGAAAAAGTGCGTAGCCGAGCTTTTCTTTATGATGTCAAGTCAGGAGACTACAGAGACCAGGAAATGAGAACCAACGCTTGGGAAGAGATTGGGAAGGAGTTGAAAATAAAACGTAAGTTTTATTTCATATTTACTTTATTTATTCATGTATAAACTCAATTTGTTGAGGGTGCTAAAAGTATACACTTGTAATTAAGAGACAAAATAAAAATATTGTGGGCCTATGACTATCGTAATTTGTTATATACAGGTTTTTTTAAAGTTTCCACCCGTTTAACTCGAAATGTATGCAAAATAAAAAAAGTATTTCCGAACAAAAGTTGTGTGGTTTCGAGGCGGAAAGAAAACAGCATGATTTGATTTAGTGGGCATTTTCAAAGTTATTTCGTCTCTATGATATTTTTGTAAGTTGTGGTAATCCTTTGGCGAAATTCTTTGATCTGTAGAAGGCTTTGTTTTATAAACAATATACTTTAGTTAGACCCGTGGAAAAAATCTAATAACGAGGACCACACTTTGGGTTAGTAAAACAATAATACCTTAAATTATTAACATTTAGTAATAAATCACTCATCGTTATCATATATTGATCATTTGTCAAATATTTTTTTAAATCAAGACTGAAAAAAAAATTGTTTGTTTTTTTGTTATATTCAAATGCCGATACAAATATTATAGGTTTCAATTAAAAATATATTTACCTTAAAATAACTTTTAAAAGTCCACCAAATAAAAAAAATGCTGTTGTCGCCCCCCCCCCCCCCCCCCCCCCTCGACACCAAACGACTTTTATTAAGATTTTTTTCGTATTTCGCATACTTTTTGAGAAAAACAGCCGGAAGCTTAAAAAACAAAATAACTGTTCATGTAGAATGGGTTTTTTTCACTGTCCGTTAACTAAGTACAAACTAGAGAAGATAAGTTTTGATATTCTATTCTAATATTA
This sequence comes from Timema cristinae, assembly GCA_039000515.1. Lineage (NCBI taxonomy): Eukaryota > Metazoa > Arthropoda > Insecta > Phasmatodea > Timematidae > Timema > Timema cristinae. The sequence goes on along the minus strand of JBCFYV010000003.1, from coordinate 59,734,356 downwards.
TTATCATAGTGAGTGAAGTCCTCGTCGGATCGTGGGTAATTGCCAAGGTACTGAGCCAACAGGTGAATTGAAATAATCTTTGAAATACTCTCTAACATCTGTTGCCTCTCGGGGTGCATTCCTCCTCATTTGCAGCAAATTTTGTAGAGCAGAAGTCCTCGGACATAGTTGCTCAATTTCATCAGGGGGATTGTGTTCTTTGCAGAGCATGTTATGAAGGCAACAAGCTGCCAGCACCAGTTTATCGACAGTTTCTGGTTGTACTTCCAAAGGCCGTCGAAAGACTCTCCACCGGGAAGCTAGAATACCAAAAGCATTTTCAACGACCCTTCGAGCCCGTGACAAGCGATAGTTGTAGACCTTTTTGTCTTCGTCCCCTCCTAGGTGATGTCTGCTGTATGGTCTAAGTAAATATTTTTTGAGGGGAAATGCCTCATCTCCAACTATTACATATGGCAATGGAACAGAATTTTCAACCAAAGGTGTATGTGGTGGAATGTTCAATGTCTTGTCTTCGAGTTTTTTCCCAATCACAGATTTTGAAAAAACATTACCATCACTGTTCTTACCATATGCACCTACATCTATAGCAATGAATCTATACTCAGCATCAACTAGTGCAAGGAGAACTTGCGAATGAAAACCTTTGTAGTTGAAGTATTTTGACCCTCCACCAATTGGGCACTGAATAGCGATGTGCTTCCCATCAATTGCTGCCAAACAATTTGGGAACTGCCAAAGATCCCGGAATTTTTCTGCTGAAGCTTTCCAAACGTCTTCATTTGGCTTGGGCATAAAAAGAGGACCCAATATTTTCCATATAGCTTCACAAACATTTCTAACTATCTTTCCTACTGTGCTGAATCCCAAACGGTAACTGAATCCCAGGCTTCTAAACGAGTTTCCTGTGGCCAGGAACCTGAAAATAAAATGATTGCTATAAATACTTATCTGTAAATAAACATAAGATATCATTTAAATCAATTATAATCTTATTCTTTATATTTTATTTTATATTTTTTATTCAAACAAATCTTTTTTTTTTCAGCTGGGACAGCGAAAGATACGTGGGAAAAATTACGGAGGTGTTTCATGAACGCACTGAGCCGACGACGGAATAAGAAGAGTGGAGATGGAGCAACAAAAATGCCTCCATGGAAGTTCGAACAAGAAATGTCATTTCTTTTGCCCTCTTTTAGCGCAAGAAAGACACAGAGCAATCTCCAGGATGTGGATGAACTCCATGAAGAGGTGGTTTTTAGCCCAGAAACAAGCATTAATCACGGATCAGGAGATTGTATGAATGATGAAGTTTCACCCAGACAAGACACCCCTCAAACTTCACAGGGAGATCATATTGCACCTTCAAACTTTCCAAATGAAACACATGTAAATTTTCAAAATATTGCTAATAAGAAAAAAAAACGAGATGGAGGAGACAACGATATTCATCAAATGGTAAAAATTATGAGGGAAAATTCAACTTTGAGAAGAATCAGACATGAAGAAAGAAAAATATCAAGCCTTGACTTAGATGACACAGATATGTTTTTTCTGAGTTTAGCAAAAACTGCAAAGACACTTCCTCCTCTAGATCTGGCTAAAGTAAAATTACAGGTAAGCCAGGCTGTCCTTCAAATGCAAATTGCAGTGGGTGAGCAGGCACAGTATCGAAAATCATCTGCTTCCCCCGCATCCCACAATTCCACATCCAGTGAAACATCGTTCTCTCCACGCCCAATTTCTACTGCATCTGCAGCTTCGTGCTCGTCAGGAACTGGAGTATATATACTCTGCCTCTTGTAAATGATCCAATCAACAGTGAGTATTTGGGACCTCAAGTAAGCTCACCCCATTTCATTTCAGGACTTCATCAATATTGATAATATTAAGTAGTTTTTCTATTTGAAAGATAATATGTGCCACAAAAATACTCTGATCTTTGCTCATTAAAATATTTACCTATTTGATCCTTTCTGTAAGACTTAAATAAACAAATTTAAAAAAAAAATCAGTATTTTGTCACTTCACGCACCTTAAACACACTGCAAGCTTTTCTTCAGTAGTGATGGCCTCTCGCATCTGAGTGTTTTTGGTTACTATATTCTCCTTTATAAGATCATGTAAGAACTGAAATTCTTCCTTTGTCATCCTAAAATACATTTCATATCGACTTGGATGTTCTTTAAGCTCCTTAACCAAATGATAAAACTCGCCCTTCACCTTCCTTTTCAAATTTATTTGATGCACCCACACCCTTTTCCTACGAGCCACTGTATTAGCCACTAATACTGCACAAGTATTTTCCAACTCTTCTTCAAACTCAGATGAACTGCTAGATCCACTTCTCTCCATGGTTAGTCCAAGAATGAAGGAAGAACTTTAGATAATAAACGTATTACTGAAAACGAAACGAGAGCGCATGTTGAGTGACATGACGTGACTATAGTGTGAGTATGTACAGCACGTCACGTCATATCTTTACTGCGTGAGGTCACATGAGCTCACGTGACGTGACGGCAGTGTGTTCCCACCTTAAGCCACACGCACGTGCTCCAACCCTCATGGCCACATAATGAAACTCAGCCATAAACTAGACAGACGCTCTCTTATGATGAATGTCGAAAAGGGCAGTAAATATTCGTTTGAGCACTAAACGTCATTGCTGTTGTGGCGTCGGGTAAGGGTTTTTGGGTGGGCGCTAGGGCGGGGGTTTGCAAGTTAGGCCCTCAACGACGTTTTGGGTGGTCTTGAACTAGCGCCTGTCGAAAACAGCCCACGACTTTATATTATTATGATATATTCATCCGAGTTAAGAACCTCAATAGATGTCGGGTTAATCTCAATACATCAAGCTGTCTGTTTTTTGAAGTGCATTTATGGACATGGACAATAATTATCTAATTGAAACCATTTCCCAAAAGTGTTTATCTCTCTACACACTATAAATTGTTAGCTGCTAGCAATGTGTATCCGGTGTGTGATGTTCCGGGACTTTACTACAAGCAGCGACGTGTGGTTGAAAGGAAGTCAACCCCTGTCCGTTGATATTTTATTAATAAGATATTTGCCTGGGTTAGTATCTTATAAAATTCATATACCGTAGGGTAAAATCCCAATCATGATTTAATAACACTTTAAATTGCTTCATGAGTTCAATAGTTTAATGCTACACTTTTTTTTAATCGAGTTATTAATTTGCGGGACCTCAAAAGGAGCCACCCTTAGTAGGTCCTGGCAATACCTCCTCCCCTTTTCCCCCTTTACACCCGCAAAATAAATCTGGTTATATTCTATAATGGATTATATCGAAGTGAGCCAAACTTTGTTCGATACATGGATTTTTAATTGCACCCATTTTTGTTGAAGAATCACCAGCCCCTTGGTATAGTGGTCAGTCAGTGCATCTGGCTACGGGCTTAGGAGTCATGGGTTCGATTCCAGGCTGATACCGTGAGTATTTTTCCCGAAAGAAGGAGAACTACCCCAACGAATACCATGGTTTAATTACTTAAGCATAAGTAAGTTTTAAGTGTTTCCACTGGTTCCACACCCTCATACTCATTATCCCCATCACCCCATCTCATCGGGACATGGAAAAATGTACGATTAGTACGTTAGCACGTCTCCTGGGCAACGATATTTTAGTACTGGCTAATCTTTCCACAAACTGGGCTACGAGTGAATAGCTCAGCCGCGATATACATTGTTGAAGTATTGCAAATTAAATTCTGAAATATTTTAAAACTATAAAAGCTTGATGATATTCAGCCATCCTATTTGAAATATAGTAAAATATCTCCGCTATAAAACAATGAATAAATGAACGTGATTGAGTGTGAAATTACTTTAACAACACCTATCTATATATACATTTTAGTCGGTGTATTGTGGAGATGTAATGAAATGACGTACTTCGTGGTTTTTTGGGCATGCTACCCCAGAAAATAGTTCGTGTTCATTTATATTGCATGCGTGATAGCCAATCAGCTCATAATTATTTAGCGATCCGCTTCGGGGTTAGAGTGATTCTAAGGCATTGTGGTTCCCAACCGGTGTGCCGCGAAATTTTGAAAGTGTGTCGCCAAAGTTACCTAATATTTTACTCTAACTAAACATCTCGTTATAAATCTACTACTAATTCCAGTTTTAAGCCTTTCAAAGTGTTATAGCGATAGCTAATTTTAGGTTTCATTTGAAAAGAAGATTGTGACCGACCAGTTTCTATCTGTATCTTTTGTGGAGACCACCTGAACAATGAAACAACTATTCTGGACCAAATGAAGTGGCATCCAACCACCAAACATTCCAGTGAGTCCCCCCAAAAAACCATCATCCCAACACGACACACAAATAAAATAAAATAAAAACCGTTTGAATTTCAGATTGTGCACCTGAGGCGTCATTCAAAGTTGCTGAATTGATAGAAAAAACCACGAAACCACGGGTTATTTGCAAAAATGTGATTGGGCAAGCTTGAAACCATGATTATAAAATAATCTAAAGAACGAATTTCAAAAGTGTCTTAGACTGAAGTATTTCTGAAATATCTGCGAACATCATTCAAAATGTTTTGGAAAAAATTAACGTAAACAGGCAATTTTCTCTGCAAGTAGATGAGGGCCCAGATAGAAGAATACACTTATTGTTAACTGATTCTCGATACTCATCATTTTAATTTTTTATCCAAATTTATAGAAAAATGTATTACATTACAGCCTATACACAAGTGTGCCGAGAAAATATTTTCTTGGATTAAGTGTGCCCTGGAGTGAAAATGGTTGGGAATCCCTGCTCTAAGGCGTCACTCTCACAACACCCCGGACTGTCGATGACGGGGATATCAGGGATTGAATCCCGGTTGGGTGTTAGGTGTTTTTCCTCCTTTGTTTTCCACTCTCTCTTCACCCAAATGTGGGTATACTTTCTCTAAATTAAAACTTCTTTATCCTTACACATTAGCCTAATTAATATATATGTTTATAGCTCTTAACGGTTAGTAAGACGTGTTATATATGCTAATGTGTTAAGTACTAGGAAGGTGTAATATAGAGGAAGTATATCCCCATTTTCGTGAAGCGAGAGAGAGAGAGTGAATATATATGATATATAGGGACGCGCCTTAATGCAACCAGCGTTAGGTCTGATGAACATCATCACACACAATGTTATTATAAAAACTAGGCCTTCCTTCATTTCTATGATCGAACTGGTCTTCAAAACCAGTCCAACCTGTTGCCTGCCCTTCCTCTACTTACCAAAGATTGCCTGCTAAATGCTTCAGTATAATAATAATAATAATAATAATAATAATAATAAAATAAATATAATATAATATGCTTCGAACTCCAGCCGGCCTAATATGAGGCGAAGAAGCTCTGCCAACATGTGTGTAAATTAATATTTGTGTCAAGAATGTGTTTTCCACCTGTGAACGACATAATTTGATAACATTTTTATAGCTTGTTCGGAGTTATCTTAGCACCACGTCTTACTACCCCGGTTCGGTTATACGCTAATGGTTTTAGGGCTTAGGAAGGTTATATTTAGAAGAAGTTTGCCAACATTTGTGTGGAAAACCCACCCTCAGTACACCCGACCGAGATTCAAACCTCGATCTCCCCGTCTTCGGCAGTCTAATTACTGCAAAAGTAGCGCGTTAGACCACGCGGCCAACCAAGCGGGTTTTACAATATCATTATTAAAATAATGACATTCATTCTTGATGTGAAAAAACCAGATAACACAGATTGAAGGTGGGAGGGGGCAGGTTAAATGTCTACCTGGTATTACCTGGGAAAAAACTAATACAAAAGTGTTAGGTAGCTTATGGATTGCCCCTAAGCGTGTAAGAGTATTTCCTCCCCCAAAGGAACTCCTCTCCCACCCGACGCAAATGCTGGCACACTTTCTGAAGTGTGGTAAACCACCTTGCCACCAAATGTAAGGCTGGTGCCGCGACAGCTCTAACTTTAAGAGATCAACACACTTGACACATGTCGCCGAGTATCGATCTTCCTGTCACATGTGTGTTGCTTCACACAAAAACTGGGTCGCTCTCTTTAAAAAAAAATTCAACATATTAAGGAACACGTCACGAAATGGTGGTGGATAAGGTTCAACCCTCACTGGGATTCTCGCGTTCACTAAAACACAAGAGCAGAGCAGAAACCTAATCACGTGACGATCTCTTAAGCCAATTTCAACCTTATCGGTGTTAACCGCTTGATGCAACTTTAAATAACTTCAGGTTTCCTTTTTATGCGCGTCAACATCAGCTTGGGAGAACCGGTACAATCTCAGACATACCAACGACTCAATCATTGCGCATGAGCCTACGAAGCGATATACAATCAGACAGTTTCATCTACTGTTGTTAAATTTATTTAACTATTTGAGGTATTTAACATGCACTTTCTGAACTGACAGATTATATAAATACCTATATGAGAATTTCTATGAGTGAGTCCTAAAGAGCCTACCACTTTTGCCGGGAAAGGCATTTTCACATTCGTTCCAGGGATCTTTTACATGCCACAATCGACAAAGGACTGACGGCTTTACTTCCCCTTCGAAGGAAGTTGTGCTACGGATTTTTATCGCTCAAGAACAATCCTTCGACTCCGGCTGGGCTTAAACCTACGAACATCGGGTCCTGAGGCAAGTACTTTACCCCAAGACCATCTAATTCCAAAAACGGCCATTGGATGGATTTTTTGCTCAATCTAGAATTTGACGTTTTCAAATGACCAAAGACCTAAGTTCTATTCAATTTCTGTCTTTGACCATCTACACATAGCCAAACCTAGTATTGTGCAACGACAAAAAAACGACAAAAGTTGAAAATACAGTTGTTAGGGTAGGTTGGATTTCAAAAAAACAAATTTGGTCAAGTGGTCTTGATAATTTAAAATAAGTTTGTAATCTATTCAGGTTCTGTTTGCACATCATTGAGATCCACCTGCCCTCTTAAATTCATGTGGTTGTTCAAAATTGGATGAGTGCCACCCGCTCATTCTGGTTGAGAAATGAACTAAAATGTTATTTCTAGCTTTGGTCGTTTAGTAACTGCACAATCCTATGTTTGGCTGTTTGGAAACGGCCAAAGCCTGACATTGAATAGAACTTTTGGCTTTAGTCATTTTTAAATGTCCAGTCTTAGGATTGATCAAAAAATCCACCCATTGACTGTTTTCGGGCTTTGCACCCAACATTTATATTTGTTTCACGACACAATAGGATAGTTTGAAAACACCCATTTTGATATTAATTTTGAAGATCTGTATATCCACTGTATAATAAAACGTGTCGTTCATCAGATATTTATAGTTTGTTTCGCAAAGCATCACGGGTCATTATAAATGTCTGCTATCGTGTTAATTGTTACTACACCCGTGTAGATTCTGCTCTATATTTTTGATAAACGTGTAGATCAAGCCTTACAAACTCACAAGTTGACACATTTCGAAGAAAAACATTACAATTGCATTTTTAGAGGGGAAAAAACTGATAAAGAATATTTGTCAAAAGCGAGATGTTTAACATTTAAAAAAAAAATACTGACCTTGAAAAATATTCTTTACTTGTTTTGTTGTATTGGAAGCACGCGGATAGCACGTCAGTGATAAAAAACATAGCAAAAATATTATACAAATGCTTCCGGATTTAATTATTTATAGCTCATTCTGCACTCTAGAAATGTTTAGTACTATTTCTTTGGGAGAGGGAAGAGGGGAGGGGTGGGCAACACAAACTAAAAGTCCAATTTTCATGTAAAGGAGCGTTTTAGGAAGTAAATTAATTTTATTTTGGACCAAATCGAATACATTTTACTATACTGTAAATATTATTTTATAGGTGTTGATATAATCTATTAAAAGTTAAAGCTGCAGCTCACATGATTTGACGTATGAATATATGCAAGTATTATGGTAACTTCTCTGGTTGTCGCTGACCATGGTGGCCAAAATCAGGAAGGAATATGGATAACCCGGAAAAGTCAGGGATTTAAAGTTGTCAGAAAAAATCCGATAAATGTCAGGAAATGTTGAAGTCAAATGTTCAAGTCGATCAGGGAAAATGGTATATTTAATTGTCTCGGGAAGAGAATTGTCTTATTGACATTCGATTCAAACACTTATTTTTTAAATGTAGGTCTATGTATTTTTAAGTGCATTTAAAAAGTAGCTGTTCAAACAAATGTTTGTATTTTGGTTTATTCTAAAACATCAATCACGAAGGAGATTCTAGTCAGGGAAATTTGGATTTCTGGATCAGGGAAAAGTCGGGGAATTCTAGTTGGTGCCCAGACTGGAGCGTGCGAGCGAGCGACTGAGCACGCGTGGTCGACCCGGTAGTCTAGTTTACAGGCGCTAGGAAATAATATTGTATGTTGGTTCATTGAGTGCTAGGAAAACTTTTCATTTTGACATTTTTATTATTATCGATAGGTTGTTTGGGACACTATTTACTAACGGCCTAATTTAATTATTGGTAAGATCATAAACACACTCTCTCTCTCTCTCTCTCTCTCTCTCTCTATATATAATATATATACACACACACAAGCATCAGTTTATATATATATATAATATATATATATATATATATATGTGTGTGTGTGTGTGTGGTTAAAACTGATATTTTAAAATACTTCCTTATTATAATCAAAGCCTTTACAAATAATAATCACGTATAGCGTGGAGAGAGGATGAGAAAACCACAACAATAACCACTTGTCACAAACTACCCTCAGTTCACTGAGCCAAGATTCGAATCACTATCACAATGGTAGGGAGAGTGATGTGATACCGCCGCGTCGTTAAAAACTTCTACGGCATTCCTGTTTAAAATAGTCTCAAGACTCGAGGGATAGATAGCGTCTTCTTCGAAACACAGCATGACCAACAAACAAATGAAGAAAGCTCACAATTGTCTCAGTACTATTTTTACAACGCGTCTTACTTACTGCTTGACTCGGCTTTACGCATTTTAACTACCCAAAATACCGCTTAGTTTGTTGAATGATTTAAGGAAGGCATTACTTTCGCAATAGACTAGACTGTCCATGACAAGGAGAATGGGGTTCGATTCCTTCTCGGGTGTACTCGGGGTGATTTTTTTTCATAGGTGGGCACCTTGGTCAGCGAGAAATTCTCATCTCAATCACTGTCAGGCCACACGGTTTAAAATACAATAATCTGTGTCGTTTTCTGGAACTACTTCTTTATTATGTCCAAGCTTATACTCACATCGCCCTTCACCTACAACCACCTTTGTTCACGTCAATAAGAAAGAAGGGAAAGAAAATTACAAACGAAATATTCTTATTTTAAGGTAGGCCTAGATCGGAAAACTCCCTTCTTCGCAGCAATTTCTCGCTTACCGAGGTAGCCTCCTTCAAGGGTTTGTCATTCTCTACGCAAATGCGGGTACACGTCTTCTAAGTTAAACCTTACAAATCCATAGCACACTAACGTAATTAGTTGTGCTTATATAAGCGTATAACCAGAACGGGTACTAAGACGTGGTAGCACAAAAAACATACACCTATGGGTAGAATTAGGAGGAAATGTACCTGCATTTGCATGGATGTACAGTGGTAAACCGTTAAAGAAAACAAACTCAGTACATCCGGCTGCCTTGTCATCGGCAAACCAAACTAGATGATCCTGACATTTAGTCGTTGTACCGCCTGACTCAACGACTGACCTTACTGTGAGGTGTGGTATCGATTGTGAAGAACTGAAAACCAGACACATTCAAAAGGGAAATAAAAGTATTCTGTTAATTCCCCCTTTGTGTGAGATTTGTTTCACTCTTTGTGGTTCGAGCAGGCCTCCGACTCCTGGTAATAACTCACATCTCCCAGAAGAGTGTAATTAGTAATTATCATGTTTTATACGAGACAGATGTCTGCACAGACTTAAGGACCCAACCCGGGCTGCTTCTCTTTGAAGTCACCGATGCTTTTAACCTTCATCAGATTGGAACAGCGCCTTAAAAAAAATGTCTAGTTTTACATTTCGGGAAACAGTTGAGGAAACAAGAATATTTTTTTAAGAAAAGCGATTTTTAAACTATGTATCCTACAATCGTTAAAAAAAATCCCTCGTTTACTGGTCAGACAAACTAACCTAATATTGTTATCAAGTCATTGTATCGTATGCTTCTATTGATCTTATCTGACAGTTAAAAAAAAAGATACCTAATACAACTACTTTCATATGATCTTCAGAGGTCACGTTTAAAAGATATTTCAGTACCAATTGGAATTACTCTAATAGTATAGTAAAAGTTTTCAATTTTGATCTATAAAAAATAACTTTGAAAGTGCTTCCTTCTAGAATCCTACTGTAGCTGTACTATGGCGAAGCTTTTCCTGAGGATGGGGTAGCGGGGGTATACGACCACCTTTGAGTCAAGCTCTCCTCGTCAACAGAATAACTATTCATAAAAATATAGTCTACCATTGATACAGTTAATTAATAAGTTAATTATATTCATTAATATTAATATATTAAAAGTAAAGTGAAACCTATCTAGAGTTGATGGAAACATAACAAACCTGGTCCAATCGTCCTCCTTCCAGGCACACACACACACACACACACACACACACACACACAACACACTCTCTCTCTCTCGCTGCTTCCATAATCCTTTAATCCTATTTATTACCTTCGGCGTCTTTCAAAGCAAGCTGTTTTTTTCCTATCCCGCTTTTAATATAAATGTAAAGATACACATACACCCTGAAAAACACCACAATTACATTGAGACAAGTTTAGAAAAATCAAACATTGATACAACATTGATACATATATATATAGTTTTATTTTAGAGCAGATTTGCCACATGAATTTGTATATAAGAAAAAGCGAACTGAAGAAGTAAGTACTTTGTGTCTAACAAGCTTCTTTTTCCCCATTTCATGGGTCTGTATTTAATATATCCCCACCAAATTCAAATCACACGACTCCGAGAATCACTTTTATGAAATAGGAAATTTTATTACTCTATATTTCATCCTAAGTGCTTAGGATAGTGGGATTTTAATATGAAAAAAAAAAATCAGGAAATGTTGTAGTAAATAAATACTAGTAGCCCTGTTAATGAGGCTTATTAATTAGCTGAGATCATACCAATCAGATATTGAGCTTAGGTTGGAAAAAATACAAAATCTTGAAATCATACGAGTTTGGGATTTCTAGATTGAGCACACACAAAAATTCTACGACCTGTAAACATAGTTTGGAAGTTGAAATTTTGAAGCTGAAAACCCCAAAAAATCCACATAGTAATTTAGTTGGTCATCAAGGCCTAGACCTAAATGTCCTAGAAATTAAATATAACTGGTATAGGAACGTAGGTTGTATATTTGTGAATCGAATGGTAACATAATAATATAATAATAATAATAATAATATAATTGTATTTGTATTTTTCTTCTACCCTTTTTGTTCTCCCACTGATGGACAACTCCAACCGGTCACGACGTTATAAGCCCACTTGGTTTCTGAAGTTTATCAATTTCTGTTCGACTATACTAGAGCCTTAAGGTCGGATGGTAAGGATTTAAATTAGAGGGCAGTATTTTTGCATTTCTTTTTAAATTAGTAAAATAAATTAACTATTAATCCAGTAGAAACATAGAGTTTAATTTTCTTCAGAAGGTGGTATCAAATGTTCTTGAATATCTGTCAAGCGTGCCCAAGAATTAGATAATAACGTTTATCTTTTAATTTAAAAGTTTCTAATAAAATGGCAAATGCTAATATGCTCTTTAAATATATTTAGTAACTGTTGATATCACCATGTTTAGTGAATACAACTCTTTGTTTCTACTGGAGAATTATTTGCTTTATTTTGGCTAAAAAATTGTTTCCTATGAAAACTGCATAAACACTTGACATTTTCTCGCGTCCCCCATTGATGCTGGTTCTTCCTACCATGATTCCATTATATTAGTGGGATATAACTGGAGGCACGTGGGCCAAATGCGGCCCGAGCTAATTTAAAATATGGCCCTCACAATATCTAGGAGGAAAATTATAGGAAAACCATCGGTGGTGGATGTGAATTATCTAATGAGTTAAATACAAACGTATTTTTATTTAAAAATGTTATAATTGTTTTTTATTATATACTTATTTGATTAGTAAATATATTTATAGCTCTATATTAATAATGCAAAGTTGTTATGTGAAAGTGTTTGTGTGTGTATATTTCACAATACATTTTTGAGAGAATAATAAACCTGTTTTTGGCAGTAAGACTTAGAAATATTCTACCAACCAAAAATATAATTTGTTATAATTATTGAAAATATGTGTTTATTTAAGTGTTGTTTGTAGGTTATATTAAGTTGGCGGGACTACTAATTATATCTTTGGTCCGCAGGAAGAACTGATTGTCAGATTTGGTCCTTGGGATGAGAAAAGTTGGAACACCCTAGATTATATCATTAAATTTGTTTATAGCTTCAACTCCTCTGCAATTTCAACCAAATTTATTATGATCACCAAGACAGATGGAGATAAAGACATAAAGTCTTCAACGCAATATCTGTAGTTTCATTTAAAAGCATTCTGACTGTAGTCCCATGGACATTAATACGTACTTAACAAACGTACTCTGATTCTGTACGTACACACACACACACACACACATACACACATCTACAGTTTGTTCACACCACTATAGCATTAACTGTACCCTTGTGACGTTCTGAGAAGGAAATTGAACTAATGGGGAAATGGCCATCCTTCGCCTTACGCCATGCTTTCTTTGTGGCCAGTATTTTGGTAAGAGTGTATTTCTCTGTTTATTTTTAGAAGCGTATTATTGTTATATTTTTAAGTTGTGTTTACGCAGAAGCAATTGTTCGTGAAGACAGATGTTTGAAGGGGTGGGTGTCAATACTTGTTAACATGCTTCGTTCATACCTTCAACACATGCTCGCTTCACACCCAGCCAACCTTATATTATTGGGGTTCTAGCTTCACTAAAAAAAAAAGCTCAGCTCAACCATTGTTTGTCTTTTTTTTTACTACTTAAAAGAGAGAAGTGATGGATCCCAGGCAACAACTTTATTGGAGGTCTTTGAAAGATTTATCGAAAAGACACAAATTGTAATAAAATTAATGTTCTGAGGGCTATAAAGCCGGTTACCCTTAAGGGTGCTAAATGGGAAAGCGCTGAGAAGCGTTGCTGCATATGTTTCTAAATAGGATTATTTATAAAGCGGTTTTATATTTTTAATATTGTTTTCAACAAAACTTAGGCAAAAGTTCTGACCAGCTAAAAATTTTACTTTCAAGTTTTTAAAAAAAAAATTGTGATAACTTACACAAAACCTTACTAAGCAATCCCACATTATCGTAACATTTTCTTATGCAGCCTATTAAAACATGACTTTATTTAATAGGGGAAGGTTAGACCTAGGTTTCTAACCTTTTACTTTAATCTCAGAAGTATAAGTTTTTCACGTAAAGTGTCGGTGAATATTCCCTCTAAACTCTCTAACCGGTTGACAATCCGACACCTTGCTCACTCGATAGCGTGTCTATCTACTGAGCTAAGGGTCCCAGGTTCAATTTCTGGCAAGATGGAAAAAATTAACATAATTGATGCAAAGTAAGTCTTCAGACGACTGATGATAGTTTTCATCTACGTTTTGTTAAAATTATATATTACGCTGATGCGTTAGGGATAAAGAGGGTTGACTGACTCGTATTTGCGTATAGAGAGCGTGAAAAATCTTTTAGTATAAAAAAACTTCAGTACAACCGACCATGATTCGAACCCCAATCTGCTCATCACAAGCATTACAGTGTAATGATGGTGTGACACGTTAGACCACGAGACCATAAATATGTGTAAGAAGAACTTTAAACCGCAAATTCAAATTTATAATAACCGACATTGACATATGTCATAATTGACACCATCTGTTGAAGTACAGTAACTTAAATCTATAACAGACACAAGACCCAGCCCTCGACAGTTAATTCATCACCGTGAAAGGGGGAAACCCATATTTTACCAATGATACATTTTTCAGCCACGCCGGGAATCGAACCCGGGACCCTTAGCTCAGTAGGCTGACTCACTACCGGTCGGACTATTGTGTATTACTATCTATTGTGTTGTTGGAGAGTTGCCTCAGATTGATTCTGACCTCCGCATTCTCACGCGATGTGACGCAGCGTATTGAAGAGCATTGCTATCGTGAAATATGCCCAGTGGCGCTTCAAGTGGTCCGTTGATTGACTGGACTAGGGTAACCTCGTTGATTATACCAGATGCCTGACAAGTACAGTCGAGTGTCCAAGGAGTGCACAAACTCTCGCACTCCGGAGAAAGCAGGAAACAAGTCCCTATTCATGTGAACCTGACAAGTACAGTCGAGTGTCCAAGGAGTGCACAAAGTCTCACACTCCGGAGGAAGCAGGAAACAAGTCCCTAGCCATGTGGACCTGACAAGTACAGTCGAGTGTCCAAGGAGTGCACAAAGTCTCACACTCCGGAGGAAGCAGGAAACAAGTCCTTAGCCATGTGAACCTGACAAGTACAGTCGAGTGTCCAAGGAGTGCACAAAGTCTCACACTCCGGAGGAAGGAGGAAACAAGTCCCTAGCCATGTGGACCTGACAAGCACAGTCGAGTGTCCAAGGAGTGCACAAACTCTCGCACTCCGGAGGAAGCAGGAAACAAGTCCCTAGCCATGTGGACCTGACAAGTACAGTCGAGTGTCCAAGGAGTGCACAAACTCTCGCACTCCGGAGAAAGCTGGAAACAAGTCCCTAGCCATGTGGACCTGACAAGTACAGTCGAGTGTCCAAGGAGTGCACAAACTCTCGCACTCCGGAGAAAGCAGGAAACAAGTCCCTAGCCATGTGGACCTGACAAGCACAGTCGAGTGTCCAAGGAGTGCACAAACTCTCGCACTCCGGAGGAAGCAGGAAACAAGTCCCTAGCCATGTGACCTGGCAAGTACAGTCGAGTGTCCAAGGAGTGCACAAACTCTCGCACTCCGGAGGAAGCAGGAAACAAGTCCCTAGCCATGTGGACCTGACAAGTACAGTCGAGTGTCCAAGGAGTGCACAAACTCTCGCACTCCGGAGAAAGCAGGAAACAAGTCCCTATTCATGTGAACCTGACAAGTACAGTCGAGTGTCCAAGGAGTGCACAAAGTCTCACACTCCGGAGGAAGCAGGAAACAAGTCCCTAGCCATGTGGACCTGACAAGTACAGTCGAGTGTCCAAGGAGTGCACAAATCTCGCACTCCGGAGGAAGCAGGAAACAAGTCCCTAGCCATGGGGAAACCTGACAAGACAGTCGAGTGTCCAAGGAGTGCACAAATCTCACACTCCGGAGAAGCAGGAAACAAGTCCCTAGCCATGTGGACCTGACAAGTACAGTCGAGTGTCCAAGGAGTGCACAACTCTCGCACTCCGGAGGAAAGCAGGAAACAAGTCCTTATGCCATGTGAACCTACAAGTACAGTCGAGTGTCCAAGGAGTGCACAAAGTCTCGCACTCCGGAGGAAGCAGGAAACAATTCCCTAGCCATGTGGACCTGACAAGTACAGTCGAGTGTCCAAGGAGTGCACAAACTCTCGCACTCCGGAGGAAAGCAGGAAACAAGTCCCTAGCCATGTGGACCTGACAAGTACAGTCGAGTGTCCAAGGAGTGCACAAATCTCGCACTCCGGAGAAAGCAGGAAACAAGTCCCTAGCCATGTGGATTGCAACCAACTAAAAAAAACATGACATCAATTCAACTTGTACATAGTACGGTTACGCAAAAAGCAATATAAAGATTCCTTTAGTACCAATATGTCAGTAACTACGACCAGTAATCGGCAGAAACTGTAGGGAGGGAAGAAGAAGTTGCTCAGTGGGAGCATCTACCCCGAAAGAGTTTGCCCCCTCCCTTGAATAAATTTGCGCCACTTGAGATTAATTTCACGTCTATCTGATAATCTCGAATATGAAGTTGAAACTGGTCTAAACATAAAAATAAATTCATAAAACACGAAATTACAAAATTTGGTACAAAGGCTGGCTTTTACGAGCATTTTACTTTTAAAAAATTGTCTGGATGAAGTCCACTTTAAATAACTTCTAGGAGCTTCTTAGTAAAAAAAAATCTTCCTAGGTGAGAAACATAACTTTAAAAAAATTAACCCATATTTGTGAAGAGGGAGCGTATAAAACCATATAAGGGAATAAACCCACCTAGATTCACCATGCCGGGACTCAAACCCTGACCTCCATATTACCAACAAACCGTACCATACCGAGCCTAGTGCCCACCGATGCGGGCTGATACAACTCAAATCTATTATAATAATTACTCGTAGAACTACTCCCAATAGAAACATGGGGTAAGAAGATGTTCTGGATACAGGAGACGAACCTAATTAAATGTGAATGAGAGTTCACTCGCTTCTTTCAAGTGCCAGAACCTCTTGGTGGGGGTGTCACAAAGTGTCAGAACCCCTTGGTGGGGTCACAAGTGCCAGAACCCCTTGGGGTCACAAGTGTCAGAATACATTATGTTACCTCCAGCAGTGGTGGGAGCGCGTGAAGCTTTCACTGAAATTATGTCATCTCGAACTAATCCTTTAATTCATTTAACTGCTTTGTTTAACACAATGGTCACGTGTATTGGTAGACATGACGGACTAAACGTCAAGCTTGTGCCCGTGCCCGGGTTTGAATACCGGCCGGGTATTGAGAATATGATTTTTAAAGAAGTTTTTTTCTTATAACACCGCGCCTTGTTACTCGTTCGGGCTATAACGCATAATTATGTACTAATTACACTAATGTTCTAGAGATTATGAAGGGTTAATTTAGAGGAAATGTACCCAGATATTCGTGGAGATAAGAGTGGAAAACAATTCAGGAAAAACCACCCTGAATATATCCGACCGGGGTTCTAACTCCAATCTCTTCGTCATCGGCATCCCCGCCATCGGGCATCCTCCAGTCTTTTTCGAGAATGAAGTACATTTTGGTGACCCGTTTCGGCGTCCGCGTGGTCTGACGCGCTGCTCTCGCAGTAGACAACTGCCGATGACGGGGAGATCAAGGTTTGAATCTCAGCCAGGTATAGCGAAGGTATTTTTTCCCCAAAAATAGTTTTCCACTCTCCTTCCACGCAAATACAGGTACACTTCCTTTAAATAAAAACTTCCTCATCCCTATTACCATTGGTGTAATTAGTACACAAGCGAATAACCCGAACGGTTAGAGAGACGCGTCCTGGTGCAGCAGTTTAGTTTGAGCCTTCCCCCTCTGCGACGCTGTGCGTCCATCCGAGACGCCACAGTTTCATTACCCGCACCTTCAATTACACCATTACATGGTACTTAGCTTCGGCCGCAACATGACGTCAGCAGCCTAGATAGACAACAACACACGCGCACCTAGGTTTAGGTGGGAATATAGAAAACGCGAGCTTAGGCCAGCATTTTTTAAAGCAGATTTCATGACAAAAACAAAGTGGCTCAAAATAAATAAAATACAATTGAGTCCCGACCATACGGCCTAAATGGGACCAACAGGTGATAGGATAACCGAAATGTTGGATAATACAGAGACAAGTAATGGGGCTGGAACGAAACAAATCGAAATTAAATGAAAGTTAAGAATAGATATGAAATAAGGATTATCATTATTACTCTTTACTATATATTATGTAATACATTACAAAACTATTATTTTATTTATTAAACAGAACAAAGAATTTTAAATCGAGTAAATGGCAATTTTGATTATACATTGTAGAATGCAGAATGCATTTAAAAATCTTGTTATTGATGTGTGTTTACCAGCTTTGCCTCAAGGTCACGCCAATAGCGCGTTTTACGTATGTCGGATAAAACGGAAGGTCGGATAGTCGGGAATATAATTGTGTAGCTTCAGTACAGTAATATGTTCAGTTTGATCTACCACAGAGAGCACTACAACAGCTTTTAAATATGTCATGATCATGATAGTTTATTGAGAGCTTTTTAAATGAAGATAAAACTATTTATCAAATTCCAACATGCCCGTGACAAATAATAAAATGTATCGTGTCAAAAAAAGTTTAAAAAAAAAAAAAACTACACAAATATCGACCTTAGCTTGCGTTATTTTCTATCCAATTAGATTTCTAATTAAAATATAATTATTCAATTTCGCTGTTGTCAAATTAAAAATACAGAGACCCGGTTTGGATTTATTTTGTATCTAATATGTCGGTTTATCACTATTGAGATGGGCTTAAGCTAGGATATAACATTCAGATATAAAAAACGTGTTGTTTTAGAACACCGTTTGTCGCTGTAGAACTTTCTAACCACTCACTAAAAAGGAAGAGTAAAGAAAGGTGAAAAAGAATATCTAAAATACATCTAGTGAAATAACTTTTATAAACTTGTTTCTTTAATAACCATATTGTGTTTTGCTAAATTTATTAAAATTTCGAAATATTTGAATGAGTAGTTTGAATTTGGAGTCCCAATCATCCGCGTTAGTTAAATAATAATTTACAGAACGTTTATTCATTAATAATTCTTTTTGATATATTTTTATTAGTACTGTAGTTACAATTTGAAGGCTCCAAATTAAAACTCACAATCAGACGAAACCCGCGTGCCATATCTTCTCCGGTATCCCCGTCAATAGTTCAACTGTTTAGGCCACCACCGTGGTTAGAGCGCAGTAATTTAGGCCAATATTATGTATATATTTATTTGAGGACGGACACAAAGTTTATTTATCGTTGTATTCGACTTTAAATAAAAAATATTAACACCACTTTCACAAAAACTTCTAACGAACATAGCTTCAAAATGGCGACTGAAGAATTTAAACCATATGATTGAACATAACGGTAAACAAGTTTTTTACAATGATGCAGAACCACAGTTGATGAAAATATTTTATCCAGTTAAATATTTCAAAATAAGATAAAATAATCATAAAATCATTTATTGTATGTAAAAAAAATACAACAATTTTCTCTTTTCCAAGTAAATACGATGCCTGTATTAAAAGGTATTGATGTATGCACTATATTACACAAAATCAGTAACGTTCCAAAACGAAAAATAAGTACTTTTAATTATGTTTAAAATATTGTTTCAAGTTGGATAAAAAGAAATTATTTAAAAAAATGAAATAGTATGAGTAAACTTAAGTTTACGTTATTTTAAATGTAATAAATAACAGGTAATTAAATATCTTTACATTTATAACAAAACTGTGATCTTTTACAAGTGTTGGCAACCCAAAACCTAAACATATGTTTTCGAACTGTCTATCCAGGTAAAAATCTCTCGTGAACAGTCTGTACTAATTATTCCGAGCTTATGTTTGTTGCTTGGATGTGTTTGCTCGGCACATGTGTTCGCCTCCTCTGTCCCGATGTGTGTCAAATACCCAGGTCTATCTATATCTGCTGCTTGCCACATGGAGCTGTGACAAGACGACTCAGACAATCACCATGCTAAGCACCGGATACTCGTAAACGCGAGTGACGTTTCTCACATGTCTGGGACAACGTTTTACAGTCAAGGGTCCCCTTCTACTCTTTATGGTAGTCATACCATGCGGAACACGGGACATTCGAGGCGTCACGGTCAATAACGGACAACCTGGTTCGGATATATTTATCCACGTTTAAACTCGACATTTGCAAGTCAACCTGAAAACACCGGAGCAGCATAGCTTTATGAAACTGATGGTCATACATTTTGATTCAGAATAACTTGGTTTTCTTTTGTCGCGTCCAACTGGCAAGGGGTTTACTAAACAAGGTAGCGATTTGTATGGGTCTACATACTATCTTACTACCCTTCCGTGATATCCACATATCATCCACATTCACATCCACACTAATGAAACAGGGCTGAGGAAATAAGAATTTTGAAGAAATGGAAGAGTGGACAACCATTTTGGGAAAACCTCCCACAGTACACCCGACCGGGATCCAAACCTCGGTCTCTTCTTAACCGGAAAACCAGGTCAAATGAGGTTGACATCTTAGCCCACGTGCACGTTGATGTGGGTAAGTTTTTTTTAAGTTGAAAATGGCGTTGAAAATGATTGATAACATGTCACACAAGGAAATGATTATAGGAAGGACTAAGCCAAGAGACAGCCGAGATTATCATGATCTTCATTCGCGGTACGCTCATCCAACCTCCGAAATGAGAGCCTTAAGTACGAACCCCGATTGGTCCCTGCTTCTCGAGCACAAACAAATGGTATTGTAGCATCATATTACACGTACGGGCTATCCGCATTTAACTGCGCTAGCGAGATAAGGATGAATATAGTGGCATTTTTAGGATATCTCGGAATAAAACACCCCTAGTACACCCGGACGACCCTCCAACCCTGAATTCCCCGTTAACATCAAACCAGATTAGACGATGCCAACGCCTGTGTCCGTGTGCCCACTGATGCGGGTCGATCGAACAGCAAGTTGCACCGTAACCGTGCAATTAACCAAGTTCTAGGGGCAAGTATTAAATTCTAAAATGAGATAAAAAGTACTATATCCGATTTATTCTTTGGTCTCGACAGCTATGTGTGGTACGTTGACACTCCACTGTTGCACACCTCCGCGTTGTTTGTCATCTCGTGGCACAATATGTCGGCTGCGTCATATCACCCACCCGCACCCATCCCTTCTTCTTCATGGGGCGCGCGAACACAACCAGACAGGTGGAGTGGTATGTAAACTGGGTCATATGTAAGCAACTGATTGATATGTATTTACAGCCGTCCCCGTGGCTAAGAGGTTAGGGTGGTCTTACCTATCCTACTCTCCATAGACATAGGAGTTGTGATAGTGACAGCTAGCAGAAGATTTAATTAAATTACTTAAAAGCAAATTGTTTTCTTGTTAAACATTTGATTGCTAAAACTAACAGCAGCTCATGGTCATGCAAATCAAATGGTTTGACGAAAGGATACGTCAAAGTATATTTGGAGCGTAATTAATGTAGGTGTGCGCATAACCCTAATGGTTACTAAAAAGTGGTGGAGATAAAAAAAAACAGGGAAAAAAAATTTAGACGTATTTATGTGTGCACAGTTATGTAAGCTATATAATATAACCATTGTGACATGACAAAAAAAAACATCGTTGTTGATTACAGTGAAGGCACATGATCGCGTGTAACTAAGTGCACTTCCAGACGAACGTGATGATTGTTTCATTATGTCAATCATTCTGATCCACGTTTCAGATAAAAAAAACAGCGGCAAGTTGGACTCACAAACCAATTACTTGCTTCTCTCCCCCACCCCCTCTCACGTTCCACAAATAATCTCACGTCCTCATTGAGTTATTTACAAAGATAATTTATCAATAAAGGGCTCGTCTTCGGAATGAAACTAGTAAAATGTTTTAGTGATATCACTATCGAAGGCATTCTTCAAATCTTAATTAGAAACTATAGTTATAACAAATTAGAATAACCCCCTCCCCACATTGTTTTTTTAAGGTTTGCCTTGGTTCTTCTTTATGACGCTTGTTTATAGAGTTATTTTGAAACTTATGCAGGACGTCCCACGTTTTACTAAAGATCACATTTGACGAAAATATCGAATTAAGTAAGACAGTTTTAATTTAAAACTTGACAACATAAAGCTGACGATGTGCCTGTCACAACTAATTTTAAAAACAACTTACTGTGTACTGTAATGTGATACAAAACCTCTTTTAAAAGTTAACCCCACCCCCTAAAATGCAACATGGTTTATAACATTTCTTTCAAACCAATAACCTTATTTCTACTCATAATGAACAAGTAATTAACTTTACTGAAAGTGTTAAGACTCAAGTGCAATATACTCGGAAGGCCGGGCTTTAATCCCCAGGCAAGCCCATCTAAAATGTTTTTTATTCAATTTTTTTCCCCTACAGCGTCCTAGAACCTGTTCTGGTTAAACGCATACATAAATTACGTGAGTGGAATAAAGATGAGTAAGGTAGAATTTTAGAGGAAATATACCCTCATTTTTTTTAAGGGAGATTGGGAAACCTTTTATGAGGGAAAAAAAACAATTCTCAACACACTCGACAGGGACTCAAACCCCGATCTCATTGTCACCAGCAATTCAGTCTAACACGAGATTGACTCGGTAGTCCATGCGAGTCTCACATTGTCTATTGCCATCTTTTAAAATAAAATGTAGTTCTTTAAAACCCATACATTAAAATTGTTTCCGTTATTCGGTTCTTGTCACCTGAGTTTCTCGATTTATTATATTTGAGAACAGGAACAGTTTCCTGTTCCTTTAAAGTAGGTTCCTCGCCATAGCCTTATAAAAACACTCACTTGCAATGAGTTCATATAGTTAATACAAACACAGTTAACTGATTCTGAACAAACAAATTATCAGCACCTTTTGTGTCGACTGACCCACTGAATGACGAAATTATGTAATGGCCATATCACTAAAATACGGAACCAATGATGATCAAATGATTTTAGATTAGTTTGTGTGACAGTGGAATTTGGAACTGAGAATCTGAAAACCAAATAATAAAACCGGAACCGGCGAAATTTTGAAACACTTTTATCATCACTAGTTTTATTTCATTTCAGTGGCTAAAAATAGCCAAATAATAGCGAACTGGGTTTCTAGCTTTTCATTCTACTGGGGGACGGGACAACACACACACACAATACTCTGCTTGTGTTTTTATTGTATTGTTTTCTTGATTTAAGATTAATTTAAGGATGAAATATATTCGATCACTTTTGGCGTTATTTTGATTGTGAGTTGGCATCACTGGTTTTATTCGCCAGTTTTTGCCATTGTGATGCTGCTCAGCTTGGTTTCTCGTAATGCTGTAATTGTGTTACGTTAATGTATAGCAGTGTTTCCCAAAGTTTTCGAGACAGAGGACCACCTAATGGAAGCTATGAGCTTCAGGGGACAATCATGGGGGAGGGTTCGTATTGAAAATTATTTAAGAGAGACATTATATCTAAGCGATTTCATTTAGGACTATAAATATAACAAATATAACTATCACAAGGTAGAGATAAGTTAACGTAATTTTAAGTGCAGCAATGAAATCTTGCGTTCCTAATGTCATAGAGTAATACAAGCCAACCTTGGTGGTCTTGGGTTAAAGTGACTCTCTCCAGGAACCTATGTTCGTGGGTTCAAACCCAGCTGGGGTCAACGGATTTTTCTTGGGCGATAAAAATCCGTAGCACAACATTCTTTGGAGGGGAAGTAAAGTCATCGATCCCTTGGCATGTAAAAGAACCCTGAAAGGTATGTGAAAATACCCTTTCCGGCAAAATTGGTAGTCCCTTTCGTTCTCACTCATAGAAATTCTCATGTGCTGATATAATCAGTCGGTTTAGAAAGTGCATGCTAAATACCTCAAATAAATAAATACTAAATAGAAACACAAGACAAAAATAATTTAGGTATTTCTTTTAATATTGAAAAGAATATCATAAAATTACATTTAAATAGTAGGTGGTAGTAGTTTGACTATTTTTTCATAGTTTTTTTATAAATATTTTTTCTGATTTGTTAAAGTTTGTCGCAGATTTCCTTTTCTATGTGACTTGAGTCTACCGAGGAAATAAAGATCATAGTATGGATATTTCATATTTAATCTTTTGCATCTTAAATTTCTTTGTTTATGTGATTCTTTAATTCATTATTATTACTAAACCACCTGGGATTCTACGGAGCACACTTTGAGAAACACTGTTGTGTGGTTGTGATGGAATGAGGCCTACTGCTCGGATAGTTAGTTATAAATCTAATTGACGAGTGTAAAAGGGACGTCACCTGTTCTGAAAGACGAGTCATAAGTAACATAACGTTACAGTTAATCTCTCCTGTACAGGAATACATAGTTCTGAAAGTTGGTTCTTTTCTCATTGTTTGAGGATAAACTAAATTAACTTAAAAAAAGTTTGGAAGGATACATTCTTCACAGGTTCTTGAAATGAAAGCTTTCTCTTCTTTAAATCACTTCAGAGAACGGAGTTCCTTTATATTTTACTTCTTTCTTTTGGAGAAATACAACCTGTTGTCATCTACTTAACGATAATTTCATCTTTTCTCGTTAACAAAGAATGCACAGCAGTAAACCCGGGACTCACGATCATAATAACGTGAACAGAGTGTATTTGAGGTGACAGAAAGAACAAAGTCATACAAACACCCAGACTTACGAGTAGTTTGTAGGCCCACGTAACTTGAAAATAGCCTTTATCATCCTTAGGGAGCCTTCCTTAAATTACGTAAAGGGGTCTTTTTTGAGGGAGGGAGGAGGTAATTTGAGCATATTCTTACGTTGTATTTTTTACGAGAGGAATAAAGGAGATGGTGGTTTCAAAATCCATCTTACTTGAGGTTTATTAATCTATGTTTATGATGAGACAAAATCTTTAAAACAATTTTTTTAGCAGCAAATAAATATACTAAGTATAAAATTTCATATCACTGACTCGCCTTATTATGAATCTTTATGTCTAAAACTAGCTAAACGATTAAAATTTAATTTTAAAGGTATTGCTAATATCATTAAAAAAAAGGAACAGCTGAAGATCCACGGCTACAAGAGTAGTTTTTTTGACTGTCAGATACGAACGGTCCTTCCTAACAGAATCCTACAAAAGCAGACCCCGTGATTCCTTGCCATCACAAAGACACACCGCAACTAATCTCAGTATACAGATTGTTCCAACTATAATCAAACTAGCCCACCCATCAAGCGCAGTGGTTGGAGAACTAACCAACGAGTTCTGAAGCCTGCGGGCAGACGAACGCACTGTAGTGACAAGAAACTTGTGTCATGGAGGGAAGGGGGAGGGAGAACTGCCAAAATAAAGCTATTCTCCCCTACCCCCCCCCCCCTTTTCACCCGTCTACTTCTCACAAACAAAACAAACCCCGCATTGAAGCGGTGTGTTTGTGTTCACAAGAGTGCAGGGGAAAAAAAAAACCACCATGACATGCTTGTTAGCTGCAGGAAAAACAGTTCCCACAAATAGATGCACGCACAAATAGTCTGCGACAGCAGAACACGTCAAACTTCCCTCATCCACGGCCACAACGGACCACGTCAAACTTCCCTCATCCACGGCCACAACGGACCACGTCAAACTTCCCTCATCCGCGGCCACAACGGACCACGTCAAACTTCCCCCATCGACGGCCACAACGGACCACGTTAAACTTCCCTCATCCAAGGCCACAACGGACCACGTTAAACTTCCCCCATCCACGGCCACAACGGATC
This sequence comes from Timema cristinae, assembly GCA_039000515.1. NCBI lineage: Eukaryota > Metazoa > Arthropoda > Insecta > Phasmatodea > Timematidae > Timema > Timema cristinae. Next base: position 59,709,060 of record JBCFYV010000003.1, on the reverse strand, counting down.
ACGTCAAACTTCCCTCATCCACGGCCACAACGGACCACGTTAAACTTCCCTCATCCACGGCCACAACGGACCACGTTAAACTTCCCTCATCCACGGCCACAACGGACCACGTCAAACTTCCCCCATCGACGGCCACAACGGACCACGTCAAACTTCCCTCATCCACGGCCACAACGGACCACGTTAAACTTCCCTCATCCACGGCCACAACGGACCACGTTAAACTTCCCCCATCGACGGCCACAACGGACCACATCAAACTTCTCCTACACAGTGATAATTAATTTGAAGGAGATGAAGAAAATTTAAAGCTGTATTTTCCCAAGACTATTCAATGCGTTAACACAGTTGTATTTACCGGCTTATGGATTTAAGTGTATTTTTCTTTATAAAAAATGGTGATGTAATCTTATTTATATATTTTTCAAAATCATTGACCAATTAGGACTTTTAGTGCATAAAGTTGATCGCTCGTATAGATTCAGTTGTAAGATTCAATGAAACAGACTAAAGGTTGCCCGCACGCATAGATTCAGTTGTAATAGTCAGTGAAGCAGACTAGTGGTTGCCCGCGCGCATAGATTCAGTTGTAATAGTCAGTGAAGCAGACTAGTGGTTGCCCGCGCGTATAGATAAAGTTTTAAGAGGCAGTGAAGACGACTAAATGGTTGCCCGCACGTATAGATTCAGTTGTAATAGTCACTGAAGCAGACTAGTGGTTGCCCGCGCGTATAGATAAAGTTTTAAGAGGCAGTGAAGACGACTAAATGGTTGCCCGCACGTATAGATTCAGTTGTAATAGTCAGTGAAGCAGACTAGTGGTTGCCCGCGCGTATAGATAAAGTTTTAAGAGGCAGTGAAGACGACTAAATGGTTGCCCGCTCGTAGAGATTCAGTTGTAAGAGTCAGTGAAGCAGACACATGTGAATCAAACACGCCAACAAGGCCAGTGGTTACAAACACTCCTAAGGGTTCGGCCAGACTGCCAAGCGTGCGAGCGAGCGCGCAAGCGACTGGGTGGCCAAACTGGCGAGCGCGCGAGCGAGCGCGTAATTAGCGGACCCTAGTTAGATTATTATTAGCACCGCGTCTTACTACCCGTTCGGGTTATACGCACTTACGCTAATGTGTAATGGTAGGGTTATTGTGAGATGAAATGAAGGACCTACAGTTTAACGTGGAATCCGAACCACGGTGGTGGCCTGGCATTCCCTACATTCACAAAATGTCTTGTCAGAGGTGAAGGAAGGGTTTGGAAATAAGATAAATCTGTGCCGGGACCAAGGATTGAACCCCGGCTGCCAGCACAGAAGTCTGACACCTTACCCCTAGACCACTAAGTCACCGCCCCCCCCCCTCCCCCCTAGTTAGAGAAGATGTCTCTGTCAAACACACTTAGTACATCTCTGCTCCTCGAAAATTCTTACAGAAAATATTGTGTATTTATAAAAAAGAAAAAAGTAGAAGTGCATCCAATTAATAAATTGAGAAATGCGTATGGTACTGTACTGAAGTGTTTTAAAATCAGATTAGCCGCACCAGTGGCAGAATGGTGCGTTGCACTCGATAACTTTTGACTAGGAGGCAAAGGTTCGAATCTTGGCTCAGTGAACTGAAGGTGATTTTTAAAACTTATTTAATGTTGTGGTTTTTTCATACTTTCTCCAAACTAATGGTGATTCTTATTTGTAAAGGCCTACTTTGATTATAATATTGAAGTATTTTAACATATCGGGTTTACATATATACATTATATTATTTATGGTCTTACCAATTAAATTAGGCCATTATTATTATTATTATTATTATTATTATTATTATTATTATTATTATTATTATTATTATTAGCACCGCATCTTACTTCCCGTTCGGGTTATATGCACTTACGCTAATGTGTAATGGTAGGGTGATTGTGAGATGAAATGAAGGACCTACAGTTTAACGTGGAATCCGAACCACGGTGGAGGCCTGGCTTTCCCCACATTCACAAGATGTCTTGCCAGAGGTGAAGGAAGGGTTTGGTAATCAGATAAATCTGTGCCGGGACCGAGGATTGAGCCCCAGACCTCCAGCACAGAAGTCTGACACCTTACCCCTAAACCGCCAGGTCACCGGGCCATTAATAGCAAGTGTGTTAAACCTATCACTGATAGAAAAAAGTCAAATATCATGTCAAAATGAGAAGTTTCCCCAGCACTCAATGAACCAACATACAATAATATTGCCTAGCGCCTGTAAACTTGACTGTACCGGGTCGAGCGCGCGCGCTTGAAAAATAGAACCAGTTCTATCTTTCAAGCGCGCGCGCTCAGTCGCTCGCACGCTCGCTCGCTCGCTCGCTCCAGTGTGGCCACCCCCCATTACAACCAATGTGTTCTATTTTATATTTTAGTCGCTCGCGCGCTCGCTCGCTCGCTCGCGCGCTCAGTCTGGCCGTACCCTAACCCGGAATCCTTGTATCGCCACAAAGCTGAAGACTGTTAATCAAGCATTCCCAGACCGCTAAAAGCGTGGCGCGTGCACCTCAACTCCTTGTGTCTGACCACTCGACCATAATACACATGCTTCCATGCAACACGCACAATCTGAAGACATTCCACAGACGAATTCACATTGAATTCATACTAGAAAATCAACATATACAAGGAGATTATATTTTTACTTGAAACTGTTTAGTCTAATAAGACGAGTAGAGTGTATTTAAAGGAGCTGCGCGATTGTTTGTCTTGAGAAATTTGAGGTATTTGTGCTGTTGTCAAGATTGTTTTAGGCGTTATGTATTTAAAATGTGAACGATTCTCCCTCCACTCGATAGCAGGAAACTTGGAAAAGTCAGGAAAATGTCACGGAATAAAAAGAAAAATCATAAAATCTAATTATTTGGCTGCTAAAAACCTCACAAATTTCGTAACTAAACACTAAAACAAACTGGAGAGATTTCGTTTTCTCGCATGCTAACAAAACGCATTGCATGATGGCTCATCATAAGGTCTGTGGACCTAGAATTTGACATGCCAGGGTTCAAATCTCGATTGGGTGTGGGGGATTTTTCTTAGATCGTTTTCCACTCTCCCCACCACGCAATTGCATGTCCATTTCTTCTAAATTCAACCTTCCTCATCCTAAACTAGGGTTGGGGAACCTTTTCCTTTGCATTGGAAGGCCATTGGCTTGCCACTTCATGGATTCCTGATCATAACAGTCAGTTTTGACAAATCATAACTGTGTGTGTGTGGATGGATCCATAAGATTGGTTACAATATTTTTTTTTAAGATTACGAATTAAAAATAACGATTTTACTTTATTTTAATAAATTAAAATGCACGCAATTTGAGAATCTCTAATTTTATAAATTATGAAAGTAGATCTACTATAATTGACCAAATATGCGAAAAGGTCACACCGAGCACATCAAAAGGCTGCTGGATTTTCATCCCTCTGCTGCCCTATATTATAAATCTGAAGGCAGTCGTCACGAGAAGCCTTAACTGTCTCGGAAGAACCTCGGGAAAATGATGACCAAGACATAATGCCTCACAGCCGCTATCTGGTGAAACGATGTCGTCCAATTTGTAGAGGGCTACCATTCCCCCCCCCCCCCAAGTTCCTTGTCCTTTATGAAATCACCTTGTTACCACCTTGGGGCAGTTCCGGATTAAATTATAGGAGGACCGTGACCAATTACTGGAAGAGGTGTCAGGTCCTATTCAGAGGTACCTTGGGCGATAACTCCCATCTTCCGGGCCACAACTTTCTCATCAAGATCCAACACGTTTGTATAGTAGGATTCTAGTAGTTTGGCAGTTAAACAAATTACTATAGCTAGCCTACTTTAATATATACATACGTCAAGTCACGTTATCTTCAGTTGTTACTTTAGATAGATATTATCAATACCTTCAAAACAGCAATACTTAACTAGTAAAGGGTTATTAATTTTGACCGCAAAAGTTCCTTATAAACATTGAACTGTATTTCTCACATTTTTCCTGTTAACTATATAGTGTGTATTAAAAGTGTGTATGTAGCGAGGGTAGAAGGGGGAAGGGGGGGGGGGTTAAGTGTTATGTCAAAAAATAAAGTGCTATTTAAGTGCTTTCAACAAACGCAATCTTAAGTGTTTGTGCCAAATTCTTGGACCGATAAAATCACACCCCTTCTTATATTTTACATATTGACGATGACAAACACAAGTGTGGCGAAAATTTAAGTGCTATGGATTAACAAAATAAAATTATCACGCATTCTTTCATTGATTAAAAAAAAGTTTGTATTTTATTGAAGTCTTTCCTACAAGAATCCTACTATACACCCCGATTTTCTTACGAATGGACATATTTGAAAGCTAGAGAAAGTTATTCGCTCTACTTTCACGTATTCATACATCAAGTCATGTGATCTGCCACCAATTTCTATATTTATTATCAATACTTCTAAAACAATAATAATATAGAAAAGTCACTAATTTTTCACTCCAAAAAAATCTTATTTGTATTTTCTTAAAGGCCCTTTCCACCATGTTCCTATTATTGGTATTTAACTACTTGCAGCGTTGAGTTCCCTCCGTGCAGGGTGTAGGTGTACGTCCTTCATAGTCACCCTTTTATCCTCTTAGGTGAGATGGTTTAATGTATAGTCAGCACATTTTAATTAATAGTTTAATGTATAGTCAGCACACTTAAGTTGATTCACACAACTTTGGCTTTTCCGAAAGTTGATAAGCTTCTAAAAATGAAGCATGGGTTGTATATAGTGTTTTTTTTAGCACCGCGTCTTACTACCCTTTTGGGTTGTACGCCTATGCACTAATTACACTAATGTTTTAAGGATTATGAATGTTGAATTTAAAGGAAATGTACACACATTTGCGTGGAAGTAGAGGGGACACACATTTAAGGAAAAACCACCCCTAGTGCACTCGAATAGAATCGAACCCGATCTCCCTGTCTTAGTCTAGGCTATCATGAAAGTAGCGCCTTAGACCATGCGATCACCGAAGCGGGGTTATATATTAGTGATGAATGTATACAGAGGCGTGGAATGTATATATTGGTGACGTAGAATTTAAGTAGGAGTGTGGAAAAAAAATATTGTGTATGTTTTATATATATATATATATTTATACTGTGTCGTGGAGTAGGGATAAAGCGCAGCCCGGCATTGTCGGGTGCGTGATACTTGAAAGCCTGCTCTGTGGTGGTAATTACAGTAATCACGCACCACGTGGTAACACGCAACACATTGGCTGGTCCAGACCAGAGATAACACGTGCTGGGACCTTTCAAGAACTGTTCTCTCATCCGTCGCTAGTACGAGGAGGTCCCGACTGCTAACACAATACGGGCGTCTTCTCCATTACTACCCATTACATTCTTGCAAGAATTAGTCTCGGAGATTAAAAATACGACCATTTTAAAAATTTGTATATTACACTCAAGTGGAGGTAATTTCTCTGCTTGTGCAATTAATTGTACGTACATAGCTAGCGCAAGTTAGAAAAGGGAAATTATATTTTGGCTACGGATATAGCCACATCAAACATCATATTAGTAAATAAATAAAAAATACGATTGAGCACGGGAATCGAACTCAAGGCCTTTGGTTTTGGTACTCTAAGCCAAGAGTCCAAGGTATGATCCCCGTGTCCAGGTGTCGTCTTTCAAAACTACTAATATTACAGGTGAATTTTAAGACATTATTAATGAAAGTATAGGAGAATACGACGTGGAAAAAGCCGCAGGTCCTCATCTCTTCAAAAGAACGTCCTGCAGTCTTTCCATCGCTCACTCCCCTCAGTTGTCACGCTTGAAACCACAATTTAAATTGTATTGAGGGCGCCCGCGATCATCCATTAAACAATTTGAGGTCATCTCAGGGTTCATTGAGCGGTAACGACTGCTCTATATGGTCCTGTACTGATGATATACTGCGCAAAGCGTGGTGGTTTATATAGGTGTTTGTTTCCATCCCTCTTCAGACGTATATTGGCTCCGTTTCTCTTAGTTTAGTCAATATTATAGTCATGGCACGCTAATAAACGACTGTAAAGGTGGAAAATAGTCAGCGTTTACCGCTATGCGCTAGGGGGCTGTCTTTGTCGGGGTTTGAACTCCATACCAAAGGGTTATTGTCTTCCCTTCACGCTTCGTAGTTAATCTGTTCTCCGAGTGATTTGAGGGGTGGGGGGAGATATATAGGCGTCATGTCCTTCGTCCTGTTCCTCAGTTGATAAAAAAAGTCTCCTTATAGCTCATTACTGGGCCCATAACACATGAGGGCTCGGAACTAGAGCGGAGCTGTAGAAAAGGTCGGTCGCCCTCGTGGTATTTCTTTCAGCCCCAATTCTGGCGCGGTGGCATTTCAACAGGGGAGGAGGGGAGGGAACTTTCAGGGGATCCCCGGACGTCAATAAGCAACATCCTTGCCATCATTACATATTTCTTGGCAAGGTGTTTGTGCCCGTGCAAATATTTTGGCACGATTCCACCCGCGTTCGTCTGCACTGTCACAGCGACCTTTTGTCACGGGGACGCCTTCGATACCCGGTTATCATTGGGTTAAGGTTATCACTCTTTTCAGAAGATAAAGTAAAAATTTGATATTCATTTGTTGTTTCATTACAACAAAGGCTTTAACGGTGGCTTATAAATCTCTACACTCATAGCTGTTGACCCGGTACTAAATACCGATTGGGTACAATGGGATTCATCGTTCAACTTGTGGTTTCTCATGCTCTCTCCATGCGGATGCGGGAGTTCCCATAAGTAGCAACACAAAAATAATCCTCATTGTTGGTCGAATGGTCTAAGACGTCACTATAGCAAGATATTAAATAGGTGAGATTGGGGCTCAAATTTCCGTTCGGGTCTATTTAGTGTGGTTTTTCCGATATGGGTTTTCCACTCTACATCCACACAAATACTTTTACATCTTCTATCATATTCTACCTTCCTCGTCCCTACTACATTTGTGTAAATACATGTAAGTAATACGGAGTGTACAAAAATAAACTCGGGGGTACAGGATATGAAGAATAAGGAAAAGGCGCCATTTTTACCTTTAAATGTTAAACAAATATATAATATATTTGAACATTGGTCCCCAGTGCAAACGTAGGTACCAAAACTTGGCCTTCCCTGAAGAAAATTGGATGTCGTCCATCTCCCAATGTTTTCTGGTCGGAAAGCAGTAAAACTTCACTCTTATAAAAAAAAAATTAAGAAAATCTACCGTGTCAGTGAGTAGATAGTTCCTTTATTTTAATTAAAGTTATTCGATTATTAAAATAAAAACAAATTTAAATACATGAAATTCTATATAAACACACGACTTACAAACTAATGAAATCTATGGCCTAGCTTATAGTGCTGCTCGTTGGTGTGAACTTGACATTGAATCGCGTTCGAAGGTCAAACGATGTGCGGCGAGCGTGCTTCAGTGAATTTATTGTAGCGCCTGATTGTCTGTGAACTGTCGTACGGTGTCGTATGGCAGTACAGTCTGCCTTGCAGGCAACTTCCCCAGAGACGATTCTACAAGCGTTTATAATATCATGAATGAATTCACTCGCATAGTAACAAAATGTTGATCCAACTCGAATAGCGCAGGATAAGTAAGGCCTCATCTGGTATGTTTTGCTGGTGAGTAGGGTTACCATCCGTACTCTCTTAAGTAGTACACGTACTCTTTTTGTGGTGATGAAACAGTGCACTACTCTTACTTTCAACTTATTGAAAACAAAAAGTGGTTTGTCGCAATCCGGGAAAAGGCAAAATATTATTTCGATTGCTTAGTTTATTCTTTACTAATACAACTATTATTGATACTTATCTAGTGAACGTTATAGTAGATTTTAAGCGACCACTATACTAAATTTTTTATTTTAAAAGTTATGTATTGAAAACAATTTTTCAATAGGATACAATTAAGACATTTATTTACCCTAGATAACCAAATATGCCAATTTCCCTGATTGAATATATAATTCTGTGACTTTTTTTAAATTTAATTACTGCTATATGGCGTTAGGAACTTGAAAGTTAATTGCTGCACCTACAAAAGTACGCCACCTATCCCTATCTTGAGTTTGTTCTATCCAGACCACCTACCAGATCCATTATAATGTTATTCTCCCCACTTCCAACATCACTAATAGATTATACTAGTTTTTTGCAGTATCCCGAAGTGGTAACCCTACCAGTGTCAGGTCAGGGTTCAAATCCCGATCAGATGTACAGCATTAGATTTTTCCTGAATAATTTTCCTTATCCCATCATGAAAATGAGGGTGGATTTCTTTAACATTATACCTTTCTTTTTTGAGAGTAATTTCTAGAGTTCTACCAAAAAGATTTTGATTTCATATTTTTTTAATAAGGCATTTACTTTGAGGAGTGTCATAATATAAAAAAACTACCCATTTTTAATACTGAAGCCGTGATCTATTTATAGTCTCTGTTAGTTGGTGAATGTATACAGGGCTACCGATGATATAAAAGAGTGGTTGAGGTGAGAAGTCTGTTAAAAAAAGTTTTAAGCTGTTATTTTGCACGAAAATTACAAAACATCTGATATTACTCTTGGCTGTAGTGCAAACCCTGTTATTTGGACAAGCAAGAAAGTTGAATTTTTCGACTCTTAGCCTGGGTACGACCTTCATTTTTTTTAAAGACGTGATAGAATTATTAAATACAAATATAGGGGTTGTAAAAATATAATTTTTTTTCCCCTGAATTTATGTTTTTTATGTTTGGAAAACTAAACCGAATTAAACAGAACATATTTTAACGGCATATTTTGTTTTAGAAATCTACTGGTCCTACGGAGCTGTATTGCGGTAGAACATCACTGGAACCCGCTTTCGCAGTAGACTAGACTGCGATGAAGGGAATATTGAGGTTCGAATCTAGTCGGGTTTACTGAGGGTGGTTTTCCCTAAAATAGTCTTCCACTCTACTTTCACGCAAATTCGGGTACACATACTCTAAATATAACCTTCATAATCCCTAAAACAATAATTATTATTACATAAGCGTATAACCTAAACGGATAGTAAGACGCGATGCTAAAAAAAATCATTGTCTCTGCCAAAAACGAGATTTGTCTTATCGACCGGTTCTTGTGATTTGTTGATAGCTCTTGCCAGAATGGAAAGGTTTGTAATATTTTATTTAAATGTCAGACAAAGATAGTATTTGCACAACAAGGGGTAAAATAATAAATGGCATTTGGCTTAAAAGAGCAAAGGAAGTAGTACCTATGTTAACAAAGAATTAGAGCGAAACATCACTCACGGGAGGAATAAAAGAAATATGGATGGCTTAAGAGCAAAGGATCAAGATGGAAGAGATAGATGCACGAGATAAAATAGAAGATAGAGAATAAGAAAAGGGGGAAAAGAAACAAAGTAAAAACAAAACTCCATGGCGTAAACCCGCAAGCGAGCTTATACCGACCGGGCAACCGCCGATGTTAGCGATGATAGTGCTAATATTTGTGGATAGAGGGTGTCATATGGTCAGCACAACGAACCCTTCAGTCTTTAATCTTAGTTTTCTAGACCAGAGCTGCTACTTATTTAGTCCAGTAGCTCCTCATTTGTTCTCATGAGGATGAGTTTGACCTCGATCCAAACCCACTGCTTCACAGAAAAATCTGAAAATGCCAGGCATAGAATGATTTGAAAAAGTGACCAATCCAACAGAAGATATATATCTATTTAGTCAAACAGAGATGATACAAGAAAGAGATCAAGAGAGATAGAGAGTAAGATAGAATAAAAAGAAGAAGAAAATTAAAACGGAAATTTAATCTTCTTCATCTTGAAAAAAACAACTTTGTAACAATCCACGTCGATGAGCACGTATATAAATGTCAAGCTCATTTAGTTTGGTTCGCCGGTTTGGTTTGGTTCCGTGTTTTCCCTAAACGATTTCCCACTGTCCTCCCACACAAATTATAGTACATTGCTTATAAATTCTACCTTCCTCTTCCTTGCCACATTAGGGTAACTAACCCAAACGCGAGTAAGACGCGATGAAAACAAAATAAACTGTAAATAGAAAAATGTCTAACAATTTGAGTCTTCGAGGAAACCTTCACTACAATGTATACCTTGTTTATGGTAGGAAGGTTGTTTTGAAAGGTCCTTTTCCCTATCAGAATTCTGATATATTATAGGATTTTGGAAGGAGAAAATACCTGTTAAGTGTCATTCATTCCTTCCTACTATAAAATAATATGTTATAAGGAAAAATATTTGGTCTCATGGAAACACAATACACCAATTATATTTGCTTATTTTTGTGAATGACGAGAGAAGTTCGATTAATGAAACTGAAATATAGAAGAATACGGAGAGAGAAAAAAATCGCGTGATTCTAATAGATAAGATCATCCACGTTGTAACGGGAAAAATCATCACGTTGTAACGGGAAAAATCATCCACGTTTAGACCTAATCTTCAGGTATTCAGTTACTAAAAAATTACCATTTTTGGTTTCTTACACATGGAAATATATTTTATTAATTTTATTGCGTTGGTAATAGGGAGGCTAGGATGTGAGAGGATTTTAGAGATAGGAATACCGGGCTTTCCCTAAACTAGAATTTTGTGTAGGCGATCTAGTTTACTGGTACCCTTTACCTGAGACTTTGGGTTTACAGTCTTAGGAAAGTACTCTTTTGATGGTTTTAAAATGTACTAAAATATCTTTTAATTAGTTACAGGCTCTACATGAAATCATGTGATCTAAAATTGTCATTTTTCTTAGATTTTATCAATTCCAATTAAATACTATTACAAATAAAGTAAAATGTTATCATTGTTGACCTAAAAAAATTCTAACAGATTCCTATATAAAGAGAATATTTCAACGGACGTGAAAAATATATTTTTACTTCAAGTCCGGGCTATCCCTATTTGGTCAAACTAATGTTTTATGAAGATTAAAGTTAGAACTTCGAGGAAATTTACCCGAATTCGGGTGTAGAGAAAAGTGTTAGGGGGCGCCGTAAACACTTTGTTACAAAGCTTCGCCCTGATCCTCTCTTGAGATACTTTCAATGTTTGTTCCCGATCAGGTAGACTTCCCGCGATATGAGCGGTACGAGTCCCAGTCGCTAATAGCCCTGGACCTATGTTAAGAGCCAAAAGAGACAACAATCACTAAATGGTTTTGTGTCGCCGACATATTTATGTTTACCGAGCGAGGAAGGACTAATTAGCACATTCTCAGCTCAGTGCTAACAGCAAACAAATATCGCACCTTCCCTTTAACCGGACCGAACAAGTCTATCATCCCATGTCACAAGCAATGCAACCATATCATCTTCAAGGTCGCCTTCATCTTCACAGCTTAGCAACTAACTCAGGATACGCCCGAAATTTATGCTACATAGCGAAACAAATATGATAGTGTTTAAATAGCATCTGGGAGTGAAACGCGGGCGTGTATGGAAGGGAGGAAAAAGAGAGTGAATTGCTTGTCCTCACTTTAAAAAATGCTAATTTTTTTTGTATTTAAAACCATTTGAAAACTAAAATAATGCTGAGAAAAGGTATTGAAACTATTGTAGCTTTTATCTTTCTATCCATCTATCTCCCCCTTCCCCCTCGCTTTTTTTTAAACAGGCCGGTAAAGCAGGAGGAAACAAGAGAAAAACAGGTAATTGTCACGGCATTACTGTGGGGTTTTTACTTATGCCGTGTAGTGTAGTCATAGTTTTATGTTAAGTTTTTAGGAACCAATATATATATATATTTATGAGAATTTCGTCATGAGCATTGTGCACTTCGAAGCTAGAATTTTAAAATTAGGATTAGATTTTTTAAATTAATAATAAAAAGGCTGGAAGAAAATAAATTGGAGTTTTTTTTTCCTGTCTGTTGGGACAACCAAGCAATCCATTGCGCGGTCGCCCCAGGGAACGCCGGGTACTTATGCTACCTATAAGATTGCTATAAAATATATAAGTAGAACCTTTACTCATAGGCGATATTATTTTTTAAATTTATGTGTCTGTATCGGATAAAATGCTGCCGAAATCTGGTGATCCTCAAGCTTAATCTATATCATTTTGTCAAATCTCAAGGGGGAAGTGCACATTCTCGCTCGACGTTTTTAATTGAAGAGTTGCGCGATCGTCGAACAAGGCAGCCAGCCTGTGTGATTATCCAGAGTGTATAAAATTCCTCAGTAGCATTCAACTGTTCTGTTTACTGACCTTCTTTTCAATTTCCCCGGCGATTACGCCACATCGCGGGGCCACAAGTGTCACTGTGTCATGAATTCTCAGGAATGGTCTCCCAAGGACGATCCACACACTCTCTGGTTTCTTTGTCGTTCTGGAACACGTGCAGGGTCATTAGTGAACTATAAACTACAGTTCTTGGAGCCTAGATGTCAAAAAGGTGTATTTACACCATTATTAGAATGCAGATGTTGAGGCTGCTTTGGAGCCTGGATTCAAAAGGGTGACTTAACATGAAAATTTTCTGGGGAAGTACCACTTTTAATTTTTGGACGAGTTACTTATTAAAAATATTGCTCAAGTACTAAAATTTGGTGGCGTGTTCAACCCACATTTTATATACAAAAAAAAATTGATTCATAATTATTTGTTCAAAATCTCACAACACAGAGAAAATCTTTAAAAAAAAAAAGGGTTTTTTTTGCCGGGAATTATGCTGGAATTTTATTGTAAACTTTGAGTGTCTACCATGAAAACATAGTTTCTCCCTTCCTTACACTCCCACGTTTTGGTCCACCTTTCAAGATCCCCCATGGCGAGCATCGAGGCGTGACTCTCACGACGTACCTAGACGCCCGGTGCGCGCCGAGACGCTTGGCGTGAGGAGCGCTGATTGCTCGCAGTCTTTTGTTTGTTCGGCCGCTATAGCCGAGAGAGAGAGAGAGAGAAGGGAGGATATCCTGACCCCATTTCATAATGGGCTCTATCTCCCCTGCACAATAAAAGTTCTTTTTTGCTATGAAGGCCATTTCACACCACGCGCGATGGACCTGCCCCCCGATTAGGGCGTGGCGCGTACAACCGGTGACACGAAAACTTGTCTTGGTTTCCGTGCATAGGGGGCGGGAAGATCTGTTGACTACACTGAATATAATCTCTGAGGGAAACTGCATGGCTACTTTCGAAAACTCTTGTGCTAGACTGTTCTGCTGATGACAGTAAGATCGAGGTTAGAATTCTGGTAGGGTCTAGCGAGGGTGTTTTTCGCCCCTAAATGGGTTCTCACTCTCCTTCCACGCAAATGTTGGTAGATTACTTCTAAAATGCTTCCTTCTTCCTTCCTACTCAATTAGATCAATCATATATGCGACTAGCCTGAACAGGCAGTAAGACGCGGTGGTAAAATACGATTGGGGAAACGGCGTTGTCATTCTCTTGTTCTCACTATGGTCATTATTCTCTCAAATATAGGACACATCTTGTAACGCTGGTTCGTTGATGTTGCCAGTAGCTTCTTCTTACCGCAGAACACCACCTTCAGACATATTTGAAAGCGAGGAGATTTGGCAACAGTTGACCGATAGAAAGCTAGGATAAAGTTTTTCTCCTGTCAGTTTCCTCAGACGTGATATTCATTGTAGGGACTCTCCCCGTGTGGCTGATTTGACCGGTTTTTATGATGTTGGACACCCTGTTCTTGAGGCCCCTAGAGTTGTCAACTGGAGGAAGAAGATATATCAACTGGAGGAAGAAGATATATCAAGGACGTACCCAGATTTTTTTTTTATTAAGTCCTATGTCCTTCAACGCAATGTATTTTTTTTAAAGTATATTTTTAAACATAATTAAAGTTGTGAGCTTTGTTAATTTTAAAATACCATCAAAAGCTACTAGTCTAGGCACTATGGAGTAGTAAAAATATTAATATTAATCTGAGATAAGGGGTGATTAAACTCCCAAAAACACACCCCTTTGTTACGACCTTGGGATACACTATTTAAGGTACATAATTATGTCATTGTATATGTGTACCAAGTTTTATTAAAACCAGTAGACTAGTTTAAAAACGCTCATAACTAACTTCATGACGTTCCCTGCTTGGAGATTTCAAAGCTATTTTGCAAAGTGGGTTGCATCTTAACTCGACGCACCTAAGCAGTCTAAACACTATGTTGACATATGAATATTTCATTTAGCTCTTCTTTATCCATCTCTTTTGAAAATATAACATTTCTTCCTAACCCGACGGTACGTTCGCGTGCTCAACCATAGACGGAGAGCATCCAGAAAAACGAAGCCCTTTTTTTCTCTCTCTTTCTATTAGAACACCAGTGTAAAAAGGTTATTAATTTGGTTTTGAAACGCTAGAAAGATAAGTGAACATCGAGGGCTATTTGAAGGATATTGAGAGAGGAAGTAATTTCATTCTTTATTGGCGTAAAGGACTGACAAGGTTACTCAAAGGCATATGTTTTAAAAATACTTATTTATATGCTTATAGGGAGTTACACTATCCAACTAAAGGCGGGGATTCAGGGAGCGTGAAGAAGAGAGTGTTTTACAGTTTTTATAGCAAAAAAAAAATATTTTTTTGGCCGAAATAAATAAAATATTGCTCCAGTAGAACCATAGAGTTTAATTTTGTCAACAGTTGTTAAATATCTGTTAAGGTTGTCTTGAAATTTGATTACAGATATTCAAGAACTGTTGATATCACCATGTGAAGAAAATAAACGCTATGTTTCTACTGGATCAATATTTGATTTATTTTGACCAAAAAAAAAAAGTTCAGAATCAAAAACTACCAACACACTGACCTTTTCTCGTGTCCCCCTACATTCACAGTTTGATATTTTAAAATAATGTTTGATAACTTAACATAAAACCTTATAAAACAATCCCATATTCTGTTAAAATCATATGTTGTCACCCTATCAAAACACGACTTGGTTTATAAAGAAAGGCTATATCTAGGTTTCTTACCTTTTGCTTAATTAAAATTTTCGTGCGAGGCGTTGTTGAATTTTTTTAGAACTTTAAAACACAAAATTTAGAATTTTTTAACTGATCATAAGCTTGCTGACAATCTTCTCATGGATTTTGTTAAAAATCTATATTAAAAAAGATCAAACCTGGATTTAAATAGTGATTTCTAAAAGTCCGCAACACGTCTCACTGCTCTCCCACGCAGCACCCTCAAAGACCATCTCAAGGCCGATTGACCGGGAAATTAGATACAAGATTACGCTCAAAACGGAAAACTCATAGAAGTGCAATTTTCTGCATTCTTCAATTGACATAAGATTGGTATCAGTTTAATAGTTTTTTTATATTAAGATAAATATTTTTTAATTTGTGGTATTTAAAAAAAATATGGTAATACGGTTAGTTTCACTGGTCTCAATTCCCATAGTTTTTTAAAATATAATACAGAAATCCACAACATGATGTAACGTCTGCTTCAAGCTGGATTACTCCTTGTATCAGTCCTTTCTTCCCCCACTCCTTGGCTCGTTCCCCCCGTCTCCCCGTCTTATGTTTCTCGCCGCTAACGTGACTTGTGTGTTTGTTGTCCTGCAGCTCTGAGCAAGCCGAGTGTCGAACCCGAGGGGGACTATGACTACCAGAATGACGAAGATTACGTCTACGACGACACCCCTGAAGAAGGTGCGGGTGATCCTGTGACTGGACCTCCACCCGTCATCACCACCAAGGGACAGGTGTTCAACGCCAAGCCCGGGGAGAGAGTCTTCCTGCCCTGCAACCTGGAGAACGTCGGTAGGTGTCTTTACTCGCTCTGTGTTTCTTGAGACTATGACAAGGCTCGGAAGCCCGAGCTTATACTATCTTCATATCAGTCAGACCTTACGATTGAAGTAAACTAGGATGTTGTTTAGGTACACCCGAAATACCTCTTGGGGGTTGTTGAACTCTCCAAACACTGCTTGGGTGGGTGTTAAACCTTCTCATCACCACCTGAGTGGGTATTGAACCCTCAAAACACCACTGGGGGGATAGTGTACAACCCTCCAGCCCTTAGTATCGCCCTGTCCTACAGCAGAATTACTAGAGGTCTTTGGGTGCTTGTTAACCTCAGGACACCTGTTGGAACAATAATTTAGAGCGTGAATCGATCAATGCCTGTTGTTTTATCAGATGATGCTTACGTGGTGATGTGGATCCACGGCAGCACCACCCTGTTCACCGACAACGTCCAACAGCACAAGGACTCTCGACTACGTCGTCACCCCAACAATACGTTGGAGATATCTCGGGTAGCGGGAGAAGATTCTGGTACCTACACCTGCAAGATATCTGCACAGCCTGTCGTGGAGATTAGTCACACACTCAATGTTCCGAGTAAGCACACTCAACAAAGAGCATTAATTCAATAATATACATCGTTACATAAACATATTTTTGTAACAGTTAATACTATTGAGATAAAAGGAACATCACTTTTCACCATAGATTATAACAATCAATTTTCCATTTCCCGGACCTTTATTTAATATATATTTTCTTTATGAAGATAATTCAAATAAAAGTTTTTATTTTTAATGGTACCAGTTCTACAACCTAGCCATGATAAGTTATTTATTATCTCAAAGAGTTGCAGAGATATTATCAAGTAGTAATTTTCCTGATAAAATTAGATACATTTTGTTTGTAATGTTAAACAGTACCTATAAACGAATTTTAATCAAAATCGTTAAGAGCTGAATTCAAGTAATTCACCCTTAAGTAAACTACCCCTAGTTTTAGGTTTGTATGGATATATTTATTTTAAAACCCTTTGAGGACCCATATTAAAAACCTAAATAAAATACATTCCCGAGTTTATTTGGATGACAGCTCAAACGTTACTAGAAATAGTCCCTAATGTATCTTTACACCACAGCTGACATCTGTCACTTTGGACAGCTGGAATTGAAACATATGGCAATTTATGAATCTGATAGTTAACCATAGTAATTTAAGCCAATATTATTTATATTTATTTGAGGTCAGGCAAAAAGCTTATTTATCATTTTATTTCACTTAAAAAAATTATGTATTGATAGCACTTTCACAAAAGGTCTAACTAACAAATATTGCTTTAAAATGGCGACCAACGGATTTAAACCATGCGATTGATTACGATGCAAACAAGTTCTTTACAATGCTGCACCTCACGCAGTGAATAAAAATATTTTATTCAGTTAAATATTTTGAAATACGATAAAATAATTATAAAACAATTTATTATATACTAACAAAATGGCATATATTTTCTCTTTTCCAAGTAAATACAATGCCTGTGCTACAATTCACACCTGTTCCTGTGAGTTTGAGCATTCAGACATATCAGACTTGCCTTCATTCACGATAGTTCATTTATGAAATAGCTTGGTGATTTTCTAACTACAGTATACTAATTATTAATTATTATTTTGTATATGTTTGGTGTTTCATATTTATGCTTATAAGATTCATTTAATTAAATGTCCGACATTTTATTTAGCCTAGTTGTTCAATCCCTGGCATAGCCAAAAAATGTAAATTATTGGTGAAATTGAGATTTTCCTTTTTTAGCGACTTGACGGTTTTGTTTTGGTTCCAGAATTAAGTTAGTAGGTGCAGGCCCGGATTAACACTTTTGGGGGCCCTGTGTCAATTAGAATTTAGGGCCCTTAAAAGTTAGTTCCCCAATGAATGATTATAAATCTTACATATACATGGATACTTTTATTTAGTGACAAACTTTTTTTTACAAACGTTTAGCAATCATGGTGAGTACTGTGAGTTTTTGAAATTATTGTCAATAGAAAATCAATGTTTATATTTTTGCCCAAAATCAATGGTAGCTTCTGTAGATGTGTAGTATTTTCGGTTAACCAAAAACAAAAGTTTATAAGCACAGATTGTCAGACTTCACATGATACCAGTCTACCGTTGCCTCTCGATTATGCAATTTATAGATTAGTTTGGGATGAATTTTATGAAAAACATAAAAATATTTAAATATAATACTATCGCAAAATAAATGACACGTTAAAGTGATTTATTTGCCAGGCGGACCGGGGGGAGGGGCTGCGCATATGGCACACTTGGCACATGCCTTAATCCGGGCCTGAGTAGGTGAGGGTTGTTAAACACCTGTAAAACAGAGGAAAACTTGGAAAAGTCAAGGAATTCCATGTGAAAAAAGAAAATTCAGGTAGAAGAAGGGAGGGGGGGGGATACCATTCTTCAAAATATAAAGTAAAAGAACATAATATATCCCATTGTAAGATATTAGTTATATCTCCAATTTATGCAATTTTGCAAAGAACATCAACTTATTTGTCTGTGACAAAATTTAATACAAAATATTAAACTAGTGAGATTTTTTTTATTTGTAGCTTTTTAAATAAATATTGGCATTTTTTTTTGTCTAGAAAATCTGTAAAAGGTTAGGTAATTTCAAAACCTTTGAGGGAAGTCAACTCGAGTGAGGGTAGGGCTGAGATAATCTTTTCAGAAAGTGCACATTAAATAAACCTCCTGCCCCCAAAATAACAGTTGATTAATTTCCTGTCAATATGTTTTGGCACTATGCCAAATCAGCGATGGTAATGATGTTGTCTTACAAGCCTAATTTAAAATTTGTTAAATTTACTGTGCAGGTCCTCCAAAGATTGTACGAGTTTTGCCTGAAGCTTCCAACAGAATGCTGTTGAAGGGTACTTCTCTTACTCTTCAATGTGATGCAACAGGACATCCAAAACCTACTATCACGTGGTCAAGATCAGTAAGTACATCATTAGTATTATATATAAACTGTTACCATTTGACAACTAAGAATTTCCAGGACATTTCACCATTCTAGAAACACTACCATAAACTGTCAAAACCCTTAAATGAGCTCAATGATATTTTTTTCAGTTCTTGGTTCGTTTATTGAAGTTTTGGACTATAATATTGTTGTTAAAACATTTGGCTACTGGCTAGAGTTTTTTTTTTTGCACAGTGTCTTTACCTATGCCAACGTATATTTTTAAGTTTGTGTTTATATGAGTTAATTGTTTATTTTACAGAATAGGAACATGCCTAGTGGAGAAAAGACAGTTCAAGGTAGCTCCATCACGTTTGACTCTATAGATCGTCACCATGCCGGCACATATGATTGTACCGCAACAAACGGTATCGATAAACCAGCTAGAGGCACCATCACCATCCATGTGAAGTGTAAGTATCTGTATCTAAATATGTTAACAGTTGGGGCCTCCACCCACTTGAGGAGTTCTCCGAGAAGGTGGAGACTTAACATGTTTTATTCATTTGTTTTGTGAAAATTGAAAAACAACAGGTGTATACCTGATGTCGAGTAGTAGCTATAATAATTATATTGGGCTTATCTGAGCAACATACAAACTTCCTTAGTTTTGACAAGAAGTTCTGAAATTACTTCTTCATTCAGACAGATACATAGTTCCCGCAATAATTTTTGCTACGTTAAACACCATGGTTATCAAGAGTCTAATCTAAGGACTAGAAATGATTAATGTCATTTTTTGATAATATGCACCCCCATTAGTGTATCGAGGGATGAAAAAACAGCTCTAAAAATGAAATAGGAAATAGCAGATTGATTTTAAAAAAAAGAATATGAAAGGGGGGGGGGGGGGAGTGATGAGGAACAGCAAATTCAGAAATACACATAATTGTTTCCATGAGTTTGTCAAAATATTGTTCAAATGCCTGTATATTTAACATAATAGCCTTGACAAATGGAAAATAAGATGGGATTCCCTCGGATGTCATTCTATATAATGTAATAAAATCGGCCAAGTCATTTCACTACATCTGACTTGACTTAAATTATTACCATTTTGAATTTTAAACATAAACTATTATTAGAAGTAGGAAATCAGCACTTTTGGTTGGATGGCACTGTCTTAAACCTCAAAAACCGTCATACTTGAGACTGTACTGTTTTAATTGATTTAATATATTTCGTTTGGTTGACCTTTAACCCTACAGTATATTAAGTTCCAAATTGGTGGGGATTTTTTTCCCCCTTCCCTAATAAACTATTTTAGGATGAGTCTAAATAGCTTAAAACTTTTTATGGAAGGTATTGGTTAAATGTTACAAGTTTGAAGGAATTTAACTTTTGTTTACATTTGGGAATGTTTATAAAAATGGTGCAGGCACTAGTTTCGTTGTTACTAAATATGTCCATAATTATATTACTCTTAGTTAATGAATATTTTTCTTTAAACATGTCCAACCACTCAAAGATTTAGTCTTTATATTATGAACAGTTATTCGGAGGTTTACTACAAGTGTAATCACGGGACAATTACAATCTCTCTCATTTTAAGAGCTTAAAATCAAGTTGATATTTTAAAATAATTTAGACAAATAATTTAAAAATATTTATTTATTTTTTATTAGATATCTGCTTTGTCTTACATGAAAACTCTTGGCTTGAAAAGAATATAATTGCTATGACAACTGTTCCATTAGTTTCAGTGACTGACCCTTATATTATTACCTTTAGATGCACCAGAGATCCGAGTGGACAAGGAAACTGTCAACTCAGGTGAAGGTTATGAATCTGCTCTGCTGTGCACCGTCCATGCCGAGCCGTCGGCCACAGTCACTTGGGCCAAGGATGGAAAACCTGTGAGCCTCTCGAGCCATATGAAATCGGAAGTCGACCAACATACTCACATTCTGAAGATATCAAAAACAAAGAAAGAAGACTTTGGAAGATACACGTGTATAGCTAACAACACGGTTGGCACCAAGACTAAGGTCATTGAACTCACAGGTTTGTAATAATAATAATATTTAGCACCGCGTCTTACTACCCGTTAGGGTTATACGCTTTAAGTACTAATTACGCTAATGGATTAGGAATTGGCAAGGTTGAATTAGAGGAAGTGAACCCGCACTTGCGTGGAGGGAAAGTGGAAAACCGTTTAGGGAAAACCACCCCAGTTCACCCGGCCGAGATTCGAACCTTGATCTCCCCATCCTCAGCAGTCGAGCTCAACACGACAAGCGTGTTAGCCAACTACGCCACCGAGGCGGGTCACAGGTTTGTAGAGTGATTATTTTTTGTCTGTATAGTATTATCTATCTTCTGGCTATATGTCATTGTTTATAAGTCTCCAGATGGCCATACCATCCCAATATGGGTACCCGTCATTTGGCCTAAAAGGCATTTGGCCAAATGCCTTTTAGGCCAAATGCCTTTTAGGCCAAATGCCTTTAGGCCAAATGACTTTAGGCCAAACGCCTTTTAGGCCAAATGCCTTTTAGGCCAAACGACTTTTTGTAAAGTTAATTTTTGGACCATTTATTAAAATATGTTTTGCTGTCTCCGGAAATATTCGTTAAGATTTGTAGTGATGCTAATAGATGGCGAGGTGTGTAGTGTTTAGTTAAATAGTATATACTACCGTTTCAAAATATATTAGTCTTTTCTCAATTTACTACTTCCCAAGGTATAGCAGCACGTCCATTAGCCTGTAGTACCACTTTTGTATGTTGAACTTTTTACATTGCCAAGGTTTTGTACTAATTTTTGACAAGCCATCTTGTTAATGTGGGGAGTGCCAGGCCACCACCGTGGTTCGGATTCCACGTTAAACTGTAGGTCCTTCATTTCATCTCACAATCACCCTACCACTACACATTAGCGTAAGTGCGTATAACCCGAACGGGTAGTAAGACGTGGTGCTAATAATAATAATAATTTTTGTACCGTTTTGTACCAGAAATAAAAAGTTTTGTACCCGTACCGTTTTTTATTAATTAGCACATACATGTGGTTACACCATTTTAATAATTTTGTTTTATTTTGAATTTTGAATATATTTTTTTAAGTGCCAAAGTATATTTTATCAGTCTTTCTAAGTATATTTGTTTATTAATTTTGCTAAATGAATTAATCAATCATTAATTTTTTTATAATCATATTAACTTACTCGAGTTTGCCCACGGCTTCGCTCACATTTTGGTTGGGTAAATTATCTTATTTTTAGCAAATCATCTAAACCAGGTTTTCTCAAACTCTATACTCTTGAGCCTTATATGAACATAAAATTAATTGTTAAGACTCTTATTCTTAGAATAAAATAACTTGTTTACGTTAAAATACAAAAATGAGACATTTATTATTTAATTGATTTAGTTATTTTCTGATAAGAGCTTTGTAGAAGTTTATAAAATAGTAAGGTTTTGTAAGATATTAATTAATTTTATTGCTTCATAGGCCAAACAGAATATTAATTTTTTAGTCAATCATAATTTAGGCAAGTCGAAAGAAGTGAGAAATTGGGTCACACCTCATTTGAAATCCCTTCGCGCCTCGCAGTTTGAGAAACCCTGATCTAAACTACCAAAAATACAATTTCAGACACGTATGAGGCGAAAACTTTGTATGTTTATGAAGCCACAAATTAACTACTACCTATAAGAAGTAAAATCTATTTTATAAATATATATATAATCTATTTTATATATATATGCAGTCTTTGCATCAATATTTGCTCGCTTACGCAGAGACATTGTTGAAATGAACACCAAAAGAAATAGTTTAAATTTACTAACTAAACATGAATTAATTTGAAAGAATCACTCTAGTACTAAGCACCTCAACTTATCAAATAAATTGTTCTGTTAGTAATTGTTTCTATTGGTTTTTGAAAAATTTCCCTTCTCCTCCCCAATCATAATTTCTCTAACTCCCATTTAAACACATAGTTTTAAGAATACTTTCTTTATCTATAGTTGTTCTTCTACCTGCCAGCCAAATTTCGATTTTAAACTATAGATAAAAGGTTTTTTATAACTCCCCCCGCCCCTCCCTTGATTTCATGGAGTTACATTTTAAAATTCTCAGACTTATTAGTTATTTGGAGTGGTGCATTTACGGTCATGCCAAAATTCAATTTTTAACGACACTGCACTGAGATGTAGTAGTTTCTATTAATTTTGTAGATTTTGGACCCCTTATTCCCCAACCCACTTTGAGAAATTTATAGTCTAATGTTATTTTGGCTATCTGGGATTTGATTTATCTTTATTTATCTGTCAAAATTTTATTTTTTTCCTAATCTCAAAAAGTTTTTTTCTTTATTATACTCCATCACCACTATTTCTCAGAATGCAATATTAAATAATAATAATAATAATAATTATTATTATTATTATTATTATTATCATTATTATTATGTAAATGTCTATTTGTGTTGTTTCCCGTACCTAATTAATAAATTTAAATTCTTTACAATACAGAGAAGTAATTAAATATATTAGTTTTTGAAAATGTTGACCTCCAAGCTCCCCTTCCTCCTGCAATTACTCAACTCACTGAGAAATTTCAAATTCTAAGGTTTATTTGGTCATCTTGATGGGTCCTTCCTTATACTAAGGCTACTAGAGTTGTAGGGTAGACTCGTTCACTTTACCGGCCAGCACTCAGCTCTACCCTAACATGCAGCGCTGCTGTAACGTCTGCTCGTGAACTAGCCAAGCTTGCTTCTGTTCAGATCATGTGACTGTGTAGTGCAGCACTTTTTATTATTATTATTATTTAGCACCACGTCTTACTACCCGTTCGGGTTATACGCCTAAGTACTAATTACGCTAATGGATTAGGAATTGGGAAGGTTGAATTAGTGGAAGTGAACCCGCATTTGCGTGGAGGGAGAGTGGAAAACCATTGAGGAACCCCCCCCCCCCAGTTCAGAGATATGGTGTTATACACCATGACTTCCCTAAAGATTCTGATGTCAGATGAAGATGTATTCCCTTCTGAACGAGATGGAAAATGGAGTCATGATTCATATTTTATTTGCTCATAACATTTTTTTCACCTAATGAATATGAACAAGACCTTCAGTCCTAACTGCTGTAATTTCCTTAATAAAGCAAATTAAAATCGCCCTTATTTGTGATGTCTCCGAAAATGTTATCCAAGGGGAAAATATATCACCCGTGAATCTAGGCATTGTATTAGATTTACGAAACAAATAGTAAGTGGTTTCATGGCGTGTAAACGTGTCACCCCAATAGTTTTACATTATGGAAAAGTCCCCTTCTATAGTGAATTTAATGATTTGTTTAAATAGTTTACTTAACTGCAAGATTTCACATATGCATTTTATAACCTTATTAAACAAATCGATCTTGCTTCATTAATGTGGACAGTAGTCTATAAGAAAAATCTCCCCATGCAAGGTGGATATAGTTTTATGTTATCCGTGCCATCTTAAAACATACTTTAGAAACATTATTTCTAAATTTAATAAATCACGTGGCTGTATGACACACTTGAATATGTTTTTGTACAAGAACATAGTTTATTGTAGTACATGAACAAATGTATATAGTACGCAAGTTAATGAAAGCATTAAGGTATTTGGTGACGTAAATGTTCACTTAAATTATGTGTTAACTTTTCAATATAAATTTAATAACCCTCTTGTAAGTAGGCCTATTCATAAACCAATTTGTAGTATAAGTGAAAATCGTGAATTTATATTAATGTTCAACTGAGTGTGTCAAACTATATATTTAAAGGGTAATATTAGATTCAGCTATATTTGTGTTATATAAGTTGGTAATAATATATGCCCCCTCAAAGTTGGAGATAATATGTGTGTCCTCCACCTATATCCCCTACCCGCCCCCCCTCAGTTGGAAATAAAGTTGTCCTCTAAGATTGAAGTTCAAATCCAGCCGGGTGTAACAAGGGTATTTTTCCCTAAAATGGTACCCCACTCTCAATATACGCAAATGTAGGTACATTCAATCTAAAATGTAACATTCCTCATTCCTGGTTCATTAGGGTAAATTGATGTATGTGTACAACTCAAACGGGTAGTAAGTCACAATGAAAAAAAACCTATTGTGATGACTATCAAGAGTATCGGCGAAGCTTTATAAGTGTTGGCGAGGTAGTTTGTAAAAAACTATTTTTAAGGAGTTTTTAGGTGCTTGACTCCAAGCCAGTGGAAAATATTTGAAAATGGAATGCCACTAAAAGCTATTTGGGGTGTTCCTTAAGCATTTAGAAATAATAATAGATTGTTATATAATCTTTTTGAAGTTTGATGCAAACCATCTTTCAGCTTCAAATTCAAGTATATCAGAGGGAAGTTTAACAAAATGGAGGGAGGCACATTTCGATGGGGGGAGAAAAATTTGGTAATACCCCACCCTATCAACCCTTCCCTCTTTCCCAGTTCACGCTCAATGAGTGACACTCGATATAAAACTAGTGACAGACAAACCGTAGAATGTAGATTATTTCCTCAGAGTCTGACAAACTAACTTAAATCTAGAACAAATACAACATCCAGCCCCCTGACAGTTAATTCATCATTGTGAAAGGGGAAAAGCACAGTCAACCAATGATACGTTTTTCGGACATTCCGGGAATCGAACCCGGGACCTTTAGCTCAGTATACAAACAAGTTACCAACTGAGATAAAGTGTCGGACTGTGTATTGAGATCAACATTTAGTACGGTTTATGTGTTGTTAGCAAAATAATTCTATATTACGTGATAAAAAAATTACACCTCTGTACACAAATAAACACTGGTACGTTGGTATTAACGCTATAAACTACCTGATCTCATAAGTCATCGCACTCAAAATATAACTTGTTTTTAAGTGACGCGGAGGTCGGGGTGTAGTGTAGTTCTTCTTTTATATTCATTCAAGTATTAAATTATAAAAGACTTGTGAGATTTAAATGTATTTATTGAATGATCATAATACTAGTGTAAATATTTTTATGAGAGTTCGGCCATTCATTTTTTCTGGTACAAAGGCTCCTTCGGTCTAAAATGTGAGAACCCCTGGTCTAAGTCAATATATGTTAATGTGTTGAATAACACGCTCTGGTAGCTTTGTCAGTTCGAAGTACTTTAGTATTAATTTTAACCGAAATTGGGTGGGGTGCGAGTGATTCTGAAGTCTCTATATAAGCGAGGTCCTCGATGTAATAACCCATATCTTGTGTTAAGAAACTTAAAAACTAAAACGAACTTAACTACCAGAATGGTGGCTACTAGTTATATACATTTTCTTGTATACAATGTATGGAAGCTACTATGGTTGTGCTTTTTTCAAATGAGAATATAAGTGGCACTTTTAATATGTGTGTGTTTTGAATATAAAGTCTTAAACCAAGTCTTAAAAAGGAGCCTATGTATACGACTCATCTTCTGTGTCTAATGTTTTAGTTATAAAATAAATAATTTATGTTTGTATTGAAATTATTAGGGGTTATGGGGAAGGTGCCCCGTTTACTCCACCCCAATGAGTGCGCCACTGGTTCTAAGTAAACGCTTAGTTAGAGGTCATTTTATCATAGATATAATTAATTTATAAAATATGATAGTTATTAAAATGGTTTTTATGAACTTATAACGCCCCTTTTTCTCGTCAAATGAAAAAATCAAAAGTATATCCATTAGCTTTTATTTAATTAAAGGGTAACAAACTTTTAGTTCAAAACCCTTTAAAAAAGGTTTAGATTATATATATATATATAGTTAATAATGAATACTTTTTGAGCCAGTGTGTTAAAGGAGTCTCTCATTTTATATTATTAAGTCAACATAGTAAGTATAGTATTTATCTTAAAAATGTTAAATAAAGTTTAAATGTAATTATAATTATACAAAAATGTACATTTGTTATATTTGAATATGATGTATTTTCACTGTCTAAAATATGTTTTTCAAGTAAATAGAGTAAGCTCTAGTAGTGTTGTTTTTTCATTGTATCTTCACGCCAGTCAATGCTTTCCACATTTAATAGCAATTAGAAGGTAGGTATGAGGAAGATAGAATTATGAGAAGTACCCTCGTTTGCGTGGAAAAACGGGAAACCATTTAGGAAAAATTACCTTAAGTACATCGTGTAATTGAGCAGGCGCGGTATGCACATTTTTGTCCTCGATTCATTATTTTATAGTAAAAATCTTTCTTTCAAAAATGAAGATGAAATACATATTTAAAAAAATTAGATATCACTAAACTTTACACAAAAATATACAAATCAATACATTATTTAATCTATATAAAGCAAAGGATGAAGCAAGACAGAGGTACCCGCCAACAACTCGTGAAACTCAAAACAAATTATGTTAGTGGGTTTGAAAAAGAACAAAAGGAAAGTTGCTGGGGAACAATGAATTTTTGTTATGGTTTACTTCAAGGTCGTTTGCTATTATTAGGAATGGAGGGAGGAAAGGACTGCTGCCTAATCCCACCCTTCAAAGTATCTTGTAGAGTGCGACGGAGAAGAGAGAAAGAGAAGATTTAGCCTGTTTGCCACGTAACTCAAGTTGGCCCGCCACATTGCTGAAAAAAACCTTTTTTGTCTAATCGTTTGTGCTCTATTTGTGCTCATATGTGCCCGAACATGAACATTTGTGCTGTGAAACTGGCCAATTTAGAAAATATTTAATGTGGTGGGCCAACTTGAGCTCAAGCTAGCCCACCACATATTGAAAAACACAACATAACAAAATTTATTTAAGTCAATCCATTGTGCTCCATTTGTGCTCATATGTGCCCGAAAATGAACATTTGTGCTTTAAAATTATAAAATCTAAAGAACAATTAATGTGCGGGCTAACTTGAGTCTTCCTTATACCATAACCTGTAGAAAAATTGAATTCAAGCAGGACCGCCACATTTTTAAATATCAATGTAACAAAATTCTGTTTTCACCATTCGTTTGTTTTTCGTTTGTGCTCATATGTGCCCAAAAATGAGTATTTGTGCTCTATAATTAGAAAATCTAGAAAACAGTTAATATGGTGGGCTAGCTTGAGCTCTAGTTGGATCGCCTTCATTAAATGTTATCTAAAAGGCCTAGATTCACAGCCCTAACGTTAATTTTCGGGCACATATGAGCACAAACTAAGAACAAACGAATGGTGAATACAGAATTTTGTTAAATTGATATTTAAAAATGTGGCTGGCCAGCTTGAACTATATTTTTCTACAGTTTATGATATAGGGAAGGTTCAAGTTAGCCCGCCACATTAAATGTTCTCTAGATTTTCTAATTTTAAAGCACAAATGTTCATTTTCGGGCACATATGAGCACAAATGGAACACAATGGATTGACTTAAATAAATTTGGTTATGTTGTGTTTTTCAATATGTGGCGGGCTAGCTTGAGCTCAAGTTGGCCCACCACATTAAATATTTTCTAAAATGGCCAGTTTAACAGCACAAATGTTCATGTTCGGGCACATATGAGCATAAATAGAGCACAAACGATTAGACAAAAAAAGATTTTTTTTCGGCAATGTGGCGGGCCAACTTGAGTCACGTCTGTTTGCATCTAGGCTATAAGAGTGTCACTTTTTGGAATGGGAGAACACAAGCGATCCTAGCGGTGAGATATTTTTACCAACCAAAGCTCATCAGATTTATCCCTCTGGCCTCTGCTGCAGCCATTGGCATTTCGGAGGTCCACTTGCTTACATCGTACGTTTTTCTTGCCCTAGGAAGTTATCATCCTGTAAAGGCTACCACATTTTGTATTTTTACGTTTTATGAAGACTTAAAAAAAGACCAACGACAATTCCATAAAATCTTTTGTATTTTTTTCACAAGTTGAAATAATTCCTGAGAATGCTTTGCAAATTACTAGGAGGGAAATTAGTATATAGTTTTTAAACAAAGGACCTATTGTGTTAACATAGCCCATGTTGTTAATAATATCACCATAATAAAAATAGTTACACTGTTTGAAAAAAAATAACTGTACTAATTTTATATAATAATAGTTATAATAATTCTAACAATAATAATAATAGAGTTAAGGATCTAGTCAAAACCATAATTTAAGTTTATATATATATATATATATGACCATTGTAATATTTACTGGCAAAATTTATTTAATACGTCACTATTATTTATATATTAATTATTAATACAATAGATAAAAAAAATATGTTCATATATATCTCAGTAGCGCTAAACGAAAATCGGGCGTCACTTCAGACAAATTTAAAGTGGGTG
This sequence comes from Timema cristinae, assembly GCA_039000515.1. Taxonomy (NCBI): domain Eukaryota; kingdom Metazoa; phylum Arthropoda; class Insecta; order Phasmatodea; family Timematidae; genus Timema; species Timema cristinae. The sequence continues at coordinate 59,680,049 of JBCFYV010000003.1, read as the reverse complement.
GGTTGAATATTGGTTTCCACTTTCATTTTGCCTTTCGGAATAAGTTGTCAAAAGTCCCCATAATTTGAATGTACGCATATAATTTTACCGAGCGTAAACGATGCTGAGAATAGGATTTTCTTATTGTTTTTCGTTAACTTTATGACCGTGAGATATATTAACAAGGAAATAATATCGGAAATCTATATATAAAAAAGGTGATATAGTGTTTTGTGAACTACTGATCTAGTTGTATGTAGGATATTGTCAATGTTTTTAGAAATATTGTAACTACCTTGCATCAGTTGTGCTATCTATATTCAGATGAAACAACTAACAGTACCTTTTACTTTCCGAAGATAACCGAAGGTTTTAAATTTACATTTTAGGCCAAATGACTTTAGGCCAACTGCCTTTTAGGCCAAATGCCTTTTAGGCTAACTGCCTTTAGGCCAAATGCCTTTAGGCCAAACGCCTTTTAGGCCAAATGCCTTTTAGGCCAAATGCCTTTAGGCCAAACGCCTTTAGGCCAAACGCCTTTTAGGCCAAATGCCTTTTAGGCCAAATGACTTTTGGTTTCATTTTTAGGCCAAATGCCTTTAGGCCAAATGCCTTTTAGGCCAACTGCCGCGTCCCCCCCAATATCTCTGCCTGTCATGTGAAAGATTTTTGGTTTAATCCCCAGGTGACAACATTTAAGTTTTTTATTTCCTACACTATTATTTATTACATTTTTTACCTGTTCCTTCTTTCATAAAAAATAACCTAACTAATTATAAATGTCATCCTCAAAATAATGTTGCCCATACAATTTTTCAGGCCTACCAAGTGTTGCCAAGTTTTTGACTTCAAGTGAAGAGGGGAAAAATCAAGTTGTACAGTGGTCAGTTGAAAGCCATAGTCCCATAATTGAGTACATTCTACGATACAGGAAACAAAACGTAAGTGGGGAATAGGAAAAAATAAATATAATCTACTCAAAACATAAACGTAGTTAGCATAATTTACTCTTTTAGTTTAAGGGTTCCATATACTTTAATGTTGATACACTGTTAAGATACATTGTATCTGTAAAACATGCTACATTATTATTATTATTTTTCAATTACTGATTTTGTTAGGTGTATAGCTATTTTAAATAGTGTACGGATAAATATTTTTATATAATGTTATTTTCTCACACACTTCACATTTGTCAATATTTGCCATGTCTATGTCCTATAAATAGTCTTGCCTTGGATCTAAGAACATTTTGAGGTGGTTTTATCTTTGTGTTTGTTCGGGTTGTGTGTATATGTATGTGTGTGTGATAATGCTAAATGAAGTTATTGTTTTTACAGACAGATGAGTGGGTAATCCAGAAGCCTCTTGTAGAAAACGGAGAGGGTAATGTGTTCACGGTGAGACACACGTTAAGTGACCTCACACCAGGCAAATACGAGGTTGTGCTCCGCTCCCAAAACGAATTTGGTTGGTCACAGGATTCACAGCCTCACGAATTCACCCAAAGTTCGACAAGTTAGTTCATTCCTCTCTTTTCTTCACTTAAATTACCTTTATAAAAGCTCAGCTTACGATGTTTAGTTTCCATATCTGGTTGGTAGCACAGTGACAGCTACCACTCAGTGGATTATTTTACTATGTTTATGTTTTGGCGCCCTTAGCTGATATCATAATACATCTAAATAGTATTAATTACATTTAAAAATCTTAGTTCAAAGAGCAACTCAAACGTAAGTATGATTGCACACTGTAGTTTGAACAAAACTACAGAGCTGGAAGCATCTGTTTTTCTTACAAACTGGCTTGAGCGAGTTTCTCAAATAGCCTCTCAGCTCAAGTTTATCGAAAATATTTTAAACATTTACAATGGATGAAATAGCTTAGCGGTAAAAGGTAATTGTATGTATGTGGTATGTTGTGATTGTTATACTTGACCATTTTATTAAGTACCTATCTAATATAATAGAGTTAGTTACAAATAATAAAACTTATATGTACCCTACTTGGGTGCAGTGGCAAGAGGGTGTATTTGCTTCCCCCTCAAGCCCACAAATATTAATTATTACTAAACTATTGAGCACTGAAGTTGTGTCAAATGTAAAGCTTACATTTTAATACGAAGCCTACAACTTGTTATTAAAAAGGTTCACATTTATATATGACAGTATTGTACAGTGTGAACAGTGTTGTTCTTTTTATTGTAAAAGCCAAATTGTGTTTGTTCCTTTAATTTGTTTCTCTCCATCTTTTCCGTACCGGCTTCCAAATATATTACAACTAACTCATAAAGCGGATAGAGGTTTTCTTTTGGTATAGAAAAATAAGTAGGCCTATAATTAATATCTACTAATAGAATAAAAAGAAGATCCTAAAAACTTTAATTTCTGGAAAACTGAGTAAACTCTACATACATTTGAAAACTGTAACTAGCAAATTTCATCAAAATAGTTTGTCTTTAAAATTAAACTAATTTTTTAACCAACATTTTACTACATTGTATTGGGCCTTTATTTATGAACCAAAAGGTAGTGTATACATTTATCACATTTACATTATTTAAATTGCAGTCCTTACATTATAAAAAAAAAACTAGCAAAAGAGTTAAGAAAGAGGTATTTGATATTCATATATTTTATTTGTCTCCTACGGATAGGGTTTTTTGGCCCGCAAATTCCCTGAAATTCATCTTGGCTATAACCATGATTGTAAGCTCCCCCCACTCCCCTCCAAGTAAATGTATGTGTGTGCCACTTGTGTGTGTTTGGCCAAGACAGCAAGAAACTCGCACACTTCGGGCCTAAAATGTGCCTAAGATTGAATTTTGGTAATAAGCTTGAGTTTGAGTGTTTGCAGTCTCTTATATTACATAACATTTCCAAAAGATGATACAGCATGTTAGTTTGTTTTGTACAAGGTACATATTATCAGTTGCATTTATTAATGTTTTGTTTATTTTTAAGAACCCAACTCCTAGCTGACTAACCCTCAAATTAGATACAAATATCAAACAAAAATTGCTTTAAATTGGGATTTTCTACATTCTTCATTTGGCAACAGAGAAATTGAGACGAGTGAAATTCATTATTGATTTTAAAACTTTATTTTTTAAATATGGTAAAATTATTTTCCTTCTTTCAACTCTCTATACTGTCTTATAATGAAGAATACATAAAACCGATCTATGATGCTAAACCTGTTACTGACTTTATCCCTCTGACCTACAAATTATTCCTTTTTTGAAACAGGCTTTTAAATGATTTGCCCAGTTTTATGCATAAAACAATGATCTTGTAGCAAATTTGATTAAGTTGTGATATTGAAGATGTGTTCATACTTGTGATTTTACATCTGTTTATTACATTAATCCTTAATGATTATTAACTGATTGATCCTACTTGGTATTTATAACATTCACTTTATAAATGCACATTGAAAATAAAAGAAATGTTGATAGTTGGGTAGTCATAGTTTTACTGAAATGGTTAAGTATAAATATACCAGTAAATTAATATATATTTTTACTGACCATGTCTAATGTTTTGTTGAGTGTTTGTTTAATAGTACATTTATCTCAAAAAATGCATAATCAAATAGTATTATTATTATTTATTATTATTATTATTATTATTATTGACAAATTTCATCTTTAGCACTTCAATTTCATTGAAAAAGCAATATTTCTTAGGAAAATAAGATTACTTGAAAAATAGTTGAATTGCTTGATAAAGTAGCCTAAAACTTAAAAGATTTGTTACAAGATATCACTATTACTTTTTCTTTGCACATTAATTTTATTTTGTTTTTTTAAATGAATTTTAAGTTTGGCTTTTATTATCATCACCCCCTTTTGTGTTTTATCCAGATAATTTTGGTGAAGCTGCTTTCCCATCAAGTTTGGAAGGTATGTACATGTTATTTTATGAGAAGTAAAGATAAATACAAATGACACAAATTGTAAATATAGTTTTCAATCAATTGTAAGTAAAGTGATGTTGCTGTGAAGAGATTAAAATTAGCCTATTTGATAGGGGTTTGCAAAGTCCACTTTTTCATTTAAAAGTGAACTCGAACCGAATATATGAAATATTCTCGAAGCCGAATTGAGGTTTGAATATTTTTGTTGTTAGTTTTTTTTACACTAAAAAATCTATTATTATTAGCACCATGTCCTACTACCCATTCGGGTTGTACGCACTTACGCTAATGTTTAATGGTAGGGTGATTGTGAGATGAAATGGAGGACCTACAGCTTAACGTGGGATCCGAACCACGCTGGAGGCCTGGCATTCCACACATTCGCAAGTTGTGATTAATACACCTCTTTTCAGAGGTGAAGGAAGGGTTTGCAATCAGATAAATCTGTGCTGAGACTGAGGTTTGAACCCCGGACCCCAACACAGAGGTCCGACACCTTACCCTAGACCACCAGGTCACCTGTTGTTTATTAAACTTTATATATTAAAATTACTTAGAGCATGTTTTATTGTACTTATTGATACTAATAATTCATTTTAATATAATTAATCAGATTATATTAACACTTACAATTCCTTAGTATTTTTTCCCAATAAAAATTGTTTTATATTATATATAAATGGCAATAATTGTCCATAAATCGAGTATTTTAACTGTCAATATTTTATTGACGAAGCTTCGAAGCGAAGTCGAAGCTGACATTAGTTTCGAAGTTTCTAAGCCGAGTTGAAGCCTTGCACTCCCTACTATTTGACAACTTATTAAATTTATGGAGATCTACAATCTGAACAGTTAATATAAACAACGATAAGCTTGTGTGTCATATAATAAATAATAACTATATTTCCTCCAATGTTCAAAGCCACAGATTAATATTGTTTTGTTGACTTTTTGTGTAAAATACACATGGAGATTAAAATTAACTATCAATCATAACAGTGGCATAAGAAGATTTTACTTGCCAAACATTCAAATACAAATTACAATTTCACCCATATCAAAGTTATTCTTTTTTATTTAAATATTACTTCTTTTTTTAACTAAATAAGATAATTTCAACTCAAAATATATAGTGCACAATATTGCTTGGTTTAGGTAAAAATATTATTTTACTATTATAAATTTTGTCAACTCATTTAGAAATTTATTTATTTGGTTTCTGCATATTGTATTATTTTTGTGTGTGTTTTAAGCTAGTTTCTCCACAAATTTAGACTAAGTGCTCATGTTTTCAAGGCATGAGGAGTCTATAAGTATTCTGTCCACACCATGTCTAATATATATGTATGCTAGTATTTAAGTTTTTTATTATTATTACTATCACCGCGTCTTATTACCCGTTCGGGTTATACACTTTTACGCTAATGTGTAATGGTAGGGTGATTGTGAGATGAACTGGAGGACCTACAGTTTAACGTGGAATCCGAACCACGGTGGAGGCCTGGAATTCCACACATTCACAAGTTGTGGTTAATACAGTCTTGTCAAAGATGAAGGAAGGGTTTGGTAATCAGATAAATCTGTGCCAGAACTGAGGTTTGAACCCTTGACCCCCAGCATAGAAATCTGACACCTTACCCCTAGACTGCCAGGTCACCAGTATTTAAGTTTGATATATGTTTTATTTTCAGCTTCAAACCAACCTGCAAGCACTGGTGAAGATACCAGACCAAGGCTATTTGCACTGATGACACTACTAGCAATTGCTGTTTTCTTGTAGTTACCTTTCAAGTAAGTACCATTACTATATAGATATAAAAATATATATATTAACTAGGGTGTACAGGTATTAAGACAGAATATTTCTATTGGCCAGGTATTTCAGGAGGGTTTCTTATTAGGGATGGAACCTTTTAATCCTTAAGGATATTCAAAACTCATATTAAAAAAAAAAAGTAAAATTTGTATTAGAGCTCTAATATTGCTTTTCAGAGGTTCAGAACCATTTGTAAATTATAAAATGAACTTTACAACCAGGCCCCATGTATGGATGTTATGGAAGAATATTAACATTTATTTAATATTTGTATTTTCTATTCTATTTTATTTATATTTCCTCTTGTGTTGATAATTTTTTTTTTCAAGATTCAAATTTTTGAGATTCGAAGGTAAATTGGAGATTTAGATTTGTAAAATAGTGGACTCGACCCAGCTCTATTTCTTAGAGAAAATAAATCTCAAGTTTTACTATGATAAATATTAAAATACAAACTAATTCTTATCTTATGGCATGTTATTCTAGTTATTTGATAAAAACCCTAAAAAATAATAGATATTTTATTAAAACAAGCCAGATAAATTACAACTGGAAACATGTCACATCAATTACATCTAAGCTCTTTTGGCCACAGAGCTACTAAACTTTGATCAGAGTAGTTAGAGATTGTAGTCACAAACTGGTCAGTTACTTGTTTTTACTTATGTTTCACACACGTTGCTACACAAAAGTGATGAAATTTCATTCAGATTCGTGCTATCTAGTTTGCAAGCACCTTCATCAGTCCTGTAGAATGTTTAATATATATCAATATAACGTCTAGTGATTTGAGAGCTGAGGAGGATTTGTTTCTCTATATTATTACAAATATAAGATAATTAAAAAATTTAGATTCATCCATACATTGAAAATAATATAAACTGCAGACTATTTGTTGGGGCAAAATTTATAACATTTTACAGAATGTCGAAAGAAAGTTACCTTGAATGATACATTAAATGTTCGTTCATTCATGATGAATGAGTTCGTAACTGAGGAAGCCCGGTGACTAGCATGTTGCGTTTCCAGTGACTAATCATGGACACATCATAAACTGGTTAGCAACTACACCAGTGGACTGCCATTTTAATACAGTGGTGGTGTTTCTCAAGCTACTAGTTGGTAATTTAGGTTTTACTCATCTCACTTTGAGTCCTATTTTATAAGTAGCCCTGTGAGTGAGACCTAAGTATTTCACTAAAATACTGGCTTTGCCTGTGGTCGAGTATGTTGAGCAGATTCTGAAAATATGGTCTTAAATTGTACAAAAGCAGACCAGTTACTGTTGAATTCAAGTAGGCCTTAATTGTGATCATCATCATAATCATCAACCGTTTCCAGCCTGTGGCCGGGCCAGTTTATTAAAATACCTCCAACTTTATATTTTCATCATCCTTACTCCTTAATTAGCGTTCATTATTCTCCTCTCACCCGCTTTTATCTGTTCCGCTCATCTTTCTTGGTCTCTCTTGCATTTTATTTCTTACCTCATTCCCATAATTCTCCTCGGTATTCTTTCCTTTTCCATCATTACATGACCATACCGTCTCACCCTTGCTTCTTATACTATCTCATGTACCCTTTGTAGCCCAACTTTTGGTCTGACTGACCACTTCGTTCCTATCATTTTTCTTCTTGTGAAAGCTAACATGCTCCTCAAAAACGTCATTTTCATGGCCTCGACCTTCCCGGTCTTTCTTACATCCAATGTCCATGTTTCTGCTTCAAATGTAACTATGAGTACAAAGTACACCTTTTGTAACACATCCTTACACTACAAGGAAACTTCTCTTCTCCATTTCAGGTCTCTTATACAGCTATAGAACATCTCCCCCTCCCCCTTGCTACTAGTACTAGATGCCAATCACCCTTAATGTTAAATAAAAGTAATATTAACAACACATTTGGATTAGAAGGGATAAGCAACACACTTAGCTGAGTGATGCTGGATTAGCAATTAAGGCATACAGCTTTCTCGCCTTTCTATACTCCTTTTCAATATTTCATTTTAAACAACCCTTTGGTGCCATTTTTTCCTTTGTTTGAATAAAACACTCCTATTCTTCCTACAGACATACTTGAAAATAATATTTACCAGCTTGAAGGTTATAATAATAATAATAATAATAATAATAATAATAATAATAATAATAATAATAATAATAATAATAATAATAATAATAACAATACATATAACACAACACAATATAGCCCAACTACTTGGTTTTTCTATAATTAATCTAATTCAAGTGATTCCATCTCTATAGTGCAATCCTTACAAGAAAATAAAATTATCTCTTGACATTCAACCTTGCAGTCTCTGAACCTGAAGAAGTTACATGTGTTAGTGAACGTTTGTCTTTAAAAACGTTTTATTAATTATTGTGTAGCACTACATCTTTAAGTAGTGTATAGGATATAAAATTTAGAAAATTATAATACCATATTTATTGAATTTTTTTCCAGATCATTGTTGTTACTGTTGTTACGTTGGATGAAATAATCTGTCCAAGGAAAAAAAACAAACAAAAAACATGGCACAAGCATCTGTGTTGCAACACTTAATGTCTTGTTGTGATGTCATTCTGCAGACTGAAACATCATGAAGTGCAATTCAAGCCAATAAGGCAGAAAAAGAAGAAAAGTGTATTCTATGTGCTTATTCTTACCTCGACAGTGTCATACATTCTGCTTGCAGTAAACAGATTGTAATATAACATACAGCTTTGAATTTCAGTGCTAAAACAGACTTTGATAGTACTATACAATATTATTTATATTATTTTAAACAACAAAATGAAAAAAAAATCTAGCAATGAAAACAATGGTAGAAAAATTGAACTGTACACAGTCAATGTAATGGTGAAAAAAGGAAAATATAATTTTTTAGTCATTTTCGATACAGGCATAACAAACTACTTGATACCAAAAACACGTATTAATTCACCCAACAATAGTATTGCACGACTAAGTAAATAATTTACTACAAAGACCAAAACATCTAAACTGGTTTATCACAAAAGATTGACTTATTTAAAGTCATGAACTAGTCAAAAGCATTTTTTCAATTCCCAATCAATATAATTTTTTTAAAAAACCTTTACTCAATGCAGTTAAAAAAAATCCTGGGAATACTTTAATAGAACTGTTTTCTTACTCTGTTTTGATTAATGTCAAAACTCATTTTATTGAAATAAAAAAAATGAAAATAAGTTTATTATGTCTGTATTTATTTCATAACCATTTATGGGGAATGGCATAAGGCGTTTCAATCAGATTTTTTTTTGTTGCAAGGCTTTATATTAATTATTTTATTATATAATTAGTTGATAAAATGTGCCCACATACTTTTTTTTTTGTCTAAATTCTGTGCTTTTAATCTAGTTATAGGTATAATTGACCATTGTTTAAATTTTTTTTAAAGTAATTGATTTTACACAAGTGCTTTATTAATCCACACAAATGCTTTGCTGTGTATGAAATAAATTTCCAACCCTGTGGCATGAAGCCTTGCAGGAAATAATATTTGAAAAGTTGCCCTGGCAAAGAACTGTGTGCTCTGTAAGGGGAGGAATTAGTGGCGTTATTTCCGATTTGAGAGGTTTAGTTTTTTACCTCACCGAACTAAAATAATCCCTGTGAGACATACCAAAGTATATTGGTGGTTGAAGACATTGTATAAATTATATGTAATGTGTATTCAAGAAGCAGTGTTTAAAAATCGTCAAAATTATTGTATGTACATAATAATATCAACATTGAGAAACATTTAATGGTTTGTGAAATAATTATGTAAACTGGTTTATATATTCTGACCAGTCTGTAAGCCGAGGTCCACACGAGGTGTTTATAAAGTATTAAGCACTAATAACTATTTTTTTTATCTTTCTTTAAACCTCAATTAATGATAATATAAGGCATCACCACCCTTACAATCATGTCATCATAATCAGGACTACAGCATGCAAAGCCAACTTATGTAGATGACCACACATGATTACTGCATAGCAACAGTGGTTAGGTCACAAAAATTAATAACTTGGCTTGATATGCTTGTATTATCTTGGGCGTGGTGTTTTTTGTAGCAAACTAAAATATATTTTGTTTAACTAATACAGTAGCTTTTGTTTAATATTTTATGAACTTTTACTTTATTTATAAAATAACAAAAATAGTTTTCACAAGGAGAAAAGAAGAAAATTTCATGTATTATCACTAATAAGTTTGTATCTTTGTTTTTACAAATTTGATGGACATTTTGCGATACGAGTGTGTAGAACCTTTTGCTTTTTCTCATTAAACATGAATTTTGAGTTCAAGTTTGATACTTTAATATAATCCTAAGTAAAAACTTATCAGTTTTATAGGCTTGAAAAATTAAAGCTTGAAGCTCTCTTTGTGCTATGTTGTTTCTGGCAATGGATGATTTTTCATTGGATAATAGTTATTGTAATTTCAAATATTATAATTTAATATAAATATGAGTCTTTTTTTCATTTTAAAACATTTTTCTTAATATTCAATTGGTATTTAAATACTGATGGTAAAGTATTAAAAATTAGATATTTATGCTATTCAAGCTCAGCTCAGCTGTATACTTGACAACTTTCTGAAAAACTCACTAGAACACAACTCGAAATTAAAATAGTTAAACTTACAGACCCCTAATTAAAACCTTATTATCATAATGTTGCGAATTTTTTCAAATATATTGTTTATAAAGTGAACTTTATGTCCAACGCCTTACATTGTTGGGTTCTCTTTGACTCCTTGAGATTTCTTATAGTTTCGATTATCTTATTAGTAAAAGTTTTTTTTTTAGTATAATAGTTGACAAAGTGTGAACCATTAGCTCACAGAAAATTGTCAGTTTATTTATGAAGCTAAATATTATCTTGTACAAATTGTAATTGAAATGTTTGTTAAAATTGGAAGGTTCTTGATAGTACAAGAAACTTATTTTTATAGAAAAAGAATATCTCAATATTATTTTTCTTTATTGTAAAAGTATTCTCTACACTTGTACAGTTTTAAACTGTTAAACATCATATCAGTTTAGCTCCAGCCATAATGTAAGTTGTATAAATCTTGTCATTCACAATTTAGTGTAATCTTAGAAGAGGTTATGTTTGTAATTGTTAACTGGCCTTAAGAAATAAAGTTTGATATAAACTGGGTGAATTTAATTTATGTTTGGTATCCATTATTGTTATTATTAGTCAATACAATAGTTGGGGGAGTTTGAAAATCAAATATTTGATACAATGTGCATTTGATTCCAATATAATTTGAAATAAAATCAATGGTGAGATGTGGCCTTTTTAAAGTGTAACAACTGCCTAAACATTTAAGCATTCCCTTCTCAAAATTATAAACATAATAAAATGTTTATTTCTAAAATTAAAATAAATGTTCTTACTTGAATTTTTTTATTATTAATTAAATCTTTAAATTCCTTATGTATAACAAGTACAATTTTATTTCATGAAGTTACTAATTGATTAGGAATTACTCATAATATTAAAGTGATTGAGGTTAAACCAATTATTGGTCTAATTCAACTAATTGATGGGTTTATAATTCTAGTTGAGGGGTCAAATACTGAGAACGATGACTAATTTAATGTACTGAATATAAACAAATTAAGAACGAAGAAAGTTAATATTTAAGTTCATTTAAGAGGTGCTATTTTCCATTTTAAATCAAAGTTGATATTAAAATTCATTGAAGAGGTGCTATTTTCCTTTTTAAATCTAAGCATTGATTAGGATTTGCCAGGAAAAAAAAATGAATAACTAGTGGAAAAAATTAATTATAAACTTCCTAACCTCATCATAGTGATATGCAGCAGGGGGAGAAATGGTTTATTGTGCTCAGTGGCTCAGTCGCACCTGTACTTCCAATAAATAAATATGATAGAATTGTAGAAAATGAAGCACAAGTAAGATTAAAAACACAATCATATTATTAACACGCTTAATGCACTTTATTTCATATATAATGTACTATCTAAGTAACCTCACTCCAAACTTGTGACAAACCTCTTTACTCTCGTGTTTTTCAATGGACATTGGGAAATGTCACTCATGTTCAGTTCAAATCAAGTCTAGTAAGTGGACACACAGCACCATGTGTGTTCTGTTTTGAGAGTGACCAAAAAAGTAAATCCAGAGTACATTCACATTTTTAGTATCTTTTGATTGTTTCATGTTAAAAAAAATCCTCATTCTCAAGTGCATCCCATGGTTAACAGTCTAGCACCTTTCACCACAGAAGCAAAGTGAGTACAATGTTTATACTTATATTAGAAATTATTATAGTTTTGTAACTAAGGAAAAAGAAAACCCTTTCTAAAATTCAAAGCATAATAAGGAAGAAATATCGGAATGAACGATAGAAACAAAACTAATCTATATACAATTGTCATGTTATAAATGATATTTCATAGCTCTGGAAGCATTATATAAAATAAATAGTATACATGAACTTCCATGAATACAGGTTAATTTTAACCAATTGCAGAGCTAAAAAATATTTATCATTTAAAAGTTACCTAATAAGACTTACTACTATTACTTCCTGAGAAAAGATTCAATGAAAGCATCAAACTATTGAAACGGGTGAGTAAACATGTACGAGTGTATATACTTTTATTTTGACTTATTTTTCTACAATTCTACTATATTTACTTATTACGTATTATTAAAGTATAAGCTCCGATCTAGAAAACTGAGATTAACGACTGGAGGGATCACTGTGCTGACCACATTACACCCTCTTTCCACAAATGTTGGTACTACAATCGCTAACGATGGCGGCTGCTCGGTCAATATAGCTCACTTGGGCTTGAACCATGAAGTTTTTTAATGCACCTTAATTCATACATACAAAAAATTATTTACACCAACAACAAACTACAGTAATATTTGTGAAATATAATATATGATTTTGGTGAAATAACTCTTAAAAGAAATTCAATCATCAGAGAGGTGTATAAAATAACTCTCTAAACAATGGCTAAGAATAGAAGGTTGAGGAGTTATTGTTTTAAATGACAACACTAGTTGGGTATCACTAATTTAAACATAAAAATCAGCTTCAAAATATTGTTATTAATCACCATGATTATTTCAATTGTTTTTATCAGTGGTACTTTTTATTAGTCCCCCATAAACCCTTTGGTAGCCACAATTTATTGATTTGCACACACCCGGTAGAAAAGGTCTCACCACTTGCTGACTAAATTATGTATTATAAGGTGAATGTTACTGCATAAACCTTGTAAAAGTAAGTGTGATGGTACTGATACCAAGTTACCTTCATTTGCTTTTTGATAGTTGCATAATGTTCATCTTTCAAAGTTTGTAACTACTGTTAAGGCTAGTTCCACACACAATATGTTATATGTTAGATAAACCATTGTAAAAATGTGTAATTATTGTCTGGTCATTTAAATGTTTAGTTTAAAAAGTAAAATAACATTCTTAGGAATATTATTAAATTAGAATCTGGACGATTCAGTAGATACATATAAAGTATAAATATATAATATAGTCTATATATATATAAAACTAGTGAAATGTGTGATGTACATATATATTATTTTTGAACGTGAGTGTATTGAATATTTGTAAGGTATAATTGTAATGTTTGTGTATAATATCATTTAGTTTAATCCTATTGTTTAAAGTTACTTTGAAACAATTTTATTATTTGATATTGATCACCGATCTCTTTAAGTCTGCCCACACACTATGGAGCGTTTCACTGTAATTTAACAACGATGGGTGCACATCACTGTTTGGTTTAGCCTTTCTTCTGGTACCTTTTTCTACCCCGAGCCTAATACCGAGCTGTTTCAATTCAATGTTAAAACGGGCAAGCCGAAATTCTCGGGAGGGAAGTAGGGATCATTTGTTAGTCAGTTGCTTGTGTGTATTGGTAGTACATCTGAACCAACATTGTGTGGATGTTGCTACACTCAGTGTTATGAGGTACCCCACACACCACTGAACGTGTTACGCAGCTTGGCTTGTGACACTATGTTACACAAATGCTCCTTAATGTGTAGCCGGCCTAAGAATTGTATGAGGCAGAAAGTTATAAACTATATGTTAAATAACAATCACCAATGAAACTGTAAAGATGTTTTGGCTGCTGAATTGAAAAGTTAAACATAATTATTTTTATATATATTTTTATTTTTAAAAGTGAAAACCAAAGGTCCTTAGGCTAACTTAGTACTGTGTTTATTTATCAGACAATTAGTGTGTTGTGATAGTTTTATGGGAAGCATTGCTTTATTAAGCTTTTAATGGAAAATCCACTTTAAAATTGATCTGTTTTACCCTATTAAAGTGCACCAGTTTTCAAGATTAAGTATTGGATAAATAGAAGTGATGTAAAAGGTAATTTATTTATCAATGGCTGGCATTAAGCATCTAGGTAGTTGGATATAGCTAAATAATTAAAGATTAAAATATGGGAAAACTTTCCTAAAGCATTGCTTCAACCAAAAACTATTTAAAATATATTTGGCAAGATTCTATTGTAACTTTTCGTATGATCAATCAGGAGATGTAATTAAAGAGTTATGTATTCAAAATAAATGTATTGATGGTTTCAAACTTGTTTTAGGTATAATTGTTTATTAAATTAATCTCATTTACGCACATTATTGAATATATTAGTAGAGCATGAAAAGTTTAATAAAAACAACTAATCCTACCATTTATTGAAAGACTAGTTTTGAGATATTTCTATTTTAAAACTTAAAATACAATTCTTCTGGTAATGTATTTTGAGATAATTTCATACCAGCAAACCTTGGAATTGAATAGTTTATATTCATAGCATATCTATTAATTTTTAAATCAATGTTTTCCACTAATAAATACAATACAAACAGTCTGTTATCAGCCTTTTGGATTAATAATGGTTCAAAATTAGAGGCATGGGAGAATTGAATTAAGAGCATATAGTTTAGTGATATTTTCAATGAAATCTTTAAAATTCAAAACTCAGGGATGCAAGTGATGAAGTTTCTTCTAAAATTGATAAAAGTGTAAATGCAGTATGTTAATAAAATTAACTGTGCATACAGCTAGACACTAGATTTCACAACTTGGAACTCTTTAGTAGTTATATTATTATTATTAGCACCACGTCTTACTACCCGTTCGGGTTATACGCACTTACGCTAATGTGTAATGGTAGGGTGATTGTGAGATGAAATGAAGGACCTACAGTTTAACGTGGGATCCGAACCACGGTGGCAGCCTGGCATTCCACACATTCTTTAGTAGTTCTTCAACTCTCGTATGCTTTTAACAAAATTGCCAGAAATCACATTCTAGTCTCTAACTTTCAGTTTGTTTCTTTATGCTCTCAGCTTACTGCAATATACATTTCCTAAGAAGTGAGAAATAAAAGTGTAGGAGAGTTGTTGCCATTTCTAAAGGATAGTAGTTTGAACCGAGCTTAACCGACCCAACAATGAAGTTGTCAAACTCTGCGAATTTAGAATGACAATCCCTAATACTAGAGCTTCTGTTGAACATAGTTCTTCAGCTTTAAAGAGGATACAAACTTTTGTGAGACACTCCCAGAGCCAAGAAAGACTGTCCAAATTATCAGTATTTTCAAAAAAAAATATATATAAAAGAATACGCTTGCAATTCAAGTAAAATAAGGTAAGATTCACACTTTGTTAATTTTATTAAAAATTTACCTATTTTACTACAGGCATATTTTGTGCCACCTCCATCTCCCTCGGAATATTTTTAACTATTTTAAATAACAAAACCAAGAAAGGACCAGTGGGAGCTTCCAATTAAATTATGGGCCATCAAACCCCCTATATATTGTCACCTCATTGCTTCCCTTTGTCCAGAATTGACCACACGGCACTGTCTCATGGGCTACATTGTATTCTCACAAAAAATGTGTGATGACATTTTTTTGTTTTAGTATTTATCCGACATGTCTTTTCAAAAATGTCTAAAAAAACAAAAAAATATGATCCTAAAAATAAAAAGATGATCTATTTAAAAAGTTTCCACAACCAGGGGAACATGAACAGAATTTGTGTACACATGAGGATTGTTTGAGGGTTGAGACAAAAAAATAAAGAATTAAAAAAACTGCCTGGTTGTAATGAATTCATTTTTGCGAAAAAAAAAGTATTTCATATCTATATTCAGTTATATTACTATTTACTCTCATATTAAAAGTTTACATACAATTTGGATTCGAGAGTAAAATGAAGATTAGTATTCATAAAATAGTGAGTTCAACCCATTTCTAGTTTTAATGCAATGTTTCCACTTTTTTTTTTTCTCAAGGTAATTTTGATAGATGTGTAACTTTTTATTAGACATTTCATCATATTTAACTAGGATATGATTTGATAATTATTCCAAATCTGCGAATAATATTTGCTTTGATTTGATCCAAACTCAAAAAACCTGTTTCAGAGAAGTTTAGTGTTGTAGTATTTTGTTTTATTTTTAATAATATAGTATTTTATACCGATGGAGCAACATTGCATTGTGTTAATTTCTTCAGAGTCAAGTAAGTAATCCTACAGTATTATTGACTCAAAAGCAAGTCAGGGCGGTTTACTTTATAATTACAAAAGAAATATAAAACAAATCCATCTCATGATGAAATGAAAGGCATGGAAACCCCAAAACAACAGCATGGTGTCAATTCAACTTAAACTTGACCAATGAAATTATTGACTCAAAAGTATGTCCACACCATTCTGCCCCCCACCCTTGTTAATCTTTTTTATGAATAAGAATAAATTTTAAGATGTAAATAAAGTTGTTTTATTTGTATAAACAAAGTCTACTAGGAATTATAAAATTATAAAATATAGTGACACAGCTACAAACAAAAGACAGTCTGAGTAAAACAACATTTTCCTGGATATTTTTTTAATTTACCAAATTCATGACAAGTTTTTTCCCGGCCGACTCCAGTTTTACCTGATTTTCCTGGATGGTAGACACCCTGGATAGTGAAGGGAACAGCCAAGAAGGATGCCGCAGTCACCGTCAATCCAGGCTATTACTAAGGTTCTATTTATTTAATAGCTTAAGTAATTACTGGTCACTTTTCACTAAAATAAAAAAGGCTTTAAGTAAACATTAATATTGTGATTCATATACTTCAAATCTATTTTTGAAGGAAAACCCATTTACATGTTGGAGAAACATAATTTTAAACATTTAATATAATATTAATACAGTATCTTATGAAATTTACTTAATAGTAAATACAGGAAAACTTATATTTGTCTAAAATCATTTGAAAAATACAATACTTAAATTTACAGTTACAATCAAAATACAATCATTGTTTTGTGTTCATTGGAGATCATCGTCATCAAATAAATCTTCAAAATCTGAAAAATGAAATGAAAAATTATTATGTTTGAAAAGTATATGTGAAATGTAGACAAAATAGTTCAATATAAAAGAAATACCAAGGATTGAGTTTATTGGTACTACCGTACTTAGGAAAATGTTGTCTGTTATAAACTCTTATTTAAAAGTCAGAGATGTTCTTAATGCCATTTAGCTATAGTGTACTAATGATGTCAGTTTTTAAAATGTGTTCCGAATCAATTTATAAGAAAATGAATCTCATCAGCTGAAGTACACCCTTAAGTGCCTCCTCATCAACATCATCAGCCTGGGTCAGTTTAGTAAAATGTCATCTTATTATATCATTCCACCATTCTTCCCCCATTAATTGCTTCCATTCTTCTCCTCTCACTCACACACTTTCAGTTATCTGCTACTCCCATCTCGTCCTTGATCTTCCTTGCATTCTTTTCCTTACATACTTCCTCTCGATAATTCTCTTTGGTATGATCTCAGATTTGCTTCCTCTAATATCTCATGTCTCTCCACTCTTTCCCAGATAATTTCATTCCCACGGCCTTCACTCTCCTAGTCTCTCTTACAGTCAATGTCCACGTTTCTGCTGCACTCATGACAATGGGTACAACGTATGACCATCTCTTACACACCTATAGAACAACTCCCCCTGCTGCACTCCTCTTACTAGATCCTCTCTACTCCCACCCTTTGCCTCAATCACACTTCCAAGATATGTGCGATTGAGGTGAAGGGTTGAAAAAATATCATTACTCTGTCATCAAAAATTAGAAACTAAACCAATTAGAAATAATGGGTTTATTATACAGTAAATTGTTAAAAATATTTGTTAAATTTCCATATTTAATCTTTTGTAGATACAAACTTTTGATAATAAATGGTATTAAGTAATAATAAACTAAGAATAAAATAGCCAAAGCTATTATATATGCTTTTAGAGAGGATTTACTCCATCTAGAAACATATTCTGAAAATTGAAAATGAAAAATGACACCTAGACACGGGAATCGAACCTGGAACATTTGGCCTAGTACGCCAATGCTCTAACCACTGAGCTATCCAGGAATCGTCCCGTGCCCAGGGTCATTCATGGATAGCTTGGTGGTTAGAGCATTGGCATACTAGGTCAAAGGTCCCGGGTTCGATTCCCTTGCCCAGGTGTCATTTTCCAATTTTCGGAAATAATAAACTACCTATATCCTTAATCTAAAATTGTTTTTAAAGACTTTAAACTTGGGTATGTTAGTACCTGGGGGTACAAATATTATGAACTTCAATAACTAGTGTCTTGTCTGCTTCATTACTCATTATTCTTAGACCAGCTGACCCGAGATGTTGCAGTTAATGTGAGGGTACTTTGAATTGAAATGAATGTCTTGAATAAATAAAGAGAGAATCTACTAGTTAATCTATCTTACCCAAACACACACACTAAGCCTTTTACCCATACATAGATAACAAATTTGAAAGAAATAAAGTATTTCAATGGTAGGCTTTTTGGATTATTCCACCATGATATATATTATAAGATAGGGTCATAGTGTAATCTGAAAAGGTACGACTGCTACCTTTCAGGGTAAATGGAATGTACGTAACACAACTCACAATATCAAACATCAAAAGCTCGCAACATCCCGAAGATAGAACCATGAAGTTGACTTTATAAAACATTTGTCACTTGAATTGGTACAGCATTTAAGGTTGCCACAGTTACAAAAAAAATTTACTACCTTGCTATACACCTTATATCCCCCACTCCCTTAGTTTATTTTCTCTTTAGTAAAGTATTTATTTTACTTCATTTCATTACAAATCCAAATATGGAAATAATGATGTTCACTATCGTCAAAAGATGACTGTCTTCAGCCTAAAAATAAAATATATTAAAAAAAATCTGTGACATCTTACTAATATGGGTATATGCCAAAAAAAACCAACCTAATCACTCTTTCAGTTGTTTTAGGGTTTCTATGATACATGCACAAAACTAGTCCAACATTGTTGTCTTCCTCTTTTGAATTTGATTTTGTTTGTTTCTTATTTTCTCAAAAGCAGAGTCACTTTCTTCCAATTTTTTGCCTGGAGCTTCTAGCATAGTTTGAGCTATTTGAAAACCTTTCCGATAATTGATTTTCATTGCATTATTAATTATTTCATTCGCTTCTGTCATTTATGACTTGTAAGATTGAACAACTTCTTCTTGAGCTTCTGATTCTTGCTTTTCTAACAATTACTCTTTTTGCATTGCCTCTTTAGCGCCCTACGATTTATTTTCCAAAACTTTCCTATATGTTTGACACTCTTCACTTTGGTTTTTTATTTTCTCTTTATCTTCTTGCTCTTGTTTCTTTCATTCAACCTCAATTATCTTATTTTATTTAAAGTCCAGCCAAGTACAACTTATGGCCTCACATCCTTTCTTGATGAAATTCTTTGTGAATGATACTGTGTTGCAATGATAGTTGTATCAGAGAGACAAGTCCTGTTGTCAGTAAGATAGTTTGACGTTTGTGAGAACCCTCGCTCAACATCAGCATTGCCATGGGTATCACAAGGATAGCTTAACAAGCCTTTTAATCTAACCTATTCTAGTTGGAAATAGTTCATTATAACACTACCTCCAAAAACAAATTTATAACCATTGAATTTCAAAGACACTGTACAAGCTTTCGGGCATACAATTCAAATTTATTCAAACAGGGTGACACATTATGATACAATATTGTGTTTGGCTAACTTACCAGCAAAAAGGAAGAACCACACTTAAACCTCTACAAACCATATGGTTTCTTTCTTCTGAAGGTCAAAAAGTAAGAAAAGTAGGAGTTTTTCCTCAAAAGTAGGAAAAAAATGAGCCCTGGGTCATACGCTTACGTATTAATTATGCCAATAATTTTAGGGATTTGGGAGGTTATATTTAGAAGAAGTATACCCGCAATAGCATAGAAGGAGAGTGAAAAACCACCCTCAGTACAAATGAACGAGATTCGAACCTCGATCTTTCTGTCATCTGCAGTCTAGTTTAAGCGAGAGTAGAGTCTTAGACCATGTGGCCACCGTGGTTATTTACAAACTAAAAAAGGTGGATGTCATTTCAGTGATAAAACAACACTAGAGTCATCTTTACTCCAACCAAATGGAATTAAAACTGAAAAGTGAACTGTGGAAGGGTAAGATGATCATCCTAAAAATTAATTTTTTAAAGATACTGACACATTCATTTCACGCACTTGCTAACATTGTTAGCTGTAAAAGCTATGTTTTAAAAATGACCATTAAAATTTCAATTTCACATATGTTTAATTGTAAAGGGATGTTTTCTCTCCTTTTTTAAAAACCTTTTGGCATAGCTGAGCTTATCCTGCCTACCCTGACACCTCACTACTGAAAGAATCACAGAAAGCTGAGAAGCCTTCCCTGTAGGCTACATCTGTGCATAGATATAATTCAACGAGGAGCAGATATCGAAATGGTCATGGATGAAATTTATTTATCCTTTATCAAATTCAAAAACCAAATAATTATAGATGCCATTTGAATGTTCAGAAAAGAGGACTGCTATGACACGAGGCAAATCTGACAATATTAAAGATAATGCTAAGTTACTATATGTGAAAAAAATAAGACTTCCCAGGACATGTACAAGCGTGGGATAACCTCCTGCCAGAATAAGCCTTAAAATAATTATGCACTTACACTACTACATATACAATGTCATCTTTAATACCTGTAATAATAATAATATTAATGCCACCGCACCGCGTCTTACTACCCGTTTGGGTTCTGCGCATAAGTACTAATTACTCTAATGGGTTAGGGATTGGGAAGGTTGAATATTGAGGAAGGGAACCTGCATTTGCGTTGAGGTAGAGTGGAAAACCATTTAGAAAAAAAAAACTCAGTTCCCCGAGCAAGATTCAAACCTTGACCTCCCCGTCCTTGACAGTCTAGCTCAACACAAAACTAACGCATTAGCTAACTATACCACTGAGGAGGATAACTTGGCCTATAGCCCTATTAAATAGGTTGTTTGCAGTTTATTTAATGCTAATATTAAAATTAATGTGGTGTTGTATAGCCTACGCTAGTAATTTAATGATAGATGTTTTACCATTAAAGAATTCGGCATGTACTGCCTTTTCATTGGCAGCAAGATCCATCAATAATCCACTAGAGCCTCCAGCCTGCCAACAAGCACAACATAATAAAACAGATAAAACAATTAGATATTATATTGATTTTCTGTTGAACAATAACCATTTATGTTTCTTAAAATAATTATAGCAGGGTCAACTCAGCCTAAGGAGGACAAAATGAGAAGTTACTTGAACATGGTGTCTACTCAACTTGACATTTCCCCTGGTCATTTCCTAAAATTCCTCACTCAAAAGTATGTCACACCCTTTTCCCCTCCCATGTTTTTTATTTGTATTACCATAGCGTCTATGAAACGGCAATATGTCTTAACCCACAGTGACTACATTTTACAGGAAACAGAAAAAACTTCTTAGGCATCTACAAATCATATATATATTTATAATTATATTGTTTTATGTTATCTTAACTGCTTTTCATATCCAAAATGAAATCATACTAAATTTTAAGGTAACACAAATGTATGTGGGTTATGACATTTTGTATTTAATGTCTGTCTATCTATGACATATTGCTGTGTTGTAAGTTAAAGTTATGTTTTTAGATAAAGGTAAAATACAGGTTAAGTAATATCATAAAATTAATAAACAACATAAATTTATATTCAATAAGGATTTCAATAGCCATACAAAAAAAAACTATTATAATGTATTTCTTTTATTGACCAAAATAATTTAAATGGCAGAGAATATTTAACTACATAATTGTTAACTGAATTGATATAAAATGTTCATGGGGTATTCATAAAATACAACATATTTTTTTTAAATATATGTTATACAATTAAATGGTATCTTCCCAAAAAACAAAACAACGAGGAACTTTTTCCTAATCGTGAGGAAGTGAATCATAGAAAATATGACAATCTCGAAGAAGAACCGATTTCAACTGCTGCAAATGATTAAATTTTTAGAGTGTGATTTTCCTAGGTGAACTGTTTATTTTCGGCCATTTCACCGGAACACTCACAGCTCTGAAACGTTTTGGTGACAGTTGCCACTCTTCTTCAAAGTCAAGCTTAAACCAAATCTCTCCTTTGGGGTTGTATTTGAGACAACTTATATCAGTCACTTTATTCTCTACAGGCCTTATGCTATTTAACCTGTAATTAAAAACGCTGTAGATTGATAAAATATTTTGTGGGAATTAACAAATCTTGACATTTATTAACGGGCTGTTCAAAATTAAGGTTAAACAGTTTATTATAAGGGGAGAGGAATCACCCAGAAAAGGTTTATTAAATACCGATAGATATAAAATATAAAATTTAACAAAAATGTTTCTTATCATAAAGATTTCATAATCATTATTTATTTTAATACTTTAGTACTGTAGCTTGGAGTAAGCACACAACGTATTTTTTTAAACTTTTTTTTTCAATCTAAATAAAATTCTACAAATCAAATATTCTTTAAGATAGAATCTTAAGAAATGCTGTAAAAAAAGACTAAAGAATTATTCAAAAAGCTAAAACAAAATGTGAAGTTAAAAAGAGAAAAGAAAAATACCCCCTATCAACTGACCTTTGTAAAGATGACACGGAATAGTCAGTGAATCCTTCATGGTTCATCCACTTGCCATCATATGGGAAAAGTTTTTTCCTCGCTTCTTCTGTGGATTTCATGTTGTTACTTGGAAGATGTATTGCTTCTTCTGTGAGTATCATGTAGTTACTTTGACGATGTATTGCTTCTTCTGTGACTGTCATGTAGTTACTTGGAAGATGTATTGCTTCTTCTGTGATTGTCATGTAGTTACTTGGAAGATGTATTGGCCATTTCTTTAGTTTTCTTTCAATGACGCTGTGCATGGAATCACACTCCATTTGCGTATGCCCTTTTTCCAAATACTTCTCGGTGATGGTTTGTTTATTATTGATGGCATGGTCCAACAATTTATTTGCTAAAATATTGTTCTTATTCTGACAGGTGCACCCATCATTGTATATAATTATGTCTTTATCAAGAACACAATGACAATTTAGGTAGTCAATTATAAGAGATGCAAAAGTGGATGGCCAAGTTGTACACCATAAAATTATGACAGCATAAATTCGTCTTTTAATAGAAATCACTTGCCTGTAAATATGGTGACCCTTAACTGCTTGCAAGTCCATTGTAAGCACAGTGAACTCTTTCTGTTCTGCCAAAATTTATTGTCTTCTTTTTATTTCCTAGCTCTCTCTGTTCTTGTTATATGGCGATTCCATTCTTCATCAGTTATGTTTACCACTTCATGTTGTGCACAAGTGTCAAACTGATGTTTTTTAATGTGTATAAAGACAGATTCTTCTCTTAAAGTTGAGGCAAATTTAGTTCTATTGACTGGATTTTCATCAATAGCATTTATTCTCTCATAATACATGTTACGTAGCTGGGATATTGAGCCAATGCTTCGCTCCAAAAACAGAAATATATAGTGTCAGAATATAGTAATTTGCGTTTAAATACCCAGGCTGTACATTGTTGCACTCTGGTGGTAATCTTGTTAACAGTTGTAAAAAATGAATTACCACAAACACTAATTCTACTTAAAATGCTTTTAAAAGTTATGGGCCCAGGATTAGTTCCTAATGCGTTGTTGGTTCCCTAAAGATAAAACTAATCAGTTTTGTAGTATTTTGTTGATAAAGCTATCAATATTGCCGGGGATGTTAACGTCGCAAGAAAGTTGTTTTTTCATGGGCACATTAAGTTTAATGTCACAATATTTGAGTGAAAATTCTCACGAGAACATTCATGTTTATCAGTTAAACAAAAAATTGAGATTTCAAGTAATTGTACGCAAGTAAGTTTATTTATTTAATAGAGTCTGTCTCTGTAAGAATAGGCCTTGATCTTAACCTTGAACTTTAGTCACAATGTTAGAAAATATCGACATATCAAGTGTTAATAAGTTTAATGGTAGTAGCTACCAGCAGTGGAAATTCCAGTTGACATACGCTCTACACGCCTAAAGTATTTTCAAAATCGCAAAAGGTGAGGAAGCTATGCCTACTGAAAATGCAAATAAGGCAATCAAACAATGGCGCAAAGGGAGGCCATACCTATGTTTACCCTTACCACAGCTATGGAGCTCAGTCAGATTGCCATGATTGAAAATTGTAAATCGTCCTATAAAATTCTAAGAAAACTAGATTCTATTTATGAGCACAGATCAGAAACAAATAAAATGATAGTACATGAGCGTTTCTATCATTATCAGTGGAGCTCGGCCGATTCAATGGCTCAACACATCACCAAAGTGGAAGCTCTTGCCCGACAAATAAAAGAGGTCGGAAATTCAGTCGGTGATCTAGCTATCATGACCAAGATCTTGAGTAGTCTACCTCTGAAATATAAGAGTTTCAGACAGGCCTGGCTTTCCATGAGTGAGGACAAACAAACCATCGCCAATTTGACGTCACGTCTGATTGATGAAGAGGCGAGGCTGACTAAGGGGATGAAGCAAGAAACTGCCTTAGCTTCTATAGCTAACCGAGAAACTAGATCTTGTGGACATAAACCACAATTATATGAAGCAAGAAAACAAAGTAGCCAAACGATAAGAAAACTTACCTGTTATAACTGCCAACGTAAAGGCCACCTTGCCTGTGACTGCCGGAGTGAGAAAAAAAATCGCCCAGTTTCAGATAAAGGCAAAGCTAACCAGTCAAATTTTTCTGCCTTTAATGTTGAGGAAGCAAATGCACGTATTTATTTTTCTGATGAGAATACTTGGACCATGGATAGTGGGGCTTCCAGCCATATGACATGGCACAGAGACTACATTGACAACTTTGAAGAGGTGGTTCTTCTGTGCGTCTTTGTGACAACCACAAGCTTTTTATCATAGGGAAAGGTGATGTGATGATTCGGAAGTTGCTGAATGGTCAGTGGTATGACTCGGTCATTAGAGACGTCCTATTTATTTCGGACCTGAAAAAGAACCTTATGTCTTAAGGAAAAATCACCAAGCTAGGAATGAAAATAGTTTAATCAGACCATTTTGTTGAAGTTTTTGAAAAATAAAAGTTGGTCGCATGTGGTGAACACTAACCAAATAATCTGTATAAAATGTTTTTTCAGACTCGAACTTCAAATTAAGCCAATTCTGTCACTCAGACTAGTTTAAAGCTATGGCACGAACGCCTCAATCACGTCATGTTAGAGCTTTGAAGGAGTTAGTCTCAAAAGGCTTAGCTGAAGGTGTAGATCTGAGTGATGCAAACAATTGTTTTCTGGCTCTGGTTGTGCATATGGAAAGAACCACAAGCTCCTGTTTAGCAACCCAACCCACCAGAAGATGAAGGTTGTTGAGTTAATACACAGTGATCTTGGTGTCATGCCAGTCGAGTCTGTAAGAGGAGCTAAGTACTTTGTTACTTTCAAAGATGACTACTCTGGCTATAGAGTAGTAGAGTAGTATCTTTCATTAAACATAAAAGTGATACACCACACCATTTAAAAGATTTGTTTAAGATTTTAGAAACAAAATACAAGCAAAGTGTGCAAATACTCTATACAGACAATAGTACAGAGTAAGTCAATGTGGAATTTAATGATTTTCTTGCCTCAAAAGGTATCATTGCTGAGAGAACAGCACTATACACACCTGAACAAAACTCTCGCTCCGAGATATATGTGTACAATTGTGGGGAGTGCCCGGGCGATGCTTTGCAGCAGTGACCTCCTCAAGAGCTTTGGGCGAAAGCTGCAAATTGTGCTGTATACATATTAAACCATATGCTTACAAAGCATGCACATAGTTCGACCAATTCATTTGGGCATCAGGTAATTTAATGGGGATAAGTGTATCTACAAAGGGGATGTTAAGGGGAATCGTGTCTTTCTGATCCTTTTTATCGATGATGGTCTTGTGATGGGGCCAAATAAAACATCATGCAACGTTATAATCAATGAGTTGCAGAAGAGTTTTGAGATCATGACATCATCTGTAGAATTCTTTGCGGGGATGCATATATGCTACAACAGAGAAGATGGCACACTCTTCATTGGACAATCAACCTACATAAACCAGATTACCAAAAGATTCAATCTTCAAGACGCTAATCCTTGTACGGGCCTGCAGATTCCAGTATTCGCCTACAAACCGCAGAAGACCAATCAATGGAGCATGTACCATACAGGGAAGCGATTGGCGCATTAATACTTATTTTCACAGTCAGTCAGATATAGCGTTTGCAGTGAGGCAGGTCAACAAATATGGCAACAACTTTGACAAAAACCACTGAGACAGTGTAAAGAAAATTATTATATATCTCAAGGTTATAGCCAACTATTGAGTCATGTATCGAAAGTCCGACAACCCATTACTATTGTGGATATTCAAACACTGATTGTACTGAATACCTCGATACAAGACGATCGACAATGGGCTACATATTCAAGATCTCGGATGATCCTATTACTTGGAGCAATACTAGGTAGCAAACAGTAGCCTTCTCAACCACCGAAGCTGAATATATGGCAGTCCCAGCAGCATATAAAGAAACTATGAAGCTTAGAGCTATGCTCATGGACATCTTTGAAAAAAAAAATCAGTGTGATTCAACTCTACGTAAAAGTTTAAAGATTTATAAAATATAACCACTGCATTTTGAGGGTCAAGCTTTACCTCTTCTAAATCCATGTAGGGGCCTGCTCCTTCTGGAAACATTTCATCAACCACAACAGTAGGTTTCATTCTGAAAAAAAGGCTTACTATTTATCAAGCCAAGATGAAATTTATTTTAAAATTATAGTTGTTGCACAGATATGAATAATATTACAAAATTCATTAAAATTGTGTCAGAAGAAAAATACGAACGAAATCAAAATAGATCGATATCACAGATTATTGAGAGTTTTTATCTAGGGGAGGAAAAGGTGCATATAACTTAATAAGACACCAAGAAAATGTAGTTTCATGAAAGACCACGATATTTCTCTTTAAATGATTTAGCATTTCTCATAGATAGATTATTTACTATATTTCAAAGAAACTTGCGTTGGTATTTTGGAAGATGGAACAAATAAAATAAGTGTTTGGTATTTAAAAAATAATGTATATAATCTAAGGCAATGACTAAATCAATTATATTGGATTAAAACGTATCATCCAATAAAATAATGTATTACATATATTATTGAAAACCATTAAGTATTTTCGTTTTATTAGTTATTATAAGTGTAGACTGGAAACTTTATTATTGTCAGAAGTAATATTGTATTTTAATATACATAATATGTTCGTCCTTCTAAAAAAATTCAACTACAACCCAATTAAACATGTTAAAAAATATGTTATATTTTGTGTTAATAAATCATTGCAAATGTGATTGAGTGGTTTTCTTAGGAATGGACGAACAAGATTAAATTTCCTAATAGGCTATGTGCACCAGTACTTTTGGTTCGACTCATGATCATTTAGTAAGTTCTTGTGGGGAAAATCAAGTGATGTCATATTTACCACAATAAAATACTTGAAAATCCTAAAACATAGCTCATCGTTTCTCGTAAACTACTTGGACAACCACAGTAGCTTTTTCAGAATTTTTTTTATAAAACCTTAAAAGACATTAAGATATTATAAAAAATCCCATATTTCAATTAGTTTACTCTGAAAAAACTGTTTTCTAATGAAATAACTATAATAACGTTTTTACTGCAGACATATTTTTACTCTGTGAAAAAGTTTTTTTTCCTATTTAATATAAATGGGTAGTATAAGTGTATGAAATGAATTAAGACCAAATGATGGGTACACAAAAAATTAAGATCTGTAAAATTCACCATTACTGTTTTGTTAGTAATTTGTCATTTATTTAAAAAAAGGAGTTTAGCTAAATTTTACATTTTATTATGTGATTTATTTATAAAATAATAGATTTGGTTACATTTGATTAAATTTGATATAAGTAACATTCCGCAATAGAAAATGCGTTGTGTTCCAAGTGCTATGTCCACTTCGAATCTGTTAGTTTGCAGCACTAACGCCGTGTCCCACAGGCGCTAGTGATGTATTTCTAATTGCCAACATTAGGGGGGCATGTCTATACTTGCCATCCCTTTTCTATGGATGAACAGTGAAACTAAAGGCGGGAAAGCTAATACTTTCGTTAGTTTAGTTCTAAAGTTCTAATTGTCTTGTGTTCATTATTTTTACCAAAGAAAATATTAGTCTGTAAGTGAATTGTATATCTAAACTGAATATGTTTTATATTACCAAACCTATTAATTAGTTTAAAGTCTATGATCACTTAATTGTCAAGGTATTTAATACATTATAATTTTTTGTTTGACTTTGATGTAAGTAGCAGCAACACCTTGTTGGCTTAATTTAAGAGTTTCTGTGTGTTCGAATTATTATTACAAATCCGACACAGCAAGAATATGAACATGCTGATTATAAGATTACCCTCAGGCCACACCCACCCCAGTAATTAATCGAGGGATAGTTCATGTGGTGATGTAATTGGTCGTTTCAAAAAGTTCACGTTAAATACTTCAAATAAATTAAACTGAGGGATAGACCATAGTACTCAACATATATTTATAAAAGCCCTACAGTAATACTTTTTTTTAATAATTATGATACAAACCTAACTTTCAAACCTTACATAATTTCAATTATAAATTTATAAAAAAAATATAATTATAACTGTCACCCAACCTATTCTACACTTAACATT
Organism: Timema cristinae; assembly: GCA_039000515.1. Taxonomy (NCBI): domain Eukaryota; kingdom Metazoa; phylum Arthropoda; class Insecta; order Phasmatodea; family Timematidae; genus Timema; species Timema cristinae. The sequence continues at coordinate 59,651,101 of JBCFYV010000003.1, read as the reverse complement.
TAACTTAACCTTTCATATTTAGATAAATTAAAATTTTAATTATTATCGATCAAATAAACAAGCTAATTTCTATATGAAACAATGTCATACACTCCAAATGATCGTGGCTCAATATGTTTGTTTCTACATTTCACATGTGAGTTTAGTTGGATTTTATTTTAATTGTATTTGTTCAAAATTACCAAACTAATTTTGGTATAATTTGATTCATCGTTTTTTAGGTGTAAGTTAATAATAAGAAAATAGGAATATTGTTTAGTAAAACAAAGAAAATAAATTTTATATGTTCTATATATAAACATTACTAATCCATTTAAATGAATATGCTCTAAAATATCCTGCGCTGAAATATATTAACAAACATGCTATCTTAATCCTTGGTCCTGTCTCATTCCTTTTCAACATTAATATTTCCCAAAACATTTAGCCTAATTGTTTATTTTAATATTATTACTGTACCCATCCCAACTTAACCCTTGAGGGATGCGCTGGTATGTTTAAATATCAAACAGCTAAGTGGTATACCTTATACCCCAGTCAGTTTTCAAATATTGATACTTGTATTAATTAATAATATTTTGTAGGCCTATGTTTTGTTTAAATGAGTCAATCTAAACACATTCTACTAAATAACAAAACTATTTGTTAGATAACTATGGCTGTGTCTGAATAGTCTGCACTTGTACACTTGTACACTTTACTTGCACACCTTAATAAAACACATTTCTGGCGCCCTAAAGTACATCAAACTTCTTATATCAATAAAAGATAATTCTTAAACCATCATTTATGATTTTTTTTTAATTTTAAAGTTAAAAAATATATATTTACTAAAAAGTAATTTATGCTACAGAAAGAATTTTAGCCTACTGGTACTGACAAATGGAAATGAATAAATTACACAGCATTACAAATTATTCATTTAACAGTTTAAGTTTATTTACTCCATTTAAAACACTATTTTAACTAAAGTGTGTGATAAGGGTCACATTGAATGTGCCCTTTAGTAAAGTGCGCTATAGGGGGTGCATCAGCACACTTTAAAAGAATTCAGACACCATAAAAAATGACTTCCGGCCTTTAAGTCGACACCTTGACAATTTTCTAGCAAATAAAGTGCACAAGGGGGACTATTCAGACACAGACATTGTTTTATTAGTGAATAAAAAACTGCCATAATTCATTACGTGAACCTTTTATTTAAAAGTAATATACATTTCATATTATTACAGTATGAAAAATACTGTTTGGCTGTTATTTTTCTAATATAGTGTGAATACATATACAATAATAATAATAAATTACAATTTAGGTCTACAAAGAAAAAGTAAAAATACTTTAAAATATCAGGAATCACCCTCATCTGAAAATTCCTGCAAAATTTTACCAACTTCTGCAGGCGACATGACCCAAGGTGGATCATTACAATTATGTGCACTTTCTAAAACCAATTTGTTATATAAAATATCAACACATTACTTATCTAAGTCTAACTTGTTTATACTAAGGGATACAACTCTCAGAATCTGACCGTAGATTCACCAATAATAACTTTATAGCCCTACTGAGAATCAAATGCAGGCCTTCAATATCCCAACACAAGTCAATTTGAGGAATAAAAAAAATCTTCAATTAATTTAGCGGGAGTGCGGGATATTTTATCTCCAAACAATAAGTTTGACAGAAATAGCTTCAATTACACAGACAATTAATTAGATTAATAATAATGTTAATTATTTGGTATAGTTGGAGTTAAATTAGTTTATTCCAACAATGCTAGTTGACAATCAAGGTCACATTGAAGGAATATAAAGAGTAACATGCTTATTAGGCAACCAGCAATGAAATCACACTAAATAGTATAAAAAAATTGAGTACTTTATACCCCAGCACACCCACTCTGGTGTTAATCAATCTCTTTATTGTGCCATGAAAGGCTGGGATGGTTTTAATTAAAACATATTAATTGTTGCACAATAAAATATCTATGACACCATTTTGGGGTATATTCCATTATTATTATTATTTCCTTTAATATTTATGGGAGTTTTCTGATTGACACATTACAAACAATGATACACAATATGGCCGTAAGCTATGGTAGGCTCGATGTGCTGTGATTTAATAAGTAGTTCTTAACCTTTTATTACTTGCAACCCCCTAAATATCCTAAAATATTTTTGTGGCCCCCTAGTTTTTGCTAACATATTAATCATTAAGATGTATTCTAAATAGTGGATTTATTATTGATTATAATAACAAACAAAAAACAAATTAACTTACCTAAATGTATTCAATGAGACCTATGCTGTCGAACACTTTCCACTAATTTGTCTCTTGTCTCGATTGCATTACTTAATGCTATCCACATGCAGGGTTGATTCAAGTTGATCTCACTGCTTCGTTTTAATATTTACAGTTGGGGAAAATCCCTTTTCACATAAATAAGTAGAAACTAAGGGCAGCAAATTTTAAATGGCGATGGTAAACAGATGGGAATTATTTGTACTATCTGTGATTTCTATTATCCATGTCTCCCCCCCCCCCCCCAATCAATAAGTATGATAAAAAGATTACTCTTTGATGCAGCAGTAGTAGTATTTTGCTCCTGAAGATTCTAAGAATGGTTAAACTAGTTATTAGAGATTAATAACTTTAATGTGATTTTGTCCAACTTTAAAAGTGAAACCTGTCAAGTTTCAGGAAAATAAGATGAATGGGAGAGGTAAAAGGAAGTCTTCCTTGGGATCAAGGTTATCGACTGTTCAACCTTTTCGGTTCTGCTCTCTCGGAAACAGTGATGATGGGCCCAAACCTAGGTATCATGTATTATACATTATTATAGAACATGAATCTTTGCTCTCATAGTTTTATTATTTTAATCAAATGAGCTTCTTAGACAGCTCCCAATTGTCAATTTTAGTTCAATAAATGTATAATACCAAAGATTAACTATGTAAATAAAACAAATATTTTTTTAAATCACCCAATTTGAGAATAGCACTGTGCTCTTGCACCTCAGATTAATTTTGTTTTCCCTTTGTGGTTATATATATATATATATATATATATATATATATATATATATATATATATATTTAAAATGAGCTCTTCTTTTTCTTAAGTCAACAACCCGAAGGTTGGTTTGCTGTGATTCCCATCCATCCAGAGCTGGGCATGCACTCAGCCCTTCAGCTGGTTAGTGTTGACTGCCCCATCTGGTAAAAGTCCCATGTATTAGGAAGGGGGTTCAGAAAGTGTGCTGGTTCCCTGTAACTTTCCATGCTCAATTTTTTTGAGTAAGCATAAAATAATGTACTAATTTTCCTGGTAAAGATATTGTCACATACCTTACAAAATTATTTTACATGCCACAATCGATATGGGACCAACAGATTCACTTACCTTCCGAAGGAGGTTGTGCTCAGATTTTTATCACCCGAGAAAAATTTGTCGACCTCAGTTGGGTTTGAACCCACGAACAGCGGGTCCTGAAGCAATCACTTTACCTCAGGACCATCGAGGTTGAACCCATATATAGATTTAGCTTTATATTTTTTTTATGTGCAAAATGCCACCATTTTAACAAGATAGCGAGCGATAACTTCATTATTTATTAACAATCTTGTTCATTTTGGTATCATATTAATGCTTGTGTTTAGTGCTTTAAAACAAAATTCAATTCATTTAGACAAAGATTATCCATAGTAACTTATTTTACAATTGTTTTGTTTTTTATTTATCAAGTGTTGGGTTAATTATGGCTTTGAAACCACAAATATTGACCCTTTCATATTTCAAATATAATAAAACAGTAAGTAGCATACATTTTATTAGAAATAAAAATGAAGATTGGTTTTTTGTGTGGTTTGTACATTAAACACACTTATGATTTTTTAGACAACATTATGGCTTGTGTGCTTGTGCTTAGCTACTTGTAGTAAATGAGCTTTATTTGAAAACATTATTTTGGTTGAAAAAAAGTTTTGGTTAGTCTCTCGTTGCCGAACCCTAATGCTGATTTATATTATTTTTCAAAGTTAATATGATTTTTTTAATTTAAAATAATATTTATTATTCATTAAATTCATTAGAAATTTTAATAAACCATCTGAAAAAAACTAATATTATTATTATTAGCACCGCGTCTTACTACCCATTCGGGTTATACGCACTTACGCTAATGTGTAATGGTAGGGTGATTGTGAGATGAAATGAAGGACCTACAGTTTAACGTGGGATCCGAACCACGGTGGAGGCCTGGCATTCCCCACATGTCTTGTCAGAGGTGAAGGAAGGGTTTGGTAATCAGATAAATCTGTGCCGGGACCGAGGATTGAACCCCGGCCGCCAGCACAGAAGTCTGACACCTTACCCCTAGACCACCAGGTCACCAAAAACTAATAAAAACCTGAAATAAGCTATGGGTATGATGGGAGGTGCATAAAAGTTGTGGATCCCTTGCTACAAAACCATAGTTAGCAAGAAACATATGTTTTTAATGGTGCCATGGGGCCATTTATGCACAGAAAAATCTTAATTTTTTAATTTTTAACTTTAACCTCTATAGGCCTACACCTACAGAGGAGGAAAAACATATAAATACAATCTGAGATGTAAGGGTGTAGCCTACATAGCATTAGGTGATATAATGTTAAATGAGCCTTAACATGATTGAGTTGACTTTATTTACTATAGTTTATATTTACAAGGTACCATAGGTATGCCACATTCTGCTGGTATACCTCAATTTTATTAGTACCAAAGGGCATCAATATAAGACAAATATTTTGCAAGTCCTTATTATGTTAATAACTTGACACATATACATAGAGAAGTCATTTAGGTCTTTTTTAAGGAAATCTAATTCCCTCCCAAATTAATGTGATTCCAGAGGACGCATCTCAGATAAAAGGACTCTAATACCTAAACCCACACAACGTGCTAGTAGTTTTGACAGAGAGAAAAAGTCTTCAGTTCATCGTTCAGGATCTCTGGACAGAGCCATGGGCCATCTCATGCTCTCTTCCAACAAAGGTTCTCAGAAAAACAAGAATACTTATGCTACTCCTCAGCAGACACCCTCTTACCTGCTACCAATGTCAGTGTCGTCAAGCAGGTCAGTTGTAATGCTTCATCTCTAGACATACACCCACTCATACTTTGGTCTTGCTTTTTATTTCCCCTCTGCACAAACTAAGGTTCTGTTAAAAACTCAGTGAAACTTATTGCGTGAGGTTGGCGAGACTGGTTGGTGTGAAGCAAAGACAGGACAGTCGGTGCGTGAAATGGCGACATTGGGGACGTAAATCCGGGTGTGCGAGTGAGGGTTGTGTAAAGAGGCGGTGTTTGTTGGGTCAACAAGTGTATCACTTTACCATGTGAGGTACAATAGTTCAAAGGTAGGTTAAGTGTGAAATATTGAAAGAATACTAGATATGTTTTGAGTACCTATACTTTTTTTTTAACTTGAATTTTCACTTTACCTATGAATCTCAAATATTAATTTAAGTTAAACATTGAGGGAAGCAAGCTCATTAGGGAAAGAGGAAGAAATGTGAGAATTAAATTCACATGTCTTTTTTTGTTTTTGTTTTCTGGTTTCTATGGTAGAAATGTCACGCCCATCTCACATAATGAAACAAAGTTTTTATAATGTTTTTTTTTGCACTGCGTCCTACTTTTCGTTCGAGTTTTACGCATATACAGTACTAATTATGCTAATGTGTTAGGTATGAGGAAGGTTGAATTGGAGGAAGAGTTGAAAACCACCCTTAGTACATTTGGCCGGGTTTTGAACTCTGATCTCCCCGTTGTTGGCAGTAAAGGATATTGCAAGAGTAACACCTTTGACCACGCAGCCACCAAAGCGGGTTCCCATTTGACATTATAGTCTTTATAAAAAAACCAAGAAAAACACTAACTCCATTTTCACTCATTTTCACTTAAATTCTCTTCCTTATTTGATCAATTTTCATTATTGTATAGTCATTTATTCATTGGACCTTTTCATTGCTAAACAAACCTGAATTTTAGAAAATTATGTTTAAAAATACGAGGCTGACTTAACCACCACATTTGCATGATTTTTTTCTTTCCTCAATTCTGTATTTAAACTTTAATTCTCAAGATGATATAAAACTGTAAGTAGCTCTCAATTTTAATATATTTTGTAATGTGAATTCTTATTCAAATAAGTGGCTTGTAATGATGATGTGGCAACCCACTAATATGACTTAGGACTGCTATAAAAAATAATGTTTCAATATGGTACTTTTTTCATGTGTATAACATGTTCACATCAAAGATAAGATATAAATTTTCCCTTAATTAACCCTTAGCCTTGAATTTGATTTTTTTTTAAATCTAACCCTAAACTATAATAGATATTTTCTTGCTTCATAATTTTACATGTTCTTTATTTTGTCCATGCTGTGGAATGCTACTTTCCCAGCTGATCAAACTGATATCAAGTTTGGTATTTCTACGAGCAAGATGGCAATGATGATCAATTGTGTACTGTATATTGTTAGTCACAATATGTATCCAAGACAAATCAATTTGTGTGTGGGATTATAGAAAGTGGTGGAAACAAGGTTAATAGCCTAATAGTGAAATATCACCCTGGTTTTTTCCCCAAACAAAAACTCGTTTAAAAAAATTGAATTGTGTTTTGGGATTACAAATTGTGGCAAGCAAACATGTAGACATAAAATGTTTAAAGAATTGGTATAGAAGGGAAATTAGTAACTTTATTTAAATAAATGCATTACATTGATAAAAAGAAAATATTTTTAAATAGGGATGCAACCCTTGGATACTAAAGACTTTTGAGATCCGAATATTAAAAAATAATAATTTAAGATTAAATAATTATATTTAATTTTTCTTTTCAATTTCTTAAATTATTTTTGGCATTTTAGACCAGTAAAATAATAGTCCTAACAACCAGACCATTAGGCCTAATATACTATTTATTTTAATGTATAATTATTTATCTTGAAGCATTATAATAAAAATATTAACATTCAGTGACTTTCAATTTTCTATAAACACTTAAGAATTTATGTTTTTTATGTAAGTCATGTTTTCAACATGCCTTAACGAAATGTAAACTCTTTATTTTTTTTTGTCCATATCAACAATCCAACAAATTGTTAAGTAACTTATATACCACACAGACTTTATTATTCCAAAAATCTCGTCTTTACACAATAACTCTTTTGTTTGTTTTTTCTACCATGAACCAAGCTTAAATTCTATTCCTAAATACTCATCTTGACACAGCTATCTTCTGCTTTGATTCCTTTCTTAAAACCTTGTTTTAAGGGCGATATTACACTGTCACATTTCTTTTAAAAAGTTATTTGATAAAAGAAATATGATGTATCTTTGACATTCCATCATTTTTTTTTTTATAAAATAATATATTTTACTAATCAAATTTACCTTGTAGAACAAATTCTGAAAATTGAAAAATGACACCTGGACAGGGAATCGAACCCAGGACCTTTGGCTTAGCACGCCACTGCTCTAACCACTGAGCTATCTAGGATTCGTCCTGTGTCCAGGGTCATTCGTCACTCATATTTTTAAGGCATAGAGTCGATGATGGACGTGCGGAAATCGTCGGCTACAAATGTGTGATTTATAATATCACGAGCTATCAGATAAAGTTTTACACAAGAAATTGTTTAAATCTAACAGTTTAACCTGCACATGAAAAGCAGTTAGAAATGTAACTGTCCAATAAGAAGAGACAAACTCCTCACTTTGGGTATAAAATGAATGTGCTTTTACTTTTAATTATATTAATAGTGCAGCTTTGTTAATCAACTCTTTAGCATATTTTGTACAAACTTTGAAAAAATGTGATGTAATGAAATAACACATTTTATCAATGGTGAAAGTATAAATAATGTTTCTGTCACTACCCCCTTCTCTGTGGGCCTAAAGTGTTAGGATGGGTTGCGCGGAAGGTTAGGGGTGGTGGCAAATATATGTGTGGGTTTGTAATTTACAGACAGCTTTTGTTTTTAGAGTGTTTACTATTAGCTCTACTAACTACTACAAAATGTGAAGTTATAAGATGTTTACAAAAAAAAAATAATAATAAAGACTTTACTTAGGAGCCCACAACAACAACTAGTTAGGTAAGAAATGCTTACCCAATGGCCTGACTGACACACTCGGTGGTCCTACACAGATACGAACCTCGGTACCTTGGGCATGACGGTTGCCCTCCAGCACAAGTACCCGATAACCCGGTGTTCTATCCCATGCAGCCCCAATAACGGGCAGAGTGACCCCTTAGTACAGATATTGTCAGCCCAGATAACTCTAAAACAGAACCATATATACTGCAAATTGGCCCGGTTGCGAAGAAAAATGCCGAAACACTGTTTTGCGTTGTCATCTCTTTCGTCCTATTGTTTACTAACTAATCAAAACAAACTAACTAGACCGGTTCTGTTATTTGCAACTTATAATGTAAATTTAAACAAGCACCCCAATTTAGGGCAGGGTGATTACATTTATTTTATTAAATAAATATGACAGTTTAGTAGTGCCCTTTTACAGATGCTTGCTCTTAATTTCTTTACCATGAACCAAACAGCTATGAATTAAAAATTAACCTTTGTCAATGTTCTGTACTATAAAGGTGTGCGAAGCTTGAACTTAGTTTTGAAAAAAATCTAGTTTCAACACTTATGAATCTTTGCCAATAATTGTTAATTATTGACATTCTGAGCTATTATACACATTAAGAATCAATGTTCATATGGTGGGAGGGGGGGGGGGGAATCTGAAGAGATTGAATTGGAAGCTGTAAAAGTAACTTGATTTATCAGAATTAAAACAAAATATTGGATATAATTGTGAAGTAAAACATTTTCCAAGTAATTTTAGTGCATAATCAACATATTAAAAAAAATATAAGCATATAACAACTAATAAAAATATATTTTCACATCGATTTGGCTTTGTGAGTATTTCATATATTGGATTCGAGTTTGCTCCTAATTTAAAAAGTAGACTTCACACAGCCCTAAGTATATTTAATATTTTTTTCAATTGGAGTCAAGATACTTTTATTAGTATAACGTACAGAAAGTACCGTAGAAGCAGATTTCCGGTTTCATATCCCTGATTTAGTTGCACACTTATAAAAAATACTTTGTTGCACTTTCACTTTTTTTTTTTTTTTTTTGTAAGTATTGCTTTGGTTCATTTCAGAGGATTGACACCATCACTTTTAGTCGGTCATCCTTGGATGGATAGTGTAAAATCATCGAAGAAAGATTCCCGCGCCCTCACAGAAAAAAATGTACAATTAATGTTAGCACGCCAGGTAAATCTAAGGGGACATGATACATTTGTCAATTTTAAACTTGTAATCAAATAATGTTTAGCTTGAACTTGTGTTTAAGCCCTATTAGAAAAAAATCTATGACTAAATTAAAATGATACAATTCTGAAACCAGTCAATTTATCTTTAGGAAAAAGAAAAAAACTATGTCATGAAATAATTAATTAAGGCATTTAAGAACACATTTGTTTGAATAGTACCAAAACTGTTTCTATATAAATTGCATTGCTACTTGGGTTTATCAACCATTAGAGTGTCATATAGTAACTAAAGTAGAAACTTTAATTCATATTATATTACTGGGTAGCCACACATTTGGCATGACTAAAATTAATAGGCCTTTTTTTCCCTCAGATTCACAATTACTTTACTCAAAAATTGAACTTGGTAGAGCCGTTGCCCAAAGGTTTCAATCAACGAACTATCACAATCAAGATGTTCGTTGACATGATGAGTCAGCTTCTGCATTTTTATTTTCCCAAATGTATCATCAACTCGTCCAACTACACTGAAGAAATCCCACGCTTGATGAAGAAACTCATGTATCCCTATAATGTCAATAAGTCCTGGCTTGTCACAGGTAAAGAATAGAGAAGCGCCGAATATTATTTTTCTTAAATCTGAATTGTAACATTTATTTGAATCGTCGAATATTTAAAAATGTACAGTTTTTATAAATCCAGAACTAAATAACAGAAAATGAAACTTTGTTTGCTTTAATGAATTATCAATAAACACACATTGTTATTAAATGTTTGGCAACATTAAGTATTAATTTATATTTTTATTTATCATTTATTGCTCTATAAAGATCAAAGAAGACACTTTTTGAGTGAATGAATTTTTTATTATTTTTTTTGCAATTTACATTCTTATTTTTCGATTTTGTTGTTTTATTTCCTTGATAAAAGAATTTAAAATGTAATTTTACCCCAAAGAATTGGGTTGAATTTATCCAATCCACAATGTTTTTGAGTCAAGGCTTTCAGATTTATCTTTGATTTTATTACAAAGGAAATTGATAAAACTAAATAAAAAGGAAAAATAAACTACTAAGAGTAAATTTGATTAATAAAGCCCACCTAGTGAAAGAGAAAGAATGTGGGATGAATCCAATGCACAAAGGTGACATCTTTTTCTGTCTTCTATAGTACTATTCTTCCCCTAGTTGGGTTTTCTTAATCAAATTTACCCTTAGGAGTTTATTTTTCCTTTTTATTTAGTTTTATGAATTTCCTTTAATATAAAATTATTTAGCCATTGGGCCACCTCATTTTTAAACAGATCTATCTTTGAGATATTTTGTTGCAAATCTTTTTCTAATCTCTCAGATACTGTAGGATTTGGTGCCCATCTATAATGAGTGTTGAGTTTTAAAATGTAAAAAAGGAGATTAATGTGGTTTTATATCACCATTTTCACTTGTTTCCCGCCTATGGCTGAGTCAATTTAGTAAAATGCCTCCATATTCCTCAATCCTTCCACCACTCTTCCTTCTTCAATTGCATTATTCTTATCCTCTCACTTGCACACTTTCTGTTATCTGACCCTCCCATCTCTTGGCCTCCCTTGTGGTCTTTTTTTCTACACACTTCAAGAAATTGGAGGCCATGAAAATGAAGTTTGTGAGGAGTATGTCAGCCGTCACGAGACAAAACAAGATTAGGAATGAAGTTATCTAGGAAAGAGTGGGGGGTACATGGATTGCATGAGATAGTAGAGGAAGCAAGACTGAGATGGTATGGTCATATAATGAGGATGCAAAAGGAGAGGATACCAAAGAAAAATGTTTTGTACCATAATGGTCTAACACGCCACACTCATTTTAAAAACAGGATTGCTAGTGACAGAAGGATCAAGGTTTGAATCTTGGTCAGATATATTCATAGGGGGAGGGAGTGAGGGCTTTTACTAAATGGTTTCCACCCTCCCTCTCACACAAATGTGTGTACAGTTAATTTAAAACTCAACCTTCTCCTCTCAAGTGCAACTGTATAAACTCTTAACGTGGATGCTAAAACCGCCCTCATTGCACCAGGTTGAGATTAAAACCTTGATCTCCCACTCACCAGCAATCCATTCTATTTCAAGCCTGATTTAGGTAAAACTTAAAATCAGTTTACTTATAATTTATTTTTCTACATTAAATTACAGAGGCAAAATTTGTGCTTCATTTTGAACAAAACTAAGTAAAAACAGCAAGTAATAACAATTATTTCAAAATTGTACTTATAGGGAGTAATCATCATCAGATGTTTCCATCCTGTGGCCGGGTTAGTTTAGAAAAAATGCCTCCATCTTCCTCTATCCTTCACCTTTATTCACTTCCATTCTTCTACTCTCACTTGAACACTTTATCTGTTCCCATCTCTTTTTTGGCCTCCTACACACTTCATCTCCATAATTCTCTTCTCTCTTCTAAGGAGATCAAAAGAGTACTATCCATATTGAAAATAATCAAATTTCAACCAAAGAAACAAGTGCATATAAGTTTTTGTTTCAGTCAACGCCCCATGCTCATGGCCCCAAGTGCTCGGGATCCTTTCATGGCTGATTGACTTGCAGGAGGAATCGACGGAGAACACTATGGACATGGCCTTTCCTGACGATGATAAGGACGACACTGAAGATCTTATTTCTGACAAGGTTAGTTATTGGTAACATTGGATTTGTTAGACACTCAAATTGTGTTGAAATACAATACATATATCTGTTGTATCATTTGAAAATGGTATACCTAGCATCTTTCTAGGGGCAGGTGTCTACCATCCGGCAAAACTGGAATTAGCTGGGAATTTGAAATGATTGGGAATGTCGAGAATTTTTTAAATAAAAAATAAAAGTGGAAGGGGGGAATGTGTTTTACTCAAAATATAATCAGTAAATTACAATGGGATTCAAATTTTTTGTTTTGTTTTTAGCTGCGTAATATATTTTCTAATTTCTAGTAGACTATGTTAATCCAAATAAAAACATGTTTAGTATTTAAATTTTCATTGGTCAAGTTTAGTAGACACCATGTAGGGATGTGCGAAGTCCACTTTTTCAATTTGAAACAAATTTGGACAAAATATATTAAATATATTTTAAGTCAAATCAAATTTTGAATATTTTTGTTAGTTGATTTATGATTGACTTTATGCACTAAAATTACTTGAAATTTTTTTAATGCACAATTGTATATAATATTTCATTTTAATATGATATATTAAGTTCCTATCACAACCTATAAGTTAATTATTTAATTTTTTCCTTATTAATGTTGATTTGTAATGTATACAACAGCTCAGAATGGTATTTATTGACCATAAATTGAGTATTATAGCCCTTAAACTTTAATTGGCATAGCCAGAACTTTTTTAAGAGAAGTTGAAGCAGTTATTTGTTTTGGATCAAAGTCAAAGCTTTGCACATCCCTAGATCATTTCTTTGTTTCTTTTCTAAGTCTAGTTAGTGTACAGTATTTAATTGTTTCCAGTCTGTGGCAGGGTAAATTTAATAAAATGCTTCAATTTCCTCTTTCCTTTCACCATTCTTCTCTCACTTGTACACTAACAGTTAACTGCTCCTTCCATCTCTTTCTTCACAACAATATACAATGTAGAATTTAAATATTAGCTCCTGAAATTGTGAACCTAGATTAAACAAAAATGGCTACTGACCTTTATACAAAGACTCCAAAGTTACTGAGAATGCTAAATGATAATTGACTAGTTCTTGACGATGTCTTATAATATTTTTTGTGAATTCTGTTTCATTCTAATTCCTCATATCTTCTAATTTTGTATGGTGTTAATTTTCAAAAGTATGGTTTCATTTTTTAAGAAGTTGTGTTGTACGTTCCACACTTCCCCTGATCAGTTTTGATAGAATGAAACCCAAGTCGAGGAATTGGCAGTAACGATCAATTTTCTTGGAAAGGGAACCATGACCTCTTTGTCCTTTGGCAACAATGTAAATTGTGAACTGTGTTCTTTTCATCGGAAAAGCCTTATTGTGTTTGTCCCCTTTTGTACCTATGTTTCTATTTACCTTTCCTGTATTTTCTTCAAAATATAACAAATATATGATCTAAATATTCATTATTAATAGGTGTACATTATCTATATCATTGGTAAAATGTGGGTTTACCCTTTCACGGTGATAAATTAACGACCGGAGACTGGATGTTGTGCCTGTCCTAGTCTTAAGTTAGATTATAAGACATATGAAGCTACGACAAGCCTAGCAAGCTGGTAGTGTAAAATATATGGCTTAGTAAAAAATTGACCAGGCTACAAACTAGAAACAGTAATGGATGTAAAGTAATTACTGATATATACCAATTCAAGTATGTAACAACTATATACATTTCTGGATGTATATCACAGTTTGACTCTCAACACAACCAATAAAAATGAATATTTCGATTATATTTTTATTTTTGGCAAAATAATATTTGTTTTGATTCATCTATACACCCCAAATTTAATAATATTTTGATTTTTATAATTTGATTTACGATTTACGGGAGACCTGGCGGTCTAGGGGTAAGGTGTCAGACTTCTATGCTGGCGGCCGGGGTTCAATCCTCGGTCCCGGCAAAGATTTATCTGATTACCAAACCCTTCCTTCACCTCTGACAAGACATCTTGTGAATGTGGGGAATGCCAGGCCTCCACCGTGGTTCGGATTCCACGTTAAACTGTAGGTCCTTCATTTCATCTCACAATCACCCTACCATTACTCATTAGCGTAAGTGCGTATAACCCGAATGGGTAGTAAGACGCGGTGCTAATAATAATAATAATAATAATGATTTACGAATTGTCAAGTTTCAATTTGCTTTTATTTTTCCAAACATCAATAATAATTTATTTTATTTCGGGCCCTATCCTAATTTTTTATAATCTAAATTTACTTAGTTGATGATGGCACTTAAGATGTCAAATAAAGTATTCTGCTGTACATATTAAGTTTGTTGTATTCTTAAATAGATTTTACACTTTACAATCTCCTTATATTTCTTTTGGAACAATATTTTATTTATTTTTGCCAAAATATTGTTTTTGTATAAAAACTGCAAAATCACTGGTCTTTGTTCGCGCCCCCTACTACACTCCCAAATAAAGTTTCTCCTAAGTTGGAAGAAAAAAATGCTTTAGGAAATTTTTACTAGAGCTGTGTCGAATCCACTATTCTATGAATCTGAATCTCAAATCTAAATCTTGTAAAAAATTATGAACACAAGAAATATAAATTTAATAGAATAAAATAAAACACATGTAGTAACTAAATGTTAACATTATTTCTTATATTCCATTCATTATAACATTCATTCATGATATAAGTGTTAAATTACTGGTCTCGGGCCTGGTTGCTAAGCTTATTTTATAATTATAATTGGTTCAGAACCAAAATAAGCAGTATATGAGTTCTAAAACAAATTTACCTTTTTTTTTTTAATCTGAAATTTTTTCAAATCCTCAAATCTCAAAAATTCTTAAGGATTTGAGGGCTCGATCTTTAGATTTTACTAAATCTGGTAAACTCTACAGATCGCTAGGAAGTTAGCATTGATAGCTAATGGATTTTTTTTTTTTTTTTTTTTTTTTTTTTTTTTTTTCAGGAGCTAGTGGATCACTATTTTGAAACGTACAATCTCTGGAGAGCTCAACAAGATGATGATGTAGAAGTGGCATGTACACAGTTGGAACAGAAAATGAGTAAGTAATTTTATTTTGGAAGCAATTCTATGCACCCTCATGAAGTAGCGAATATTGTATTAAGTCATTTGTAGAAGCTCAGAAATAGACATCATCATCATCATCGTCGTCGCTGTGAACTTGTTTCCAGCCTGTGGCCTGGTCTGTTTAGTAAAATGCCTTTATCTCCCTCTGTACTTCCACCATTCTTCCTCCTGCTTTCTCTTCCATTCTGTTACTCTCACTCGCACACTTGATGCCATCTGCTCCTCCCATCTCTTGCTTGATCTCCCTTATGGTTTCTTCATCACGTGTCTATACCATCTCATCCTAGTGTCCTCGACTATCTCATGTAACCCCTATAGCCCAACTCTTTACCATACATCTTCATTCATATTTCTTCTGGTAACAGCTAGCAATCTCCTCTAAAACTTCATTCTCATGGCCTCCGCTTTCCTTGTTTCTCTTTTATCCAAAGTCCAAGTTTCCGCTGCATACGTTATGGGTATGAAGTATGCTCTATACAGCACTTCCTTACACTTTAAGGGCACTTATCTTTTAATAGACAGCATATCATTATATAGTGTGAGTTATCCTTTACTTTACAGCCTGGATAATTTATGATATAATCTGTGCTAATATCCTTAAGCTCACCAGGGTCTACTAGAGTACTATAGGCCTTCCTTAACAGTTGAAATGTTGATAGTAGCTTGATCACTAATATATAACCATATCTAAACCTTCTTCTAGCCTTAATCTGACTTGCATCAGTCATCTCTCTTTCAGAATATGTATAACCTGAACAGGTAGTAAGATACGAGGATAAAAAATGTATTTATAATTAGATATAAAAAAGACAGTTATGCCATAATGATGACTTCTAGCCATACATATCTTATTCATTGCTCTACTCTCTTCTTCTGTCTGACATCCCTCAAAAATTACTGTGTTTATATGGGAACGTCAAAGCTACATTTTGATGGTGTGTAGGTCTTGGCCTTTCTCTCCTTATTTCAATCCTTATTAAATTCAGCCATTAGGCTTCATCTTTTCCTTTGTTTACAAATAATCATATTTCAGATACAGTCAAATTTTCTCACGAAAGGTCTTTAAGAAATTACAAAAATATATATTTTTGCATTGAAGTTTATAACATTTCAATATTTTATAGGTATTGATGATGTATATCAAAAGTGACAGCTACAGATCGCATGACCTGACAAATGAATATGAGAAAGTAGCTCTGAAAATTTTTTTAGCTTTCAGAAACGACCCTTATTGTGAAAATGAGACACTATATATCATTTTGAATGTAATTATTAGAAAAACTCTATAAGAAAGGCATTTGTTTTTTCTATATTTTTATTTGATAAAGCATAGGCCAAGAATATAAAATAAATGTATTTTTTTTCTATATATTCAATAAAAAAAACATGTTGACCTCGGTGGTCTTGGGGTAAAGTGCTCGCCTCATGACCCGATGTTTGTGGGTTCAAACCCAGCTGAGGTTGATAGATTTCTCCTGAGCGATAAAATTCTGTAGTGCAACTTCCTTCAGAGGGGAAGTAAAGCCGTCGGTCTTATGTCGATTGTGGCATGTAAAAGATGCTTGAAATGTATGTGAAAATACATCCCTGGCAAAATTGGTAGGACCTTTTGTTATTGCAGGTAGACATTTTCATTGATATAATGGGTTGGTTCAGAAAGTGGATGTTAAATATATCAAATAAATAAAAGTACATATTGAGAGAATTACATTGTTGATTCTGGTTACAGTGGACAAAGTGGGCTTTTCCGAGGCTGAGGAGCAGAAGTATTTGGAGAAGATCCAGCTTTTGCAAGAAAAGCTAAACGACCCTGAAATACTGAAAGCTGTAAAAGAAGTTGAGGTGAAAATATAAGCAACATAAATATCGGTATTTGCGCTTTTAATAATATTAGTAAATCTTCATCCAAAAGTTATTTTCATATAATTTGTTGGGTGATATCAAACGATACATTAATAATTGACACTCATAAACTCAATACTTGGGAACTTGCAAATATATTCGCTCAAGCTCTATCAGAAAAACTTTTAGTTCGCAAATTTCTAATTGAAAAATTTAACAAAGGTATAGATAGGTGTGAATACGTACATAATGTAATAAAATATTTTTGTATAAAGCCTGAATCTCAAATTCCACAATTTAAAAAAAAAAAACACTTTACATAGAATGTTGTGTATGCTCTGAAGACAGTGGAAGAAATTTTAGCTTTTGAAATGAATCACTAAAATAATTTTTGGGGTGTGCAAAGTTTAGAAACTTCGACTTGTCTTCAAAAAATATTATATCTGCTTCGGCTTTGATTAGAAAAAAATTTCATATTTGACAATTTTAAAGCTTCGCCAGTAAATTATGTTCAATTATTTACATTCTGAGCTATTATTTGCATTAAAAATTAATATTTATTTAAGAATGCTAAATTCATTTAAAAGCATGTTTTGATAATAACTTGATTTATCATATTAGAACGAAATATTGCAAACAATTGCACAATAAATCATTATAAACTGTTTTAGTTCATAATGTTATATTAACAAGCCCAATATTTTTTCACGCACAAAACTACTAACCAAAAACATTCGAAATTCAATTCAACCTCGAGAATATCTCATATATTCGATTTGAGCTCACTTTAAATTAAAAGGTAGACTTAGCAAATCCTAAGAAATTTTTAAACTACCCATAATATTTTTAAGCTGCTATAGATATTGTAGGCCTACCTGGACTTTAAAATTTTTGTCCCATTTATTTAAATGGTTAGTCAATTATTTGCTACATCAAGATAATCTGCTAAGTAGCTGATGGATGATACTAAAGCATTTTTGGAATCTGCTGATTTTCAAATCCTTGAGTTTATAGAGTTTGTAAATTCTTGAGTAACATTGTAATTTTAAATACATGCTTGTTAGAAGTGAAATTAATAGAATTCCCACATTCATAGTTCCACTAATTTCTATTAATATGTTGAAAATGCCTTTTTTTTTTCAGGTCCTTTTTAAAGCATCTGCTGATTTACAAGATAACATTAAAGTGCTTTCTGACTACATTGCAAAATCGGAGGCCTTTATCAATGACTTTGAAATTTTTAAACGTGATATGGAGGAGAAAAACCAGTCATTAGGTAAATACATGGTTATTTTTTGTGCAGTGTTTAGATAATACAAGTCTCTAGAGAGTGCCATAAACAACCAAAGTGGCAGCCTCTGAGAAAGACAGTAGTGTGTCAGTTCCTGCACATAATGGTCTTAAAATTACCTTATTATAATTTATAAATGCAGTTAGAATATGACAAATCCTGGTAGCAATCACTCAACAGATGGCGACTAGATAATGGAAACTGATGCTAAACTCGTAACTATATGTATGTCTATAACTTAAATAGAGGTTTCGAACATTATTAATTAGGCAAAATTTCTGACGAATAGAATTTTAACGGCCTCAACATGGCCGTTGTATTTGATTTTGATGCAATTTTTTTTTCTATCAAAGGACATCGATGATACACAGAAGAGAGCATATTTTCTATCTAGCTTGGATTAAGTACATCAAAAGTCCTTGATGACAAATTTGGAACACATGGTTTGAGGGTTAATTTTCTTCACATGGTGATATCAACAGTTCTTGAATTTCTTTCATGAGCATAGTGGCATTAGATGAGAGAATTTTTAATGAAGATAAAAAGTTGTCATTGAATTTTAGGACACCCTTGACAGATATTCTCTACAGGGCGTACTTTGTATCCATTGTCACATATGCAGCAAAAACATGAACTTTGAGTTTAAGAGAGACTAGGAAAGGGGAGGCCATGGGAATGAAGTTTGTGAGGAGCATGTTAGCTGTCACGAGGAGAAACAAGATTAGGAATTAAGCTATCCGGGAAAGAGCAAGGTTACACAGAGTAGGCAAAAGACTGCAAGAAAGAGAGGAGCAGATAACAGAAAGTGTATCAGAGGAGAAGAATGAAAGCAATTAAGGAGGAAGATAGAGGCATTTTACTAAACTGACCCGGCCAGAGGCTGGAAACAAATGTTGTTCTTTTAGATGAGGTATAAGGCTACTCTACAGTGGCTGACACCACATTTGGAGAGTTTAAGGAGCCTGTGGTGAGACTGGAGCTTTATTAATCTATATTCCAAATAGATGCTATCACAATAAACTCAATAATACCTGGGTTCCTTACTAAGAACATGCAATACATGGCATCCCAGACACACTAGTTTGTGACAATGGTACTTAGCTGCTGTCTGCCAAGCTTGCTGCATTCTCAAGAAGAAAGAGAATAGTACATATGAAAACATCACTATATCATCCTTCAAGTTATGGACAGGCTGAACAAATGGTAGAAGCTATAAAAACATTTCATGGAAGTTGGCATACACATCTCGTTTGTGTTCCATTTTAGCCAGAGAATTACACCACATGCAACCATGTGAGTGGCCTCAGCAGAACGGTTCATGGGTCATCAGCTGTAAACGGCTCTAGATATGTTTCAACCAGACCACATCACACGAAGAAGGAAATTAACAAACAAACACTTTAAGTGACACTTCTAGCTAGGAGCTACAATGTGGATTGTGAATATTCTGCCAACCATCCCAAGTGAACTTAGGGCATGGTGGAAAAAACCCTTGGCGTGGATGTATGAAATAGCCAACAAGGACGGCATATTAACCAGCTCATGCAAGCTTCAAATATATATAAGCAGAAACATTCTCGTAGAGAACAGCACATACATGCATCCTGTGGGATGACAAAGAACCAGGCAGGGACCAAGCCCCATTCATGGGGTAACCCCACGAGACAGTTCCACAGGTAGAAGTTTTAGGAACCTGCCAGTGAATAAAACAAACAGACCAAATAGGGAAGAAGCGCAACAGCATCACTCGCTACGCATATCACTCGCTTACAGCCAGTAATCACCTCGCTTACAGCCAGTAATCACCTCGCTTACAGCCAGTATCACCTCGCTTACTGCCAGTAATCATCAAACACACACGTAAATCAATCCCCATGCAGCTCAACTTAAGTTGCGTGTTTTGTAAATATTTTTTCTATGCATTAATTTTGTGTTGCTTGTGTTTTCTTTAATTAAGGCAGAGTTTACTTGAGATAATTGTTACTTTACTTTGTCAATTGGTAATAAATAAAATGATAGAATATTAGGAAAATGGTAGATCACAAATTAAAGTAAAAAACACTAACACATATTTACACACACCTCGATATTTTGATGTTATTATAGCATTGAAATATTGAATTGTGTGTAAATATGTGTTAGTGTTTTTTACTTTAATTTGTGCTCTACCATTTTCCTAATATTCTATCATTTTATTTATTACAAATTGTTTTTGCTCAATGCATTTTATTTCATACATATTATTTTGTAGCTATCAAAAACACAGTGATGAGAAAGCTTTTTATACAAGCTTATCAATGTATACATTTTGCTAAGCTTATGTTTTGTTTCTGTTTACAGTTGAAAGTATCTCAAGTAAAGAAAAGTCTCTGGAAGATTTAAAATGTCAGTGTGAAAACCAAATAATATCATTGGAAGAGAAAAATAGGATTGATGAAGAGTGTGCCGGCCTAAAACAAGAGATTGAGAATATGAATGCCTACAGGGATACATTGAACAATCAGCTCTATTCTGATGACATCAAGATATCACAGTTAAAGGACAAGGTGACGCATAATCTTATCTTGTCAACCTATCACAAAAAATAATATAACACCCTTGGCTTACAAAAAATAGAAAACTCTTTTTCCATCTACAAATCAAAAATATTTTAAAATTTTATATTTTTTTTCTGTTTGCGCCCCTGTTGAAATCGTGCTTCATAGCTTATCAAACATGGGTATACTAAACAGTAATAATAATTTATTTTGATTTTTTTAAAGAAAATATTGAACAAATGGTAACCTTTTGGCTCCTTCTAGTCTTGCCATACCTTTCTCTCATAGTTGTGTTTTAAACTTGGGACACTTTAAATATTTTCAGTGGAATAAGTTGGTGGTGGAGCACAACAAGCGGATACTGAACATGAACATTCAGTTCCCAGAACTGCAACAGTTCACTGTAGAAACCAAATTTACTCAACAAGAAACAATGAAAAACCTCGATATCAAGTTATATGAATTGGAAAAGCAGTTAAATAAGGAACAGGAAGTGATAAAGAATGAGCTAAACGTGCTGAAACAGAAGAATGACCTGGTAATTATCTAACTCTTTTCTAGCCTTGATAAATATTTAATTTAATTGATCTTTATAAATATATAACTTCAGTGATCATTGTACTCATTTAACTCATCACTGAACTTGCTAAATATCTAACTGTTGACTGATTTTGGTAAACATAATAAACGGTTAACGGGCCTTGTGGTATAGTGGTCAGAGCCCCTGGCCTTTTGAGCAGTTTACTTGAGATTGACTTAAATCGAAAAACTTGAGCTTGCAGATCCCTAATTATATATACATTGTAATTTTTGATCATAGGTAATTCAATCTAACCAAAGAAAAGCGAATGAAGTGAAAAAGCTAGAAGCACAACATAAAAAGTCAAAGGACACTTTGAACAACCTTAAGGCTGATATAAGCAAGGTTAGTATTAAAATTACTTTATAACTAAGTCTTAATCCTTGGCTGGAAGACCCATTTTTCCTACACAATTCTGAACTTGTTAAAGAACAAATTCACTAAATTCTTTTTGCAATAGAATGAAAGTAATAACACAAGAAAAATGAATTATTAAATGTTTGACATCTCATTTTGGTGACTTTTTCATTCTAACCAGTAATTTTACTGAATTTGTATTGTAAAGTTAAATATGCAGATGTTTACACTTATAGAGTAGAGTTGAACCAAGTAAATGTACCTGCTTTTGTTCGGAGAGAGCATAGGAAACAATTTAGGAAAATTATAGAATGTTTTGTAAAAATGAAAGATTGTTGGTGAAATTGTCAGACGGGTGAATGCATCTCGTGGAGTAGTTGGATGTATGTGGACTTTTGCAAAGAATGAAGTATCACAAGAGGCAAAGATAGCAGTATATAAAAGTGTGTTGACGCCACCATTGTTTTAATGGATGTGAAACGTGGGTTTGTCAGGAGAAACACAAAAGCAAGGTGAATGCGGTTGTAACGTGATATCTAAGAAATTTATGTGGAAAAATTCGTATGGACAGTCAGTAATGGGTGCTGAAGAAGTGTGGTTTGAAAAGGAAGCCAATAGGTCAATGTGAAAGAAATGTCTTACGTTATTTTGTGAATGTTGAGAGTATTAGTGTGGATTGAGTGACAAATCAAATATATTAAGTCAAAGTATGTGGATCAAAAGGAAGGGGTACAAGGCTGTAGCCAGCCATTAATTACAGGCGGGGTTTGGTGGGCACATCCCCCAATTGTTGGAGGCTAGAAAAAATTCTAAATGATAATCAGTTCTAGAAGCTATTTGAAGTGTTCTTTTTATGACAACATAACCCCCTAACTGCCGTAGGCTAAGAAAAATTCTAAATAATAAACACCTCTAAAAGCAATCTGAAGTGTGTATATTTTTGGCAACATAACACCATAACTGCCGAAGGCTAGGAGCAATTCTAGATATTAAACACCTCTAGAAGCTATGTAAAGTGTTCTTTATGGCAACATAATCCCCAAATTCTATAGGCTATAAAAATTATGGGTGTTAAACACCTCTAGAAGCTATCTGAAGTGTTTTTTTTATAGTAACTAACCCCCTAAACTGTCAAAGGCTAGGAAAAATGTATAAATATTAAACACCTCTAGAAGCTCTCTGAAAGTTTTATGGTAATACAGCCCCTAATTTGTACTTGTAACTTAACCTGATATTGTTTGAACCATAAAAAAGCCATAAGTAAATATTTTGTTCAAAAAAAAAAATTTCATGGTGGAGGGGGTTGAACCCTCAAAAATGGCTAAATGTTGTAGACGAATGTGTGAAAAGAAAAACCTTAAAATTTTTAAGAATAAAAAGTATGTATGACTCGGTGATGGATGTTGTGAAGCGAAGGGATTTACAAGAAATGGAAATGTGGAAAAGCTTAGTGAAAGAAATTAAGTACTGATTGTTTTTTAGCTGTATATACAGTTTCTCACCTACTCTGTAAGGGAACGGTGTTATTGGTTGTGTTTGTTGTGTGTGCGGTGTGTGGCATGCACAAAATAGTAACAATACACCATTATCTTGCTTGTTGTTATGAAAGTGTACTGTGGATAATAATTTGAGAGTCCCTGGATCAACAACATTGGCTATGCTGCGCGTGTTCGATACCTCGGCCGAGAGATTTATTTGATTTCCAACCTCTACACTCTGACAAGACATCTTGTGAATGTGTGGAATGCCGGTCACCACGTGTTCGGTTTCCCACGTAAATGTAGGTCTCATTTCATACAATCACCTACCATTACCTTAGCGTAGTGTATAACCGAACGGTAGTAAGACTGGGTAATAAATAATAATAACAACACTGGCCAACTACATGTCTCTCTGTGCAATACCTACCTGGCATTACTTTGCTCACAAGTCTTGACTCTTGCTTGAGTAATCACCATATTTATTTGTAAAGTACAAGTAACTAAATGGATTACATCAAGTAATGGGGTGGGAATATTTGGGGATTAATACCTTTGAACTAACGATCAAGGCTGATCGAAACTTGGCAATATATTAGCAAAATTTGTGACTTAAAGGACACACTACTGCATTGGCAGGAATAAAAAGGTATCAATTGTAAACAAAAAATAAAATTAAAAATTACTTTTTTAAATGCATCTCATCCCTCACAAACACTGGGTACAGTGTTGAATTCGAAGCATATTTTGGGTGTATTGTAATAGCATTAGTTCTTTTATATACTACACTGGGTCTTTATTTGCTCGTATTAAATAAAACATTCTGTTCATGTGGAATTAAAGATATGTACCTTCTTAATAAACGGCATGCATTTAGTTAGTAAATTTGTAGGCGATGTTATGTATTCATTGTGAGTGCATTCATTTCTTTTTTTTTTCTTTTTTAGGTGCGCTCATTCCTCAATACTTTATCTGCAAAATCACTGTTATTTCTGTTTAGTTTTTATAGTGTTGTAACTACTCAAGTTAACACCTTGCCTTTCCTCCTGTCTGTAGCTTGAAAACATGTGGATGCCTGCTGCAAACTTATGTTATATCATTAGCGTAGTGACAAGAAAGCTGGGTAAGGATAAGCAAAGATTCTGCATATCATGCCAGGCTAATACGTGTGTGTGTTTGTTAAATTTGATGGGTTATTGCTTGCAGGAAGAAGCTGAACATCAGTTACTTAGTCAGAATCTTGTCAAGAAGATAAAACGACTGATGGATGAAGATTTTATTAGTAAAGAGGAAAGTGCTCATGCTGAATACAAACAAGAAATGGAAAAGTAAGTCAACCTGAGCTTATAACTAGTTTCGAATACACCCGATAGTGATGAAATAACAAGTTATATTATGTATTAGCTTATAATATACTTACTAAAAGTACAATATTTCATTCTGTGCAGTATTCTGAAATGAGAAATTTTAATTCTTAATGTAGTAAAGATGTCACCATTCCTTTTTTTCTCAATTCCAAATATAAAATTTTCTTACTACCAAAATCCTACTGGAATAACATATTGACATAAAATATGAAGACAGTTTGGCTTTTTTAAACTAAAATATTTTTTATCTGATCAAGCACGCGTTCTTTTACTCTTTGACATTCTTTTGTTGTGTCTTAATCTCTTTCCTCTGTCAGAACTGGTACTACACCTTGTGTCAAGGTGTCTGCAAGCCATATTGAATTTAGGAAATAAAAGTAATGACATAAATAAGATTAAAACTGAAAAACATTTATTAAATTTAATATGTCTTGTTATTTGAAAACTTTTTTGAATCAAAATATATTTTAATTGCACGGTTTTGTTTAAAAAGTCACCAGTTTTTTTGAGTAAAATTTCAAATAGCTATAAATCAGTGTTTGATCGTCCTTCTCTGTCGCCACGGATTGTGCTTTCTCCCCTCTTCCCCCGTAAGCCAGCTTGTAAATAGTAATTATATATTTTTGGATTTCTGAATATTTCTGCATGCACATGCAGGACACACGGCTCTCTTGTTTGTGAGTCAGTCACCTTGATATGTGACATGTGTTTTATTATTAGTACAAGCAAACCTTACCATGATCTGTCATGTTTTGTGTGGGGTCTTGACTACAGTGTTAATGTTTTGTTCGTGAATGTAATATTTAGAGGTGCTCAACCATGTTCAGAAGGGTTATTTTAGCAGTTCAATGCGGTCTAACTTGATGTGATAATATATATTTAAAGTGCATTAATAAGGCTCAGATGACATAATTCAAGTGCAGCTGTCATTAGCAAGATGCCTCATATACTCCTTTCCTTATTAATACAAACAGTCCATCTTAATTACACAGAAGCGCGGGCGCAAATCACTTGATGGTCACTGGAATTCACACATCTAGACGATCAGTGTATTGTTGGCACACACATCTTCAATCCTTTGTTTCTCATATTTCCTAAGGATTGATGTGGTTCAGTCTTTCATAATGCTTTATTCTAGTTTATTATCTTGATGTGTGCAAAGTCACAAAAAAACCTACGCTTATTTAATCAACATGACAGAAAAATATGATCTTAAAGTTTTCATTTTAACGTCTTTCAGAAAAAATTACCAAAAATGGATAAAGTCATTAAAAATGCTTTATTTAAAACAACATCCACAAAGGTTTTTATGTGTTCCATTGGTTGAGTTAGAATGAAGTTAAACCTCATTTATTTAAGTAAATAAATCTAGTGCCCAATAATAATAATTGTTGTCAATATAGGTTGATAATCAGAGGTACCCCGTATTTTTACCAGTTCAGGTTAAATGCAAATGTACTAATTGTACTAATGTGTTAGGAATAAGGAAGGCTGAATTAGGAGAAAGTGTACCTCCATTTGTGTAGCGGGAGAGTGGACATCCCATTACACCCGCCCAGGATTCGAACCGCGAGCTCCCAGTCATCGGCAGTCTAGTCTAACATGAGCTTGATGAGCTTGATAAACAGTTTTTCCTTGCATTAAATAGTCAATCAAAACCTTGGTTACACACTGTGGGTAAAAAATATCTCAAATGTATATCCTGCTATTTTATTGCTGATAAATTGTGCATTTATTTATCCTTTTGCCACTGTATAATATTGAACTAATAATATTTTGTGTAGGTTGGAACAGATCTCCAGTGAGTTGAAAGAGATGGATGAAAAAGCTAAACAATTTTTCACTAAAATTTACGATGTGCTCGAATTTTATGTTCAAAAGATGAAGGTGAGATTTTCATGACAGTCAATGTTTGTCTTTAACTATTTTTACAATTTTAATATTGATAATCTGTAGAGAAAATACAGTAGGATCCCACTTAAAAAATTATTTTTGTTATATATATATCATAACTTTCACTTGTATATCTATTTTGTGTGATTTCACAAATAGTACTATTATATTTGGCTTTAATTCTCATGCCAATAATTTAAAAAGAGAACTGGGAAATAGTGAGATGATTTAATTATAGCTTTGCATGTAAATTAACAGAAAAAAGCAAAATTTTTTGTCTAGAAAATGTGGAAAAGTCAGGGGATTCAAAAACTTATAATGTGAATCAACCCTGTTTGGATATTAAATATTCATATAACTCGAAACCATATATTTTTTAAAGCTGGCTAAATTAAATGTAGGATTATTTTTAACTCTAGAATTAGCCTATAATCTATAGTAACAAGCCAAATTATTTCTGTTTTAGGAGATGAGGAAGTTAAATCTTGATGAACCTGTGCCCTGAGTTCTTTTGATGACTGATCAATGTTACAATTAATATTCTCTTACTACTAGTACAAAGCATTCTCTACATTCTTAATTTTGAATATATTTTGTAATAAATATTTCAAATACATCACTATTGTTAACTTAGTTTTATTCTTTATTTGTGTATCTACATTTTTTGTTGACTTTTACTTTCTAATATCAAAAGAAAGTATTGTGATCATAAAAAAAAAAATTATCTCTGTTTATGATCAATCTTTGGTGTGAACCCAAACCCAAAAAAAAGTGGTTCTTACGATTCTGTCAGTCTGTCCCTGTCCATAGATCCAAAACAATTTGATGGATTTTGTTCAAACTTGATATTTAGGTTATATAGGACAAAACCTCCGAATTTTTTTTTACCCTAGCCCTCAAATTAAGTGTAGTGATGAGCGATTTTTTTTAAACTGCCAATTTTTCCAAAATGGCTCAAATGATTTTATTTAAAATGCTTATCTAGAATTTGTTTGTCATGAGAAATTGTTTAGTATCATTGGTTTCTGGGCAAACATTTGTTGAATTGTTGAAAATTCAAACTATTTTAAAAATGACTAATATTTATTTTAATGTATATCTAGATATTATGTGCTATTAAAATAACACTATACTTGTTTGGGGGGTAAACATTTCAAGGGTATTTTACTGATTACTGGTTATTCAAAAACTTGAAATATTTTACATATGGCTCTAACAATTTGGTTTCCAAATGGGTATCTAGTGAGTGTTTAACATAAATAACTGTACATACTTGTTTTTGGCACAAAAACTCATTTATGGATAATTTTATTGATTGATTTTTCAATAATTTGAAATATTTAAAAAATGGTCCAAATGATTTGATTCCAAATGAGTACCCTAAGTATGTTTTAACATGACAAATAACTGTACATACTTGTTTTTGGTACAAAAAATCATTTTTAGGTAGTTTACTGATTGATTTAAAAAAAAATTAAATAGCTCCAGTAAGAGTCCTGGATAAATATTTAAATCTGGTGGATAAGTTAAAAGTGTGTCTTATGACTGCCAGATAAAATGTATTTATACATCACATTTTTATCAGAAGGTTTAAGTACCTGATAACTTTTATCTGAAAGTTAAAATGGTTGCCATAGTGATGTGTTGTTTTTAATGAGGTTTCGCCTATCAGAATCTGTTTTTAGGTTAAAATCTTGTTTCACATGTTTAGTAAGCATTAGAATAATTAGAACATTTGATTCATACTTTTATATAAAGTGACAAGCTATTTGTAGAGATATATTTATATAAAAATAAATTATCAAATTGTAATTACAATAGTCAATAAATGAAATTTTGTAAACGCTGTACCGAACTATTGGCCACATTTTGGCATTAGAAGGTTACTGTTGACTAATGATAGAAATATTGATTTTTACTTTCTCATATCAAGAGAAATAATTGTTATTGTGAAAATGGACCTCTAGATTATAGGCCACTCTAGCCACATTGGTAAGTGGCCCTCAAGTCGCTTTAGCTACGATCATGAAAGTTTAAAAAACGCGTGAATTAAAGAGTTCCTACAATGTGAAGATCCCTGGCAGAAACTCACCACTAACTCAATTCAACTTCTCTTTCCACAAAAACCTCAAACTCCCACACTGTATCTCCTCCCTAAAATCCACAAAGAAATTAGACCTTCGCCTGGCCGTCCGATGGTATCTGGTTGCAGCTCTCCGACTGAAGAGAATTTCATCTCTGGTTGATTCACACCTACAACCCTTTGTAAAACAACTTCATTCATACAAGATACAAAACACTTCTTAGATAAAATTCACAAAATTAAAAACTTTCCACCAAACTTTTTTCTGGTCACATTACTCTACACTAACATCCCTCATGTGCATGGAATGTCGGCAATGGAGCATTTCTTAGAGCGCAGACCTCCTGGGTCCAAACCTTCCACTTCTCTTCTGTTGGAGATGGCTAGTATGATCCTTCAATTTAACAACTTTAATTTTCCAGACAAACACTACATGCAGCTAAAGGGCACAACTATGGGTACGTGCATGGCTCCTTCGTATGCAAATCTTTACATGGGACTACTAGAAAAACTCTTTCTACATTCTCAGTCCATCAAACCTTATCTATGGTACGGTTTGGTTCTCCTCCCGCTACCGACTGATCCTGACTCCCAGCGAACCCCCGCTTTTATACTTTCTCGATTGAGTGCATGCAGAGATCCAGTGGAAGGCCGAAGGCAGTCAGTGCGAGAGGAGAGACCCGGCAGCTTTATTGAGACAAGATACATCAAGTAAAATTTAGGTACAATAAAAGAATACAAGGCTTTAGTGAAACGAGGCAATCTCAACATGTGTATGGTGAGGAACTTGTTCTTTGTTACTAGTCGAGCCGCTATCTCCGCGCTCTGGCCCTGCGCTGGAATGTGCTTGAGAACCCTGCTCCTAAGCCTCTCCAGGGCAGTGGAGTGTAGACTGGGCCGGGTTGCGAAGGCGATGGTATAAAACCTGCTGGGTATATGGCACTTCCTGTGTCGCTTCCCAAGGCTGCTATTGCTGTCGGCCATCCCTTAATGAGCGCTTTATAAATAGTCTTGACCCTGTGAATAACTGCTTGTCGGATGGTGATGGTTAGGTCCGGATATGCTGATGCTATGGCCAGGATGAAATTGTGAGTTGAGCAGGTTGGAGGAGGGTTTATACCAAGGCCGGTGTTTCCTTTGATGCAATGCAATTTCTGTTGAAAACAATAAGTCGACAACGTAAATACGAGAGTTAATTAAAAGTAGTACATATGACATCTGGCCGCATGGTGTGCTAGTAGTGTCAAAATAAATAAACACTTAAGAATAAATTAAAACTAAATAAAATATAAACTGACAGAATTATATTTCTCACTACAGCGAGACTCGCTGTCATGTCCATGATTCGGCCTAGAGGAAGAAAAGGAGAAAAGCCACACACACCTCGATCCATCCTACCATCCTATTCTGGCTATTCCTCAGCTGAAAACTTTATCTTTCACTCTTCCACAACTCGGCTCTACTCCTAAATAGTCCTCTCTTAGAACTTCTTACTTTGTCTTTTGAGGATCTATCTCCCCCATCAATCTATCTCTACTATAGAGTTACACCCTTCACCCCAAGGATAGATTTGATCCACAGACCTGGACACCACTTGCATCAGATTTTGCTTACATTATCTTCCAAGAATATGATTTAAGAGTTGACACTGGCATTCCAGATCTCAGTCTTAATATTCCTTCAGCCCTACTAAGCTACTTAATTACTCCTACACACATACATCACTCATCATCCGACATCCCTAACTAAGCAAAACATTGGACGGTGCAAATTTCCCATTTTGTCACAAACTGCCAGGAAGACTATGTTTTGACCTACGTTTAACATTTAAATGCCCTCTATTCAGTTTTTGAAAGCAGGTTTGAGGATGTTTTGACTATGGTAATACCACAGTGGATAATTAAACCATATGGTGACATTGAAGAAATGGATATATTACAAGAGGAACTGTTAGGAATAAGCACTAACGAAGAACAGGTACAGTTTAGAAACTGATTAGCAATTCTGGCTTCAAAAAGTATTATGAAATATCACGAAAGTTTTTAATTGCTTTTCCATCCTCAGATATAGTGGAAAGGGGTTTCAGCGCAGTTACCAATCTCCTAACAAAAAAAAAAAAAAAAAAACAGACTTGATGTCACTAATCGAGGGGATTTGAGATTAAACTTAACTAAATTGATGCCAAATGTAGAAAATTTATTATTTAAGCATCAGGTTCATCCCTCCCATTAAAAGCATTGATTTTTTGCATAGTTATTTCATTTAACAGATACTAAATTTTAATTTGGTTTGTTTTAATTTGAATTTAATTAACTTAATATGTATTTTTTTAAAGTTTTTCACACTACACTTCACTACAGTTAGAAATTTAACTCTTTCAAAGTGAGTATCACTATACCAGCTGTCAAAAACACATTTGAAGTTAATGAATTTGCAAAAATTTAATGTTAGGTAGGCAGGGGTCTACCCATAGCAAGTGGCTACGAGACAAAGTTTGGGGACCTCTGATCTAAGCCAACAGTGACGTGTTAGTGCGCAAGAGAGAAAGAAATACCCGAAGGATTCTCTCTCTCATACACAATGGTGTGCAAACGACAGCTCGAAAATGTCAGCCATAGGGTGCCCATCCAGTTTTGATTATAGATATCAATAACACCGTAAAATGTAGGTCTATAATGATCCACAAAACGTTAACAGACATTTTGCTTTACTAAGATCTGAGTCTTACAACCTTGTTTTGTAATAATTTGTTTGCATAATATGATTTTGATATAACATATCCATTCTTGTGCAGTAAAAGATATAAATCTGCCTCTTATTTTTTTTATGTATATCCTCCCTTCCTCCGTATATAAATTCTGGATACAGGACTGGTTGTCCTAATAATTTATACACTTTTTTATATTATTTATTTAAAATATATACAATTTCCTTTTTATTTTAAAGTAGAATTGACTATATTTAATCAAATAAATGAGTCATTGATTAATTATTAGGTTCTTCAATAGTCTGTAGCAGAGACCAGTAGTTTGTTATTTACGTAGTCATGTCAGAAATTGTTCAAGGGAAAAAATAGATACACATTGCTCCTATGAATTCATTTTTTTAGTAACATGTGTTTGCGCTATCGCTATAGAAACATTTTATCAAATTGTTTTCAATCTGTAGAAGTCTTTCAATTTTCTTGCATTTATAAGTCAACTTTTTTGTAGCCTATATATATTTTCCTAACAAAAAAATAAATTGAGGTCAATTTTTGAGTTAATTTAGGTATAGGTTAGCTGTATGTAAGGGAATTTTATTTTTTTACAGTTGCTTGTTCTTTCTAATGATAATAATAATAAAGGTTGAGTTTATTTAATCTAATTAAATTTACTATGAATTATATTTTATTAATTTAGTATAGTTAAAAGTGTTCAACAACAAATATATATTCTCATTAGCAATCTAATTGCGACTATTTTTATTGTTTCAATGGCTGATAATTTCAAATATTATTGTTTTGGATTTTTCATTCTATTTTTCGTGCTTAGTGCTAGAGAGCTATTTGTACATTCCGAATCAAATAATGTAAAAGAGATTCCTTCTACGAAAGTTGGATCTGGATTATTTTTAGGACCTACGTTAAAATTTCGCTATTGGTAAGTTATCTATAATGTGGCCCCATTTTTAAAGATTCATAGTGTTATTTTATAGCTAGGTATTGATAACATATATTAAAAGTGACAGCTGTGAATCACATGACTTGATGTATACATAATATGTGAAAGTAGATATTGTAGCTTTTCTAGTTATCAGATAAGGTTCTTTCTATGAAAATTAGACTGTGGCTTACCTATTTACCAAAGCCAGTACAAGTTGAGTTAGAAATTACCAATTAATGAATGACTGCTATTAGAAACAGTAGTAGCTTAGCTTGTATCTTCTTGAAAACACAAGCATAACTTGAGAATAACACATGTAGGCCTTTTTCAATCATGAAATTTCATCCAACTTACAATGAGGACCAATTCCTATTTTTATAAATACTGAAGGGGAAAAATAAGGCCTACACCATTTAGGATTATGACATTTATTTGGGGAAATCAAGCAAGTAAGGTTGGCATACAGAATTTTTACACTCTACTCACTAGAACTTGATTTAAAAAAATTCGTAGAACTTGTGGACCAGATATTTGCAATGTTTGGCAGTACAAGGTAAGTGCTTTCCCTTACGAATTAGACTAACCCCTGATACATCATGGATTACGGACATGCACGTGTCTTCATTTAGCTTGACTTCAACACAATATTTAAAGCCTATCATTCCAACCTTTTCTTATAAAAATTTCAAATTTCTTGGCAAGAATAAAATTGAAATATTTTATACAAACCATTTTCTTTTTGTTGATTTAAAAAGCTAGATTTTATGAGTTCACAATATTTAATTTTCTGAAATGTAGCATAAATCTACTTTGATTATAGACAGAGCAAATTGCATGAACTCAATTGAAAATATTATTAAATGCAAATCCAAGGAATTTTGGATTTTGTTAAAAACAATTGTGTGAATAACGTTTCCCTGTCTAATCTGGCAGAATTATAGGGGATCCTGTATTCATTGCTAATGAGTTTTGGAGCTACTTTCATTCCGTTTATAATTCAGCCCTTCCTGTCTTACCCTGCCCCATTATTGAAACTAGCGCGCCCTTGTATCCATGCCACATTACATTCTTGGATGTTGCTAGTGCTATAAAAAAATTGAGTTCATCTAGATGTGCCGGGACAGATGGGATTCCAAGTTTTATTGTTAAAGGCTGTGCCAGCAATTTTACCCCTTTGTTAGCCTATATCTTTAACATTAGCCTGTCCAATCTGTTGTCATACCTATTTATAAAAAAGGGGCAAAAACAAATACTTGTAATTATAGACCTATTTCCCTCTTAAACACTTTCTCCAAAGTATTTGAGAAA
Organism: Timema cristinae; assembly: GCA_039000515.1. Lineage (NCBI taxonomy): Eukaryota > Metazoa > Arthropoda > Insecta > Phasmatodea > Timematidae > Timema > Timema cristinae. The sequence continues at coordinate 59,617,620 of JBCFYV010000003.1, read as the reverse complement.
ATCATACAGGAGCATACTTTCCATCACCTTAAGGCCCTGCCTACCCTCCCTGGCGGCGTGTTGAGCTTTCAGCTCTAAAATAGATGGCGTTGCTAACGTTATACAAACTGGTGGATTCCAGCCATTAGGTTGGCAGAACTACTGGTTTGTTTAAACAATTGGGAGACTGGCGACCACGAACGGTAATCAGTAAAGGCAGCAAGCAAACTTTTTTCCAAGAATTGAGAGAGATAAGAAGTGTAGTGCCGGACCGTAAAGTGTGTAGGCGACCAAGTTTGACTAAACGTGGGGAGACATAACGTCAAGATACAATCACACTCTCGAGCAGAAAAATTAGCTTATTCATTCCAGTCAGCTAGATGTCCATTAACCTGTAGTACCACTATTGAATTTAGAACCTTTTGATGCCAAAGTTTAGTACTAGTTTTGTACCATTTTGTACCCGTACCCGTTTTGAGTAATTAGCATATCAAAGTGGTGACTCTAGGTTAATGCTGTTTTACTACTTTTTAATTTTGAACTTTTTTTGATGCCAAAGTTTTGTACTAGTTTTGTACCGTTTTGTACCAGAAGAAAAAGTATTGTACCCGTACCCGTTTTGAGTAATTAGCATATCAAAGTGAGTACTCCACGTACTCAAGTAAATGCGGTTGTACCCCTTTTGATTTTGAACTTTTTTGATGCCAAAGTTTTGTAATAGTTTTGTAACACAAATAAGTTTTGTACCCGTACTCATTTTCAGTAATTAGCATATCAAAGTGGTGACTCCAGGTTAATGCTGTTGTACCACTTTTGAATTTTTTGATGCCAAAGTTTTGTACTAGTTTTGTACCGTTTTGTACCACAAAGAAAAAGTTTTGTACCCGTACCCATTTTGAGTAATTAGCATATCAAAGTGGTGACTCCAGGTTAATGCTGTTGTACCACTTTTGAATTTTTTCATGCCAAAGTTTTGTACTAGTTCTGTACCGTTTTGTACCACAAAGAGAAAGTTTTGTACCCGTACCCATTTTGAGTAATTAGCATATCAAAGTGTCACGTGACTCCAGGTTAATGCTGTTGTACCACTATTGAAATTTTTTCAAATAAATATCTGGTGAGGGTAGTGATAAATAATAATGTACACTTATTTATCAGAGAAAAATTTATTTAAGGTAAAATTAGAGATAACTTATTTTTGAAGGTTTTGTCACTAACTATAATAAATAACCTATACGATTGAGTATGTAGCCTACGATTTTGTCGTACCATTTATTTGAGTTTATTAGTAAGCAGGTAAAATAAAAAATAACTAAAATTTAATGTGCTAAATTTGGCCACTGTGCTTTGGCTAATTTTTAAAATTTAAAGGCTAAGGAGGCAATAACATATTTTAAAAGCAGTTTCATTTCAAAGACTATAACAATTTTGACTATAAATATATCTGTTATTTTTATTACTGATATTACCACGTCATACTACCTGTTCATGTTATACGCATATATGATAATCTAATTGGGTGGTAATGAGGAAAGAAGCATTTGAGAGGTTATCTACCAGCATTTTTATTTTGGAAGATGGGGAAACAATTTAGGAAAAACTACCCTCAATAGACTCGACCAGGATTTGCACCCCAAGTGCTCCGCTATCAGCAGGCCAATTTAACACTAGTGACACCTTAGACCACTCAGCCACTGAAGTGGGTATCTGTTATTTAATACGGTGTTTACAGTTTTAAAACATCTATAGGATTTACACAATTTTCCAGAAATAAATGTTTTTGGGAATAATTTTTTATCCTATTGGTAGAGTTTAACTTGAGTAATATCTCCATGGTGTCAGCCTGCAAGCAGGCTATACCAATCGAGAGGCTGCCGTATGTTGGCAAAGATAGGGCCAACATTTTCAAGCTGAGGGTGCCATGTGGTTAGCACAACGAGCCCTCCAGACTTCTATCTCAGTTTTCTAGACTGTAGCGCTACTTATTCATTCAATTATCTCCTCATTTGTCCTCACGAGGTTGATTTTGGTTCCGTTTCAGACCCACTGCTTCACAGACAGAATTAGGGGTACTGGGGATCGAACTTGGGACTTCAGTATCTGAAGCCAGTAAATCTGACCACTATACAACAGAGGCGGTCGGGTATCAAATACTTACTTACTTACTTTATGGCATAGGGAACACAAAAGTTCATTAATTTTAATGGTTTTAAATATATATTTACTTATCATCGGCTTCATGTCGTGGTCAATATTGCTAAAGTGCTATGACTGAGCACTGAGTGCGTAAATTAATCAGCTCAATAACTTGACTAGTTCGATTCCCTGTTAGGTTGAAATTACTTAGTACTAGCGTGATACGAACTCGGCCAAGGCACAAGAGATTTTGAACATACAATAAGTGCGTTACAGAGTGTTAGTAACATTTACTTTCAGCTAAGAGCTTTTCTTTTAAAAAAAAAGTACTTGAAATATCAGAATAATCGCTGCATTGTTATATAGAAGTATTTATTTGTATCTTAATTTTGATATTATTTCTACAGTAAATAAAATAGTATCGCTGCTCATCCATTGTACTTAAATTAGTAGATACAGATAGCCAAAGCGCCAGTAATATGCATACCATTTTAAAAAAACTTACCCTTTACTACAAAAAGTTAAATAATCAATTATATCTTTGATTTTCTTTGGGCGCCCTTTCTTCATAAACTTGTTTTTCACAAGGATATAAAATAATATTTTGTAAATACTTCTCCACCTCAAAATTTATACAATCCATTGGATTTTGTTCGAAAGCAAAAAGGTCACATATTGTTAATTATATAAAAAGTAATCACCGTGGGTACTTATTGTTCGGGATTCGATACATTTCTTCCAAAACGAGCGCACAAACTGCGAGAATGCAACAGGTTCAAATTAAAAGTAATCACATTTAACACGCTAATAAAATAAAATTAACATTTTCACATCTTGACTACCAAAAACTTCGTTCATTAACTTTTTGAAAAATAACTTATTCCAAAGTCCAATGAGAGTCAAATCCTAGACCGTAAAATAAAAACTAGTATATAAAATTATACTGAGAACGTCTCCAAATTACATTTAGACCAAACTTTATTTAAAATAACTATGTTTGATATGAGCAGGAATGTTTATTTTTATTTATTATAATAGTGGATTAAAAATTCAATGTACAGTAGTTTTCATTTACTTTGAATATTAACACTTATTATTACAACGTGTAGTGCTAAAGAATGAGAAAACTCAAGAAAGAATATAAGATAAGAGTGAAGAATTTTACATGTTTTACTGTCTCAGTTAAATAAGGGCTAATGTCATAAAACTTTGTGTATGGAGAAGCATGTGGCTTTTTCTTTGAAAATAATGTATTACTAGAGTAATACTCTCATTGAAGTAAGTAGGGACCAACTATATTTATTCACACAGCAGGAAGACTTTGTGAGTATTTTAGTTTCTGAATATATTAAGATGTTTAATTGTTTATATTTAATTACGCAAATTTTCATAATTGGACATTGGCCCTTCTTATCCTAACGTACATGGTATTAATGTTTCTTTGACTCAAGAAGGTCACAGAGATTAGTTTAACCCTCCATTGCCGCCTGCATTCCGATACAGCAGGTTAGCCAACGCTTGCAAAATGATACTAGCTTGTAAATGGGTAATGATCATACTAACGGCACCTATTATCAGCTATGACAACTAGTTGCAGAAGGAAAAGTTGTATTTAAAACCATGTATTTTGACTAGAGAGTCGACTTGGGAGTCGTTAGAGCTCAATATCGTCGTGATTATTGAAGCTAACCCAAATTAAAAAATATGTCTGAAAAGAAAAAGAAATTATTCATTAAATAATATGTTATAAACAAACACTCTAGCTTAATTGTACAAAGAAAATAAATAAATCCATTAATAATTTTTGTTTTCCCATTTAAAATGCATTGAAATGGAAACATTTTAATGAAAATATTTCAATAACTATTTTTAGCATGGTTTGAAAATTCCATAAGAATTATGAAAGATGCCCAGATATGTTACTAAAATAAATAAAAAACAACAATGTTGAATTATTAAATATATTTTGTTTTAAATTCTTTTGTTTAGAACCGTGCATTTATGGGTAGGCACGGCCTTAAAAATAAAGATTCAGATAATCAACATGGATTTATAAAAAATAAATCCTTTCTTTTTTACTTATAAATTAGGCAATGAAAATATAGTTCACACCCTTTATATTAATGACCTTGGTGTTCTGGATGACAAACTTTTTTTCCACTATCATGTTGACCATGTAATTTCTCAGTCATTTAAATTACTTGGACTTATTATTATTATTATTATTATTATTAGCACCGCGTCTTACTACCCATTCGGGTTATACGCCCTTACGCTAATGTGAAATGGTAGGGTGATTGTGAGATGAAATGAAGGACCTACAGTTTAACGTGGAATCCGAACCACGGTGGAGGCCTGGCATTCCCCACATTCACAAGATGTCTTGTCAGAGGTGGAGGAAGGGGTTTGGTAATCAGATAAATCTTTGCCGGGTTGGACTTATTAAATTTATTACATTATCATTTAAGAACGTCGACTGTTTATGTCTGTATTACGCCCTGGTTAGATCTAAGTTAGAATATGCTACTGTTGCTTGGAATTCCATTACCTTAACTGACTCTCTTAGGTTGGAAAACGCTCAAAGAAAATTTGTCGCTGCCTGCTATGATAAATTCTTTAGTAACCGGATTTATTATGATTATGACAGAATTCAAAACCTATTAGGGCTCCAAACTCTCTTCCCGCATAGACTTTATTGTGATGCCCTTTTTGTTTTTAATAATTTCAATAGCAAAATTTATTGCATATTTACCCTTGATCATGTAGGCATTCATATCCCTTCTCGGGCTTCTCGTAATCCAAAATTATTTTTTCTCAATAACTCTTATAAGGTAAGCCCTATAGGTCATTGTGTCCATAGCACCAATTCTAGGTTTTGTCGAATTCGACTTCCATCATAAAAGACAAACTAAACTCAGAGAGTTATTTAAGGAAATCCCATATAAATAATTTATCATATAGAGGTTCTGCCTATAATATTTAAATTTACATTATTCTGATTTATTTTTACATATTGTTACTACCGGTACTTTTGACCACTCTTTTGTTATTGCTATTTTTTATTCTTTTAATTTTTAATTACTATTATTTTTTTCTTTAACTATTCATCATTAATAACATTATTTAGCTATTTTTGTTTAGCTTATTTTCTCATGTAAATATATGTATTTGTATGGTACTTGTGTAATTTTCAGTGCTGGCCTGTTATAGGTCTTACGACTGTTGGCCAGCAATATAGTAAAGGAAATTGAAATTACTATTATTACCATCATCATTATCATTATTAAATTTTTATTTTTATTATTTTCTCCGTCTTATGACAAGTCAATTCCTTTTTTGTCAGAGAACTTAGATCGTCCAAGGCCCTGTCCTCTGCCTCCTCCTTCCCAAGCTCTCTCTCTCTCTCTCTCTCTCTCTCTCTCTCTATATATATATATATATATATATATATATATATATATATATATATATATAGTGTAATGAATGAAAGTGGCCATGATTTGGATCTACTGCGCGCTGATTGTCCAAATTTTTGGGGCTAATTCAGCTTATTTGTTTCAGTTACTCATGTGGCTATCAAAAAGCATTTCAGGAGTACTACACTATACTTCAACAGAAATATCCTGAGATTATTGTGGAAGGGGAGAATTACAACCCCTCTGGATTAAGCATGATTATAGCAAAGGCACTGGTGAGTTAAGGTTGTATTATGTTGTTTACAGTAAAATTATTGTTAATTGATGAGATCAGGCATTTAAGTTTCTCGAAATTCCAAATCAAAATCTATTAATTGAATAGCTCTGTGATTCGGCAAGCTCTTCCGACAAATTAGGCTGATGGTGCAAAAATGTAGCTTTGTGTTTTTTGCTGTCGCATTGTAAGCATGATATGACACACAAAAGAAACACAGTTATATAGGTGAATAAGAAGGAAGACAACTAAAGCACATTAAGCATTATTTTTAATCACTTGTTGATGTGCAAAGATAAACTTTCATCCTAATTCTATTTATACACTCTTTTGAGCAATAAAAACTAAATGTTTAAAAGTACACATGTTAAGTAGCAATAATTTATGTTTTGACTTAACGGGCAACTAGCTTCCAAATTTTATATTCCGATATTAAATTTTAGAAGGTCTTAACCCTATAAGATAAATGTCTTGAACAGTAGTAAGCTTACTTTGCTTGTTTCCACTATGGTGCAGCTTATATAATAGGGCCATAGTGGAGCTTGTCAAGGCAAGCCCATTAATCTTTCATTGTAAATGAAGTATATACATACAATAAAACAAATAATTTACTAGTATGGATGAAGGCATCATTCTCTCCATAGAAACTGTTCAAATATACTATAGTTAGTGCACGTTTTTTTTATAGATTCATCAATTCCAAATTTCTTCTTGGTATAGCAAAACATCTATGACCAAACATATTGTCACTTTTCTCAAAGTTGAGATTTGGTTGTTTGAGGAGCATATTAGTTATTTGTACACTGAATTTACTCCTCTTTGTGCTAAAATGGAGTGTTATGACACTGTTTCTTGTGTTTCAGGGTGTAATAAAGATGGCGTTGATTGTGTGCATCGTGTCCGGTGTTAATATATTGCAGTATACGGGTATACCGTTACAGTCGTGGTGGTCTTGGTGCGTCGATAACAAGTTATACTCTTGCATGATGGTGTTCTTCCTCAGCAACGCCTTGGAGGGGCAACTTGTATCTACTGGGGCCTTTGAAATATCTTTCAATGGTAAGGCAATATAACAACCAATCAGTGTAAGGCCATATTTTTAAACTACATCCTTTGGTAACATACATTTAAAATATAGGTGTGTCATCATGGCTGATAACAGGGGCTTAAGTAATATTTACTTTTTTTTATAATTTTTATAAACAAAAATCAAAATAGTGTAGGCCCCCTATTTGGGATTTGGCTGCGATTTGCTACCAACAACTTTGAATCATAAATATCAGAGTTGACAGAGATGAAAATGATAAAATGTGGATTTCTTTACATTCCCTCTTCAACAACTTTCTTTACATTTTGCTCTGTTCAATAAATTAGTAAACTAAATTATGTTTCTTTTCAATGGGTTCTGCTACAACAAAATTATTTATGTTAATTTTTCAGTTTTTTTTTTTTTTATGAAAATTGGCTCGTGAAACTCTTAGCTCAGAATTCTGTTCAGATGGCACTCCAATTCACCCCCAAACCCCATTTGGAAAACTCATATGGGCGCCCTTGTGTGTCATTCTTTGTTGCATAATACATGTCAACTATTTTAAAGCAATTAGTAATATGTCCAAATTGTTGCTTAGATGTATTATTTGAACTACGTACAGCAGGATATAAAGAGAGAAAGTGAGAATGTGGATTTACCCTTTCACAGTGATAAATTAACGGCCGCGGACTGGATGTTGTGCCTGTCTTAGTCTTAGGTTAGAGTATAAATCATATTAAGCTATGAAAGGCCTAGACAGCTGGTAGGGGAAAATATATGGCTTGAATAAAAACTAACCCAGGCCACAGGTTGGAAACGGTAATGGATGTAAAGTAAAGTAAAATTGCTTATTGCAAATTATATGTACCACAGCTATGGTCTGCTTCTTTGAACATACAATATTTGTTAAAGTAGTTTTTCATTGTGAATATTAGCCACTTTTTATGGCCGAGTAAAACTGTATGCTACATAAAATGTCTTATCAATGTCAAGGTAATCAATCCACTTCTTTGTTTGACTAGTCTATTGTTCTTAACAATTCTGATAAATGTAATTCTATATTTTATTTCTCTACCATTCTCATGTTACCCATAACTTAACATTTTCTGGTCTTTAAAATGGGATAGCACTAGTTGACCTCGGTGGTCTTGGGGTAAAGTGCTCGCCTCAGGACCCGATGTTTGTGGGTTCAAACCCAGCCGGGGTCATCAGATTTTCCTTTAACTAAAAAATCTGTAGCACAACTTTCTTTGGAGGGCAAGTAAAGCTGTTGGTCCCATGTTGATTGTGGAATGTAAAATAACCCTGGAAGGTATGTCAAAATACCTTTCTCGGCAAAATCGGAAGACCCTTTTGCTCTTGCAAACTCTCATGTGCTGATTTAATCAGCCGATTCAGAAAGTTCACTTTAAATACCTCAAATAAATAAAATAAAATAAGAGAGCTTTGGGTACGAGTCCATATTTTTGCATATTAACTTTTTTTTTTGTCAAAATAATCAAAATATTGCTTCAATGGATACATTTAGTTTAATTTTCTACGTATATTTGTTATGAACCACACATAATTTTAACAAGATTTTTACCCTATCATCTAAAATGTTTCTGTTCCAATGCAATTCTGTTTATGACAAATATTTAAGGACTGTTGACATTGCTGTGTGTAGAAAATTCAACCAAACACATTGACAGAAGCAATATTTAACTTATTTTGGGCAATAAAGTGTTAGTTATAAAAACAAAAAATACAGACCTTAACTTGCCTTCCCTTGCATCCCAAAGTCCCGGTCGCAAAAAGTAGTTATCTTTATATTTTAACAGGATGTCCAGTGATCAGGAAAACATGGAAATGTCAGATAATTTGATCAGATCTCTGAAAATTTTTACACAATCCCTTAAAAAATATGTGACTTTTATTTACAATAATCAAAATAACATTTTTCTTTGAGTTAATGCACACCACACATTTCTTTTAACATCATTGTCCCCGTTTCACATACTAATTTCAATTCTCAAAGTCAACCCATAATTTTCATGTTGTCTTTCAAGTCCTCTACTGTGCGTCTTTAGCCAAAGTTGAGTCATAGTTATGTACATCTGTGAGAATTTGATTACATTATTAGCAAAAGAAACTAAAAAACCATGTGTCTCAAAGTATTTTTAAACTATCGGTGCAAGGCAATCATCTAATTGCTCAATATGATTTCACTGAAATCTAATAGAATACACTTCCTACTAACCAATTGCCAATTGCTTTAGGCTGAAATCCTGTACCTCTTCACAGGCTGATGCAATTTCAGAACGTGTATGTGTCTAAAAATATTATTGATTCATTTGCAAACTTAATAACATAATGTTTGTAATATAGGTACTTAATATTTATATATTGTGGCTGGAAAAGTTGAAAATTGGATATGGTAAAGCTGGAAAATTAAGGGAGTTTTAAAATATATTTTGGTTCGACACCCTATTTAAGCCTCAATGCAAGGCATCATATTTTCGACACACGTACTGTAAATAGATCACATTTATGTTTTATGTTCTATGTTCATTTCATACCCTTCATTGAAGTTAAACCACACTTTAAAAATAAAATAAAGTAAAATTGTTTGAGATTCCGTTTAGTTTGATGTTATTTATAGGTGCACATACTGTTGCATAGAATGAATAATGTGTGATGTAGAGACAAAACAACAATTCTAATTAAAAAAGCCCCTTTTTTACTCTAATAATACATAAACATATTTATGTTATAATTAGAAGGCACAGGAAAGATCCATCTTCACTGTACCTTCTTTCAAATATAACAAAATGTACCTCATAAAGTGAAGAGAGATTTTCCATTCGGAGGTAAACATGTATTTATGAAATTTAAAAATGTATATTAACTACTTTTTACACTTAAAATCAAGTATTTGATAATTTTTTTGCTTTATTGTTTAGTTCTAGTTTTCGATATCTTGATATGGGTTTGATCTTGTTTCAATCAAACTCTTGAGACTCTAGTGTTTAATGAATGTAATTAAATATAAAACTAGTTACATTACTGTATGTTAGATGTTTAGTAGCATAATCCATGTAATTCAAACTGTGTTCCAAACAACCAACCTAATAACATTGTAAGAATTTTAATCCGGTTAATTTATATTTTTATTTAGCTATAATTTTTGTTTCTTAGGTGAATACTTATTTGGTTTTATACTACTTATAATTAAGTCTAGTTAATTGCCTTCTGTCGAAGGAAGCACCCATAATGGCCGAACTATGCTTGGAGAAAAGAAGAAGCGAGGTTTTGTTTGGTTTTGGGAGCTTGGGTTTTTTTTTTTGGTGGGTATTGTTGTAAAAACATTATTATGAAAGAGGAAGAAAACGTAAAACCGCTAGTGGGATGCTAGTGAAAGCGAAAGTATAAGACAATATTTATTTTAAAAGAAGATTTGGTAAGGATCACAAGAATAACGTTACTAACCAAAGGATTGGTGGTAAATAGTATCGCGGTCGACTACGACTGAAACACGTGAGTGATTTCTGATACTATAACTGTCTACAAACTGAAGCCACCAACAGACTATATGATACGTAAATAAATTAATTCAAGACAGTAACTTTATTCATTAAACTGCATAATTACTTCGACATAGGCAATGACTTTATATAATAGTTATTATTCTTATTAACCTTGACTGATCTCGTTGTGTAAATAGACTGTAATTTATAGATGTAGTTTGTAGATTTAAGAAGCTCTAATTGTATAGTAAGTAAGTTTTAGTCTTATAAGTCAGCTTAATTAATAAGGGTACATTTTTGCCCAACATGACCCAGAGGTCCCGAGAGAGAGTCTCGTGCTAAATTAATTTAGAATATTAAATTTCATTTTGTTGTTTAAATTGTTTTACTATGAAACATCGTAGCAAATAAGTTTGTCTGAGCAACCCAAAATTTATTTATCTTTAATCTCATGTATTTTTTTTTTATTTGTTAATTACATTGGGCTTGGGATTAATAAATTGATAAATGCTTTATAAGATCAAATATATATCTAGTTCCCCAATTTCCTATGTAAGCACCCATCCCCATTATTGTTAAAGTATATAAAAAATTAAAAATAGTAAAAAAAAAAAGATAGAATTATTTTACAACATTTTAATTAATTTAGGAACGACACTCATTAGGACCTAACTATTGAAATGTATCATGTTTTGTGCCATTGGCCTCTTTCTATTGATACACTAGTGAACCAAAATAATATCAATGCGTTTTGATTTATTTCCCAAATATTTGGAGATTCTTTGAGTTATAAAGTTAACTCTTTTTTTACACATTAAAGTATAGTCTATGTAGGCCTACTACATTTGCTTATTTTATAATTTATAAACTTAAGAGGCTTAAAACTGCATTCACTAAGTACATTTCATATTTAAGACTGGACTCAGTAAGTACTTTTCATATTTATTTAGCACTTTAAATTTCAATTAGACTGTCCATGATATACACAAGCTAATCTAATACACGGGATTAGGAGGGTATATTTTAAGAAGATTCTCTTGAAAACAAGATAAAAAGGAATAAAACCATCTCCAGTGCACTCTGTCAGATTTGAGCCCTGTTTTTTTCAAGTCAGCCATGATTGTAAACCACTAGCTATATTTCACAAGTGTGTAGCTGTCTTAATTGCTTGTTTCAGACATGCCTGTTTGGTCGAAGCTAGAAACTGGTAGAATACCACAGCCACCCGAGTTGTTCCAGATTATTGACAATAATTTACAGTTCCAGACGACTGTGGAGCTCAAACCTGGCTTTGCTAAATAATCTTCAAATGTAGATCACCATCTAATGAATGCCAAAACTCTAACACGAAATCGAAATTAATATATATGGTTGACTTGCGTATACTTGGGCAAAATAAACACAATACGGTACATGTGTGAATGTTATTTTTTAAAGTTATATTTTCTTATCCAAAAAATGTTGACTGGTATTTTTGTGTTTATAAATATTATAATAGGTAAGGTTGTAAAAATATATTAGTTCTTATATTAAAAGTGTAAACTATTTGTACATTTATTCTACCTAGTTATTTAGACCAATCTTTATAGGATTCCAAAAGTTAGTTACGTTTTGTTACTCTAAATATGGCCAGCAACCTTAAATGAGTGTTATTTTGCTGAGTATATTTTTACAAAATTTAATAATCATACTTTTTTTGTTACATTCTAAGGTCAAAAATAATGTTTTACTCACTTAACATAATTTTAAATTTATCTCTAAAGAAATATTCCAACAATTCTAGAGGCTCCAGATTTTCACTGAAATTTGTATGAATACTAAATACACGAATTTGCTTCAAAGGGAAATCTGTTTCATGTGATCCAAATGGCTATCCTTCACCACTGTTTTAATATGATTTCTTCTTTTGACACACTATTATTATCAATACCCTAATCAGATGATTGCTCTTATTTTGAACACTACTGATAGAGGCTATGATTAAGAACGCATGTATAAATATTAATAACCTACGGTGTAAATTTAAACAGGTTAAGGTAAATGTTATTGAAAGTTGAAACAAAGCACAGCTGACATAACTAGCAAATTACATTTGAAAAAAAAGTACATTTTACAACTAAATATCTATTTAGCACCGCTTCTTACTACCTGTTGGTTATACGCTTAAGTACTAATTATGCTAATGAGTTAAGAAATCAGGAAGGTTGAATATAGTAGAAGTGAACCTGCATTTGTGTGGAGGGAGAGCGTAAAACCATTTAGGTAGGACCCCCTCCTCCCTACACCCCAGTTCACCTGAGCGAGATTCAAACCTCAATCTCCCCTTCCTCAGCAGTTTGCTCATTACAAAACTAGCACGTTAACTAACTACGCCACCGAGGCAGGTTAGCACTAATTAATGACCCCTTTAAACCTAGGCCTAGTACATTTCCAAAAAAAATATAGGGCTGTGATATTTTGCTTGAAGCCCATTTTCCAGGAAAATGTACAGGTATTTATGTTTTAAGGTGAATAAACATAAAGAATATTAGCAAAAAGGTGCAGTTGTCAAACAAGACTTTTCACGTGTTATAAAAATGAAATATTTGTATCTCATAAATGTAATTTTTTTTTTCAAGTTTGAGTATGTATACACAAAATGTGTGCCAGATTATGGAAAATAAGTGTAACCTTGATTTTTTTTTTAAATTCGTTCTTTAAAATTCTTAAACATTCAAAAGCTGGTCAAGTAAATCGAGGCTGGTAAATTTTGTATTGTTACGAGTGAGTTACACAGTTAATGTTGCTACAACATGGAAGTAATTCATCATCATTATTAAAGAGACTGATTTTAGCCTGGGACCAGGCAAGTTTATTAAATGCCTCCATCTTCATCTTTTCTTCCACAGTTCTTCTCCCCTCACCTGCACACTTGATGTTATCTGTTCCCATCATTCTTCTTGGTTTACTTTACTTTCCCATCCTCATTACATGTCTATGTCATCTCACCCTTGTTTCCTGTATTAGCTCATGTGCCCCTTCTACAACTCTTGCCTAACATATTCACTTTTAATCCTATTTATCCAGGTGACACTAAAACATTCCTAAATTATAAATCATGAAAATGTCTTTATAAGAAAATCTTGTGTTATAAAAATAGTTGATTACCATAGCCACATTTTGTTTACCACCTGTTCAGATTATACGCATATTTACTATTTATGCTAATAAGCTAGGGATGAGGAAGGTTGAATTTAGAAGAAGTGTGTCAGCATTTGCCTGGTGGAAGAGGGGAAAAACATTTGAGGAAAAACCCTCTCAATATATTCAACCAGGACTCTAACCCCAATCTCCCTGTCATCAGCAGTCTAATCTAACATGAGAGTGACGCCTTGAACCATGAGGCCACCGAAGTAGGTCACAGCAACATTTAAGCATACAATTATTAGTTTGGACTCGTTAAAGTACACATGCATAATCTAACCAACAAATTCACCGAGAAGAATTCTATTTTTGTTTATAATAGTGGGAGGGTACCAAAATAAGATATAGTATTATTGGCTCACTATGTTTTATGCCTGTTATTGTGATTTGAAACTTACAGTAACTAATCTAAGGAGGGTGAATTGTAAGAAAATATAGAAGTAGCCACCTAGAGAGACGATAGAAAACCACTGCTGCTCTTTTATTTAAACATACACCAAAGTGTTTTTAGTTTGACTAATTAGACTTTTTACTTTCTCTAGACCCCTCGAAAAGAGTAGAATTGTGATTGTCAAAAAAATCGAACACAATATTTTGGTAAAATGTCTATGTTTCATGACCCCTTGAAACCAAAAAAGTGTTTTTTGTGATGCCGTCTGTGTGTATGTATCTCAGCCTATAGCCTAAACCATTTTACCGATCAGGCTGAAACTGGGTACTCAGGATTTTCACAGGGTTCCCCAGAGGGGCTTTTGGAATTAGATATCCAACCTTAAAATTAAGGAGGAAAAAATATTTTCTTCAAATTCGCCCTAACAATTTTGATTAAATTTTGTATCCAAGTATTGTTTAACATTAAAAACAAAATGATAACCCTCATTTTTCCATGAAAATGACTTTAAAGGTACTTTAAAAAAAAGCGTAAACTTCCCAATTTGATAGCTCCTCAACTATTTGAGATATTATTAAAAATTAAAATCGTTTATTCGGAATATATGTTTATAATATGAATGGTTTCTGAGCTACAAACAAATATATATATATATATATATATATATATATATATATATATATATGCTATGCTCTTTGATGGAGTGTTTCTGCAACAATGTATATAAATTTGTTTCACACAGCTTACTAGTTTTTAGTGAATGTCTTTATGTTAATAAAAAAAGAAAGAGAAAAATTGTGCAGTGCACTCTACCATTTATTTACTTTTAATGAAGAAAGGCTCTTTATGTTTTAAAAACACATTCTCTCACTTCTTTGCACTCTCTTTTCCTGCAAAGAAGTATAAGACACTGTTAATACTTGTATGGAATTATACAAATCTGAATGGATAAATCTGCCCATGAACTGCATCAACTACAGGGAACTGCTTCAATATCCTATAAATATGCTCCCAGGGAGAAAAGTTGGTTCAATCCAGCGAATTTTAAGGGTTATTATTGTAAATAATTGTAAATTGTATTTTATCCATGTGGTCTTAGATGTTGGGTTTAATAGCTTACAAAACTCTTTTTGAAGAGTTTTCCCTTGTAAAATAATACATTTTAAAAGAAAATATATTAATTATTAATAAGTTCTGTTATGTAAGATAAAATGAAAAATTGTACAGTATAAGATTGTTTGTGATTTCAATAAAGTATTTTATTATATTTTACATAACAATAAAAGTTATATTATTTATCAACAAGATATTATACTTTACATTTTCTTGCACTGTCTTTTTTATTTATTTAAGTGCTACATTCGTTATCTTAAGTTAATAATATAATCTTCTATCATCTATACTATTGGTATAATATATATATCAGGGATAGAACCCTTGAATTCTGAAGAATATTCAAGCTTTGATATACATTTTTTTTTTCAAAATTTTGAATTGAAATTTGTTATTCATCAAGAGAAAGTTGAAAATGATGATCCTACAAAACTTATGATCTCAATCCCAAGCTTTAAAGTTTGGCTTGAAGTTCAAAATCCGAGTACTAGCAGAGTCCTAGTTAAAACACTAAAAAACACATTTCTAATAGACAAAATTTTACTCAAGTATGAAAGCTTGTCTTAAAAATGTGTTGTTTTTTTTTGTTAATATTCTATTTAAAAATGTTCACTTTCAAATAAAGTTTAAGAGAATTTGAAGATATTTGAATGATCTTGCCACCAAGCTTTGCAATTTGTAATTACTCGATCTTAATGTTGCTATGATTACAGACAACTAGTACCAGATACAGGTTGGCTTGATGGTATTGCATTAAGTGGTGGATAGATAGAAATTAGAAAGTGACCACTGGCGGTATATTCTATATTTTAGAAATCAAATAGCCAAAGCTATTACTTATGCTTTTTAGTGAGGATTACTCCATCTAGATATCATATTCCGAAAATTGAAAAATTACACCTGGACACGGGAATCGAACCCGGGATATTTGGCTTAGTATGACAAAGTTTGAAGTTAGGTTTATTTAAGTTAATTTTAATATTTGTGTGAAAAGAAAAGATTAATTTTATGAACCTGATAAGGTAGTGATGGGAACAATTTGTCAAAACAACCCTGTGTTTGATGGAAGCTTCACACACCCGTACCCTCGGCACACCCAGCTAGGATTGAAACCTTGAACAGATCTCCAGTACACCTGACTACAAGCCTGAAACATTTTTCTGTGTTGACCGAGACAAGAAGTTAGGGAGGGGGGTCAGTTAATATCTGGAGCACCAGGAGTTGTAAAAGTGAACTTGACTATATTTAGCTAAATTATAATTATTTATGTATATGTGACTTGTCTAAGCAGGCTGTCCATTGACCCGTGAGACAGGGAAATTGATCAGATTTCTGGAATTTTCGCATATTCAATAAAAGAAGACACAATTTTTATTTACAACAGCCAAACTAACACTTTTCTTCCAGTTAATACTCATTGCGATTGAATCTCTTTTGTTGTCCTTGGAAGAATAAACTAAAAAAGAATGTGTCTCACAACAGTTTTAAACTACTGGTCTCTTAATGTCTCAGTATGATCTCACTGAAATATCACTTAGATCACACTACCCAATAGCCTATCGCTATAGGATAAAATCTTTTAACCACATCATAGAATGACACAATTTCAGAATGTGTATTGTGTATCTGCCTAAAAATATGATATGAGTGGAAAAGTCAGGGAATTATAAAATATTGTTGAGCTGGACAGCCTACTAATGATGTTGGGTGATTATATACATTCGTATACACCATAGTATTTCAATCTGATAGACGTCATTAGTATGAAAGGCTCTTATATACAGGCATAAGTAAGAAAACTCTTACTAGAGGACATTCTTAATATAAAAATATTATTTCGTGTTTAAACATTCACTGTAAAAACTCTATATTAATATTAACTATAACAGGAATGATAGAGTACTCTTGAAGTTTTATCAATTTTCTACATATTTTCATAGCACCTCAAAGGAAACCATCATTGCACCTTCTTTTTGAGAACCACACATTTCTTCTCGTTTTGAATCCCAAAAATCCTTGTATTGATTATTGGATGACCAAAATGTTACTTAGGACATCTGGAAGAAGTGAGTGGAATCCTCTTATTAACAATCTCATCTCTTCATCTCTGCCACAATATTAACCCCAATGCCATTAAACATGAGTATACAAACTGTTATTCACAATACAACTTTATTCCATCATGTTTGTTAAGTATTTACATCAATGAAGAGTACCACACAATGGAAGCTAAGTTTATTTCAGTTGAATCGTTCATAATAGTTTAATTTTCAACTGTCCAAGCATTTGTTAAATACAGACCCCCAAGAAAGTTCTTAAGATCTGCATCACTTATCATTTTCTCTATTATTATTTTTTTTTAACTCTACACCTTCCTAGAAAAAAGTTGGACAAAACAATCATTTGGTTAAATTAAAACCACTAATTCAATATGTTAAGTATTTTACTTAATGAGATAGATAACTTCCAATACAAATATGAACTGTTTATAAAAACAAACTTTTTTATTTTATTCACACACATTTAAAAAAAACTGGAAATCCCCATTTTATACACATTATATTTGATAGCGGCAGTGTTTTGGCAGTGAATTGCAACTAGGCGCAATTATTTAAACTAAATTAAATGTAATTATATTCCCTACAGATTTAAACAATACAAAGCTCCCTCAGCAAATCTATTTTATTCATAATAGAATAATACATGTTGAACTAGACCTAGATTGTACATGAATTCAACTCATTTTGTATGCAAAATTATTGTAACAATGTAACAACATTTGTTTTGCATCTCAATTACTTTTTGAACTTTAGTTTATTGGTAGAAGAATATATTGTATGTTCACAAATTTAACACTGTCTTAACATATTCGCTCATTTGGTGGCTCATTTGCCTACAAGCCTAAAATTTCAGGTTCAATTCCCACCATGGCCAAAAAGATTTATTATACCTAACGCTATCTTGAGTTCTATCCAGTCCACATTATTACAAACTATCTCTTTCAGATCCAGTCTAATGTTATCCTACCATCTACGTCTAGCTCTTTCCCAATAGTTATTACTACTAAAAGTAAAACATGAAAGTCAAATCAGCATGGCTTAGATGATTCTATCTATTTGTTGTAGCGACAGATTATATATAAATGTTTAGATCTCCTTCGATAGATTCAAACCGCTTCCAACCAACCTTGAGAGTGGTCCAAACATAGTAGTTGTCTTTAGTGTTTACTATTTGTTATATAACCACCCAGTAACGGTATTATGTCCATTTTGACTACTAATTGACATTCCTATTTTTAATAAATCTGTATTCACGCTCTGCAACAAGGTTATTTCACACCCTGGCAAGGCTATCAAACAAACAAACAAAATGAGAGATTTTTTCAAATGTCCACATGAGGACACACACCAAACAAATATTTACTTTCAAATCACATCTAGTTCCATCTTTATACACAGAGGAGTTGAAAACCTAATTAGATGAAACACTCAGTCAATGCTCACCTTTACTGTTATAAAGAATGGATGCTATACACTTTTGGAAATTATTTGGTTTTATAAAGTTTGTGTGATGAAGCTGCCTGCAATTGTTTTGATAAGTTAGCAGGCCTTTAACACTTAACTCATTCATTTGGCTTTTTTTTTCTTATGACGAGATTATCATTGAGGTTTAACTCTCTACTTGGTGAATATTGCAGGTATTCTAGTAAGTAATTAAAAGTACATAATGTTTTCTTTTTTATAAATTTTAAAGTTATCTATCACTTATATAGTCAGCTACAACAGAGGAAATTAATAACAAAAGCACAAATGGAACTATTTGAATTAGAACAAACTGTACAGCAGCGAGGACTTCTTGAACTATCAAAATAAGAGCATGAAGAATGAAGTTAAAGAGTATTGATAATTCAAAGGAATAACATAGAACTTATTTTACTTTATAATGAATAACTATTACTGAAGGAGCTTCATAACTAAAATGCACACATCTTTTGGTTTCCCTTCTCGAGATCCTTAAGATGTGGCTTATAATATAGTAGATACATAGCACCATTTGTTTCAAGTACTGTACTTAATAGTACAAAATCTATTCACAAGAAATATTACTATACAAAACAATTTAAATCTTAAAATAAATAGTGAACATTTTAAAGTGCATTTAGGAGTTGGCCTATCTTTGTAAAAAATAAATCACACTTTAATTATAACCCAAATTATTTTTTTAAGGGGATTAGAGTAACATCAAAAGTTAGATAGAGACAGTACAGGTTAGGTGAACTGTATTCTTTTTACTACCGGTACTAAAAAAATTTATGGCATAAATAATAGAAAAATAATTTGATACATTTATATTTTATATCATATAATTTTAGAAGAAAATATTTGTTTTATATCAATAAAAATTAAGAACCTTAAACATAATATGCCAAAATTTGCGTTTATATTTTGTAAGAAATGTACTATACTCTTGGGTAAATATTTTTATTTTTTAATATAAAAATTATCAAAACCCTGACTGTCTAGCCAAATCTTGATGGATAATAAAAATATAACGAACTACTGAAACAAATAATAAAGTGCACACATTATTATGAAGTGAGTGTACAATACAAATGTTAAATGCCTTGAAAAGAATTTGAATTACTAGCAATAATAATTGTGTCCATAAAATCTTAATTGAAGTCAGTGTTTTAATCATGATAAAAACTAAATATCATGGCACAGTACAAAAATAATATTAGTCTTGTTATACAAAACATTTATGAAAGGCACTTTGTCTCAAATAATTCACATACTCTATCTGATATCTCTTCGAGTAGAAGTAACAACTCTGCCTTAAACCATACCACTCATTGTCTTATTTCTGGTCCACTTTTGACTAAGGTTGATCTAAAAATATTACAAACTATGTACAGTAACATAATTTGCTGTGTCTACAGAAATATCTTAATTTCTTATATACCAAAAGATTATAATACATAGTTTTATATTAACAATATAAATATTGTGGTTGAAAGTTAGTTTCAATCTAGAGATGGGATGGTACTCAAATTTGAGCTTCTTATCATTCTAAATAAAGTAGCTATCTTTAATAGAAAATTTAGGGTTCATTAAAAACATCCATTTCATTGAGATTAATTAAGTTGACTTCAAAACCAAATGTAATACACATTTATGATTGAATTCAAATGTGAAATATTAAAATGTGTTTTAATACTCAACTTCAGATCAACTTGGTGAATCTCCAATAATTGCACATTCACACATGCAACATTGTATGTCTCACATAACACAAAATTTCACTTAATTTCACTGTTGATAATTTTGTAGGGCTACCAGCACTGGGATAAATTGATGTCAAGTGTTAAATAAGATGGTTAAATCTAATGACCAAATAAAAAAATCTATTATATGCTTTAAGCTTAAAACTGTTTTCAGAATGTTATCAATTAATACTACTAGTGTCAATGATATAAAGTTTCTGAGTGGAGTGGCAACCCTGAATTGCATATAAAATAATTCTGTCTCTTTGTGACACTACAGTACTTTTAACCATAGCGGCGGCTGTAAAAGTCTGCTTCAACTGGGCCATTGTTACTTTCTCTCCTGCGTCGTATGCACACTCGACACCTGCTAATCCGAGATGTTTGCGTCTGAGCCTTTAGCGTTTGCTGTCTCGGTCGACGGAACATATCTCGGTCCTGTATGGTGGCCAGCCAGTACGAGTAAGATGTGGTGAAGTAATTGCAACGGCCTAGGCCGTGACATTCAATAAACGGGGTGGCTCTGAAACTTTCCAGACACGATCCAGGAGAGATGAGGGACTGTCCGCTGCCCTGCGCTCCTGCATCTGTGTACTGTAACAAGAAGATGGACAGAAACTAAATTAACACCACATTGGTATTAAGTAGGGATGGGACTCTAGAATCTTAAGGAATATTCAAGATTCAAGGATTCGATAAAATATATTTGAAAGTTGTATAAAAAGTTATATTTGTTTTATAGCTCTTTTGTGTAGAGGTGGTTTAGCCCCAAAATAATTAATCATAGGGCAAACTTAACAACCAGATTCTATATAATTAAATTAACACTTAACAAAATGTATGAATGTTATTACTTATAATTAATACATTATAACAAATATTAAATAATTATTATTTATATTTTCTACTACTATTTCATATTTCTATTTCCTCATTGATTCATCATTTTTTTCAAAAGATTCAGATTCAATATTCAGGATTTGGAAGTAAAATGAAGATTTAAATTGGTAAAACAGTAGATTCAACCCATTTCTACAGAATGTCCCAAAAGTCATGCACCATAGGCGAAAATGGAAGATCATGCCACTTCCTCACTTAAAGGTAAGAATAACATATACATGTCAGACAGTGAACACTGACATTTTGGAACATGTGTGGGATGACTTGGTCACCAGTCTGAACCTCTTATGTGCAACAGGATGGCAATCATATTGAACATATCATGTGAATTGCTGTTTAGCCTTTGGTGTGTGACTTTTGGGACACTCTGTATCATTAAGATTCAACAGTAAGTGCAGTAGTGTGTCAAAATCACTAAAAAGTTAGAATTACACGAGCATGGCAAACTTACCATGAGAAAGCTATAACCTTCCCAGAGGGCTTCCCAGTCGCTGGGACACTCTGGTAGCTCGATGGTCTGACTGTGTACTGTGATCACTCTGGTGGGAGCTTCACACACTGTACATCTGAAACACAATTATTAGCGAAAACCCTTTAAGAAGGAAATATTTTATTAAATTGTTACGGTCACATGAAAAAAAGCTCCTAATCAAAGAAACCTTGATTTGTGGTTGTTAAAATTATTGGATTTTGTTATATATTTTATGTATAGAGTTTTTATTTATTTTTTGTTAAACAATGGTCCCAAGTGAATTATATTTTTAAGTGGTCTAGTATAACGAATAAAAAACTATGGCTACATTTTTAAATACCTACCAAACCAAATATAGGAGGTTAAAAAAAATCATATAGCTTTCTTAGGCATAATTTATTTTCCTTCTTTTGTATTTGGTAACAATATGGATTTTATAATATCTGGTTCAAACACACATTTTACCAATGTTCTTTGGTTGCAGGAAACACATTTACTAGGCTGAGGTATATTTATTTTTGTTATTGGAATGCTATTGTCAAATCTGATTTAAATCAATAAAATTGATCATAATTCACATTTAAAAGGCCAAGTAATCAATTTTGTGAAAATATATCACTACACACATGTATTATGCATTTAAAAATGCTACAATGTACTTAAAATATGCTTTGATAGCTACTTTAATGTTCTAAGGAATTTTTTTATAAAAATACACCTTGCAAAATTTCTGTGTCTGTACTTATTTATGTTTTTATATCATTAAAAACAGGTTTTCTCACCTCGAGATATATTTCTTGATCTCATTGGCTGGTATAGGAGTCATCATCATTGACATAGGCTCTGGCGTGCTCAGCCAATAACTGTAATCGCTGCGACTGGCATAGTCGCATACACTGTTCAAGTTACAGAACAAAAACGGCATCGTGGAGAATCTTTGAAGACAGCTCCCCGGAGCACCTGAAATACAAACAGACATAAAATATTAAGAGCTATCTTTTAAGCACAGTTTTTATACTTACTTTGGAAACTATATCATTATATTTAAGGACCCACAATGATAGGGCTTCCAGGAGTCTTGATTTTTTGCAAAAATTGATAAAAAGTTGTAAGTATTAACAATAATAAACAAATGTAAATAAATGTTCACAATAAAAGTCGGTAACTATAGTTTGAAACAACAAACATACAAAGAAACAATCTTTCTAAATAGTTTTTAGAATCAACCACGCTAGGAAAAAACTTAAATGTTTTTAGTTTAGTTATCACGTGGGAAAAATAATATATATAGACTAATTATGGTTAATTCAAGGGTGTTCCTTAAACTTATTTTGGTTTGTCATTCAGTTGATAAAGGTGTATAATTCTCTGATAACATACCCAAGTCCTGTCCATGGGCCTTGGCGTTGCCCATAAAATGCAGCAGAGAGTAACCGTCCCACATCCTCACTGTGTTTCTGGGGCATGTTGGAGTGATTTCAGTCTGGGAGTGCTTGGTGAAAAAGAACCCGCGGCTGCGAGGCCCTGGAGCTGGTCCTGCGCTCAGCCCCTTAATGCCTGGATAACCTACACAATGCAAATTAGTAAGTAAACATTGCTACAAGCATGGTTCTTGTCTGGCCACAGAAAACTGCTATAATTGGAGGGGAAACAGGCATAAAAAGCTAAGGGAAAACCGTTTTTAACCTCCTCAAATGTAATATGTTTTCTCAAAGTGGTTAAAAGTACAAACTTACCTGAAATATTTAATAATATTGTAGGCTACTCTTTATGCATTGGTATTTTTTTACTAGAAATAATACCAACAATTTTATGTTACTAGTTTTAATTTAATTATGATGTACTTTCAAAGTTTTAATCTTTTATTAATTAATCACCACCTCTGTGGTCTAGTGTTAAGAATTCCTGACTACAGATCTATAGGTCCTGGGTTAAATTCCCGGTACTTTCAAATTTTCTGTGAAGCAATAGGTCTAAAAAAAAGGTCAACTCAGTCTTGTGAAGACAAATAAGTAACTACTTGAATGAAAAAGTAGTAGCTACTAACTAGAGAACTGAGACTAACAACTAGAGAGCTCAATGTGCTGACCACAAGACACTATATCCACAGTTGACACTATCTTCGCTAAAAGATGGCGGCCATTTGGTTGTAATGGCTCGATTACAGGCTGATTTAATGGAGACTTATTTTAATTGTTATAAATTAATAACACAACATCATTAGATTTAAATATAATTATTTTATATACATACATCTATATTTATTATTTAAGTATCCTGGAATAAAAATGTATACATATAAGTATTATAAGAAAGTACAAAATAAATTAAATTAACAAGAGACATAAGTATCTAGAGATATAAAATGAGGCTTGGGTTGTTTTTGTGTTTGATTTTAAATCATCCGAAAGCATATGAAATTCTTGTTTTAAAGATTTTTCTAAAAGAAATAAGAATATATGTCTGAGTTGGTTGTGTTGATGATAATTATATTGCACGATCTGCGCATGTGAATGATAAGACTAATAAGCATGGTTAGGAAAAATATTCATGAAATAAAATTTGATAATATGTCTGAGAAAGGAAATTGGAATCTTAAAAATAATTTTCTCAAGGGTGTTTAATGTTTATACATTCATTGAAAACAAGAATTGTATTAAAGTCTCAACAATTTTTTTAAGTTAGGTCATACCTCAAAAGAAAATAATATTTTGATGAATCATATAGAAGAGCAATTCATTCTTATGACCATGATAAAAGTTTCCAATATTTTTTTTTTTTTTCAAAAAGGTACAGAAAAGAAACATAAGAAAAAAATAAAACTTGAAAGTGGAACACAGTCCACACTTTACACTGCTGCCGCTGGCCAATATGGTAATAGTTGCCCTTAAAGTGTTAAGCTTAAGTTAAATATTATTGCCGTGTTTATTATTACAAAAAAATATTTTTGACCAAAATTAATTAATTACTTCTTCAGTAGCTACCTGAGTTTAGTTTAATTTTATTCAAATAGTAATCCCAAGAGTTTTTGACTATTGGTCAAAAGCATCGTAGAATTTGAACAAGATTACTTTTGATTCTTTTAAAAAGTTTATTTTAAAATGCCACAATACTCACATTATGTATAAGAGAACCTATGGGATCACAAAATGTATAAAATGTAATTATATGTATCATTTGAAGCAATATTTAGTCATTTTGAACAAACATTTTTTGTTGCTATAAAAACTGTAAAAATACTAACCTTACCCCAAGTTACCTTCCATAATATCTACATCATCATCCTCAACTGTTTCCAGCAGTGGCCAGGTCAGTTTAGTAAAATACTTCAATCTTCCTACTATTCTTCCTCCTTTAAGTGCTTATCCTTTCATGTGCACAATTTCGTTCATCTGCTCCTCCCATCTCTTTCTTGGCTTCCCTTGTGGTCTTTATCCTACATACTTCAACTCCATCATTTTTTTTGGTATTATTTTCTTTTCCATCCTCATTACATGACCATACCATCTCAGTCTTGCTTCCTCTACTATCTCATGTACTCCCTGTACCCCCACCCCACCACCCACTCTTTCCCGGATAACTTCCATCCCACCAAAGGAAATTGATTGTGACCCCTCATTCGCTAGACTTAGATTGCAAATGGACAAACACAGGAAATGGAATGTAAAGGAATATATTATAATTAAAGCTGTGAAATATCTTTGTTCTTATTCTTCTTTACTGTCTTTTCTTAAGATTTACCCCAAAGAACAAAGAGAGTTATTCTAAATAAACCAATATTAACAGACAATTTATGTTTGATAAAAATTACTATTGCATCAAAATGTATTTGGTTGGCTTAAAAATCTGATAAAACATACATTTAAACTTAATTTGAACCGTACATTAGTATATTAATTTTAAGATTTTTAAATAAATGACACTGAAAATGTGGAACACATTTTTTGTACCTCTGAGTCCTTTAGGTCCAGGAGGACCATCTCTGCCAGGGAACCCAATGGGTCCGGGTGGTCCAATGAACCCTGGTAGTCCTTGACGACCTTGGATCCCATCCTCTCCTCTGATACCCGGAAACCCGTCTAGCCCAGGCTTGCCCATCAGTCCAGGGAAACCACGTGTACCTACAGCGAGTCAAAACAGTTGCATATACACCAATGTTCAAACAATTCAAGCAAGGGAAGCACATTTATCTTAGCATTCATAACTAGCCCCCCCCCCCCCCCCCCCCCACACACACACACGATAAATCCTTCTTGTATTTTAAAATAAGTATTGCTTTTCCATCTTTTGTTCATTCAAGTTTTTCTTTTCATCACGTCTCACTATCTCTTTGGGCTGTACTCATATATATTAATTATGCCAATGAAGTAGGGATGATGACTGTAGAATTTAGAGGAAATGTACCTGCATTTGTGTGGAGGAAGAAGAAGAAACCATTTAGGAAAAAAAACCTTTAGAACACCTGACATGGATCCAAACCTCAATCTTCCCATTAATGGCAGTCGAGTCTATTGCAATAGTGATGCCTTAGACCATTTGACCATTGAAGGAGGTTATTTCGCTATAAATTTTATTTGGCATAAATATATATATTTTTTAATTGTGTGAATCAAATAAGAGTTTCAGGTATGAGAGGTTCGACACATTATGTCAGTCACTAGCGTGTCTGCCTACTGAGCTAAGGGTCCCAGGTTCGATTCTTGGCATGGCTGAACCATTTAGCATTAGTAAAATTAGGGTTTCAACTTTCACAATAATGCAATAACAGCCGTTGTCTGGGTGTTGTGTATATTCTATAGTTTAGTTAGTTTTTAAGGACCAGGTGTGGTGAGCAATATGAGATTATTTACACCATCAAGGTGACCTGGCGGTCTAGGGGTAAGGTGTCAGACTTCTGTGCTGACGGCCGGGGTTCAATCCTCGGTCCCGGCACTGATTTATCTGATTACCAAACCCTTGCTTCACCTCTGACAAGACATCTTGTGAATGTGGGGAATGCCAGGCCTCCTCCATGGTTCGAATTCCACGTTAAACTGTAGGTCCTTCATTTCATCTCACAATCACCCTACCATTACACATTAGCGTAAGTGTATATAACCCGAACGGGTAGTAAGACGTGGTGCTAATAATAATAATTAACACCATCCATACTGACCTTGTTGGCCTGGGTACCCGGTGTCTCCTTGAAGACCAGGGAGTCCAAAGGCATCATCGCCGTAGTCACCTTTTCCTCCCTAGATAACAATGATTAGTGATATGAACACTACAGGCTACCTTTTATTTTGTTATAAACTACATCTCAACCTATTCGGTAGATAAGACTTTCTACTACTATTTGGACAGGATGTTAACAATATCAGCTGCATAGCAGGCAATACTTTCTCAATGTCCTTTTTCAATGTTGCTTAGTTAATAAGGCCATCAATAGTTGTTTAAATACAGTGTTATTATTTTGGTTTCAAATATTGATCAGTGCTTTATTAAATATTTAAATTCTTGACTCTCCTGGTACAGTACTTTATTCTACCCAAACAAAATCGTGATAACCCATGCCCTTATCTATATTATGATTTTAGGTATATGCTACAGCAGTCATAATCATTATACAGTGTGTTCCTGGACTAAACAGCCACACTTTGGGAAGTGGTAGAGGATTGAAAAACTAGTTCAAAGTGTATTTGTGAAATTAGATCTTTTTTACTTCCTTTCGAGTAAACAGCAAAAACTAAACAAAATCAAAATATAGGTAATTAAATACAATATTTAATCTATATTGTGTGCATCCCCCCCTCCTCCCACCAAATTTTCTTGGTTGTGTGCTTAGTTATCAAATAGTACATTCATGCTCTTAAATCAAGAAATCTTTGAACCTTGTTCATCAACAAATATTTTCATTTTTTATCGATAGCTATATCTGAAGGGTTGACAATATAATACAATTACTGTAAATTAGTTTACGTGCCTGTTTCGTCAGCATGAAAAGGCTTGTGTGCATATTATTTAATATATTTATTAGATAATAACTTGAATAATTATTATTTACAAATACAAACGTGTTTGATTAAAAATGCAATGAATACTGACCTTAAATCCTGGTGTGCCACGCAGTCCTGCAAATCCCGCATCTCCAGGGAATCCTCTTTCTCCTGGTCTTCCAGAATATCCTGGCTGCCCCTCAAGACCAGAATCTCCCCGGCTTCCCTTAGCGCCAGGATACCCATCTAGACCAGGCCGGCCAACTTCACCGGCTTCACCCTTGAAACTGAAAGCCAACACCACATTTCAGTGACTCAGGCTCTTTACACTAGTAGACATCATCAACCCTTTAAGTAGGCTCTGACAACAGAACAGCACCAACGTTAGTGACCTTCAACAGTGATGCTGATATAATATCAGATGTGGTCAGCCCATGTAAGCATTAGAAGTACTGTTTGCCTATTTTAAGTGAAATAATTTTTTTTTTTTACAAATATCTTTTATATTGCAACTGGTGACCTGGTGGTTTAGGGGTAAGGTGTCAGGCTTCTGTGCTGGCGGCCGGGGTTCAGTCCTCGGTCCCGGCAAAGATTTATCTGATTACCAAACCCTTCCTTCACCTCTGACAAGATGTGTATTAATCATAACTTGTGAATGTGAGGAATGCCAGGCCTCCACCGTGGTTCGGATTCCACGTTAAACTGTAGGTACTTCATTTCATCTCGCAATCACCCTATCATTACACATTAGCGTAAGTGCGTATAGCCCGAATGGGTAGTAAGACGTGGTGCTAGTAATAATAATAATTTTATATTGCAAACCTAACATATTTTATAATTTTGGCAGAATATTTGTTTCGGCTTCATATTTGCCAGGCGTGACTGTGGGTCTGTCCCCGGCGTGAGGACCTACTATAAGCCAACTCAAAAGCGATCAAATGGCACAAGGAATGAAAGGGAGGGAAAAAGGGTAAGGCATGTGTTCTAGGAGCAAAAATAAGCAAAATTTTAACAGTCTCTTGCTGTAGCTGATTATTTCGGCCAATGAAAGAAGAGAATAGTAAAAGATCTACCGAGTGCTTTTGGTCAATGTTAGCGCATGTTCAGTGCAGTTTTACATCAATCGTGTGTTTAGGACTGCTCTAACAGCTCTTGATTCCCTTGTGGCCAGTGGGTTTTTTTTTTGCGGACCTCTGGATCATGTAATATATAAAATGATTTCAAAAGAAAAAATTACAAATACAGATATATATTCTAAATAATAAACTAATTGAATAAATACCTATTTTATTTACTTATTTTATGTTATTTTATAAACACCAAACAAGTTTGGCAATTTACGCGAACTATATTTTTATATAAATGTACTTTTAACCGGCAAATGACAACTCTAGTAGATCAGACAAATTGCGCTATCTCCTGCTACGACCACTGGTTTAAGCCATCACTCTAGCAATAGACTAGACTCTCGATGATGAGGAGATTGAGGTTCGATCTCGCTTGCGTGTACTGAGGGTGATTTTTCAACTCTCCCTCCATGAAAATGCGGGTAGTTTCTCTAAATTGAACCTTACTATTCCTTAACACATTAGCAAGGGCATAGGCTTATAACCCATACAGGTAGTTAGATGTGGTGCTAAATAATAAAACACTACCATTATTAAATAATAAAGCTGTTTAGTAATTATTGTTTATGTGGTAATATCAATCTAACCCGCCTCGGTGGCCTAGTTGGCTAACACGCTTGTCGTGTTGAGCTCGACTGCTGAGGACGGGGAGATCGAGGTTCGAATCTCGGTCGGGTGAACTGGGGGTGGTTTTTCCTAAATGGTTTTCCACTCTACCTCCAAACAAATGTGGGTTCACTTCCTCTAATTAAACCTTCCCAATTCCTAATCCATTAGTGTAATTAGTACTTAAAAGCGTATAACCCGAACGGGTAGTAAGACGCGGTGCTAAATATTATTATTATTAATATCAATCTAGATTCAATAATATTATTAAACTAGTTTAAGCATAGCTAGTAAATAGTCCTAAATGGCTTCACAGCACTATATTACCTTAGAGCTGGCAAGCCTTGCGATCCTCTTAAACCTTTAGGACCGGGATTCCTGGCAGGCCATCCAAACCCGGCTGTCCATTATTCCCTCGCTTTCCAGGCAGTCCAGGGAACCCTGAAAAAATCCATTTTCTACTAGTAATGCTCGTTTCAAGCTTTAAATAGGATTTGGTAATATTTTTACCAACAAATGTAGGATCACAACATTTCAGTTATTGTTAAAACTTAGAATTAATAGACAACATTGATCTTCCCACTTTTAGAGCACCATAATGGATTTGATAACATTAAAAGATGCAAATCTGTTCTAGAACCAGTATTGACTAGGCAAGTAAATGAAAAGATGGCAGCACAGTAATAAATGGTAATATTGTTACTGAGTTAACTGATACCAATCTACTTCATTAAAAAATTTTACAAATTGAATTTGTTGCAAATACATTCCCACAATTTAATTTAACATAGACCCAATTTGAGATAGTTATGGTTTAAATGGGCAGTTCTTATAAATTGGTATTTTCTTGTGTTAAGATCACCCAATTAAGTGCCTAGTCCAAGACTAAGGGCCAGTTTCATAATCAGCCTGAGTATGCCTCAAGTGCGGCTCTCTACTAAATACAGCACCACACTTACTTAAACTCGAATGTAATGGGGCAGTTTCAACCTAATAATATACACAGTTTATGATTTAAAGTCACCTCTGTCTCCAAAGACGCCCTTGGCCCCCGCAAGACTGAAGCCCGGAGGGCCCGAGATGCCTTCAGGTCCGTCAGGGCCATATTCCCCTGGCGCTCCTTTCTGCCCCGGTCGACCAGGTCTAGCAGGCCGCCCATTAAGTCCAGCTCTTCCCTTCTCTCCAGGCTCGGCACCAAAACCAGGCAGACCTAAAGGGAACACAAACCATAAGAGCTAAACACAAATTCTGGTTTACATGAGTTCTAAGCTATGTCATTTTTATTTGTGCTTTTTACTATGAGCTTGGTAAATTGAATAAAGTACTTTTATTTATTCTAGTTTATAACACACCTTTTAAATATCTTATAAGAGCCTATTTAATTACATAAATCATTGTTATTAAAAATATTTGTAAATATATCATCATTACTGTCATCGTTTTTTCCCCCAAGGTCCGCATTTATAGTATTTATTTATTTAAGGTATTTAATGTACATTTTCTGAACCAACTGATTATATCAATACACAACTTATAGAACAACTTAAATCTAGAATAGACACAATATCCAGCCCGAGTCGTTAATTCATCACTATGAAAAGGTAAATCCACATTTTACCAATGATAAATTGTTTGGCTATGCTGAGATTCAAACCTGGGAACACCTTAAATTAATAGGCATACAAATTATTGACCAATCTAAGGTGTTGGGTCGTTTAAAGTAAATTGAAACAATTATAACTCATATGCATTTGGACCACAGGAATAATTAACCAATTAAATATTTGATACCACAGGAATTCAATTCACAGAATGGGAAAACGACCTTAAAATATTAAAAAATATGCTTAACCGAGTTTGTCTCTCTTCAATTTTCTTTGTATGGATTTTTTTTTTAGCTGAAATATTCTTATCATCACTAAGAAAAGTCCTAAATGAAATGTTCCTATAACTATGTATTCTATAATTTCTATTTTTATTGGCATGTTTGTCAACAACTATATTTACCGCACTTATGATATTTATTTGATGCGGATAACTAGGCCTGAAGCAACCACTATAATATTGTACTTTATTTTATCACTGGCTATGGAGATAAAGAATGCTTACCTGGTGGTCCAGCAGGGCCCTGATCCCCGGGATAACCCGGAGCTCCGGGCAGTCCTGCGTACCCAGGCTCGCCTTGTAGGCCAAAGTCACCTCTTCCGCCCTGAAAACAAAATACAACAGTTTTACCACCGCTATCAGAACACACCTCCCTCTGCAACTCAATAGGATGATGATCACTCGACAATATTAAGTGTTTTTTTACACAATGTGCTTTTTCATACTCTCTCTAGACTCATGCAATCTCTTAAAAATATGTCCATTCTGTTCTCTTAACATGGAGGGTTGAATTTGCTGATAATCTATAAAGGTACTCAGGTCGCCACCGTGGTTCGGATTCCACGTTAAACTGTAGGTCCTCCATTCCATCTCACAATCACCCTACCATTACACATTAGCGTAAGTGCGTATAACCCGAACGGGTAGTAAGACGCGGTGCTAATAATAATAATAATAATATAAAGGTACTAAATCCTGCAGTTTAAAATTTTGTAAAGCTATTATCAGAAAATAACTAGCTACCATTTGAAAATTTGTGAATCGTATAATCCGAACCGGTAATAAGACATGGCACTAAAATAAAAGTTTGTGTTGCACGAATGTTGGAAACATTACGATCTCCCAAGGAGAAAGAAAAGTATGCACTTTTAGTTTCAATACCAATTATTGTTTGTCATGTTACCCAGTAATAGTAATTTTTTAGAACCCTATGGGCTATGATAGTTTTAAAATTGTCTGTTGAAATACTTTTAGTGTTTTGAAATAATTCATGTCAACATTTTAATTTGGAAGGAAAACAATTATAAATTTGTTAATAAATGTTACCTTTGCTCCCGGTAGCCCAGGAAGCCCGCTGTTCCCTCTTTCACCAGGGTAGCCATTCAACCCATCCATTCCAGGCTCGCCAATATCTCCTTCAGTTCCCAGAGAAAACTGACTGAATCCGGGGTCTCCGATGTTGCCTTTAATCCCCTCCGGACCCGGGGGTCCTCGTATTCCCATTTGTCCGCGGTTACCGGGGATACCTTACACGGTGAAACATCCACTTAAATATTTAATAGTTGAGTTTGCACATTATCAAACTTAAATATTTTATTGAATGCTTATAGTGTGTGTGAGCTTGATAAATCACTGCTCTGAAAGTTAGATTTATAATTTTTGCTATA
The DNA here is from genome assembly GCA_039000515.1 of Timema cristinae. Classification (NCBI taxonomy): domain Eukaryota; kingdom Metazoa; phylum Arthropoda; class Insecta; order Phasmatodea; family Timematidae; genus Timema; species Timema cristinae. The sequence goes on along the minus strand of JBCFYV010000003.1, from coordinate 59,584,977 downwards.
AAAACTAAATAAATACTTTCCTTAATATATATTCCCTCCGCATTACATTACAGTCTTTTACTTAAAATTTCTGAGCTAGGATTTCCTTAATTTAAATTGTAAACAAAATAAATAAAACATTTTAATTATTGATGTTGTTATATTTGTAAGAAATTACAGGAAAGGTGGATAGAAACATATAAAAGGGAACAATAGAATGAAACCTAGACCGAGGGATAGGGTGGTACTGAACAATTTTATTCAAGAGGCAGCCATTACTTCTTTGTCCAGTGGCAGCAATGTAAAGTGTGAACCGTGTTCTTCTTTTAATTGTAAAAAGCATGTTGTGTTCGTTCCCTTTTATATGTTTTTATCCATCTTCTCTGTACCTTCTTCTAAATGTAACAAAATACCTCAAAAAGTGAAAAGAGGTTTTCCTCAAAGAGATATTTAAATTATCAACTAATTATGGCTCAAACCTTGACTGTGTTAAATGTCTGAAAAACACATCAAAGGACATAAAAAATTAGCGCCAGATAAGGTCTCTGTGCGCATTGGGAATATTCACCTGGTCGTCCCATGCTGCCAGGATCTCCTTCATTGCCTCTGTCTCCTTTAGAACCTGGGGGCCCCACAAGTCCTGGGACTCCACGCATGGCCTTTTGTCCAGGAATACCATCCTGACCTCTGAAACCGGGGTAGCCTTTAGGTCCTGGATCACCGGCGTCACCTTTAGGTCCGGGCTCGCCCGCATCCCCATATTCACCCTACATTAACGTCATAACAAACTTGGATTATGTGTTGATAACAATACAACACATCTTAAAAAACAATATAATGTTGAACATCATTGAAAAAGAATTTACCGACTTTATTTAGTATCAACTAAACCTAATGTGTTTACTTTTCTATAGGGGTGGTTTTTCCAGGACCATCCTTAGCAGAAGTGGGTTTATGGGCAAACTTCATTTGCGGGCCCCCCAGTTATCTGCTTAACCCCGTTCCCCCTTAAGAAAATAATTAAAAAACTTTATAGTGCTAAATAAATAAATAAAAAAACTTTTATTTTTTATTTTATGTTATTACAATAGCTTGCACCAATATATCAATAGTCAACCATATAAGCTAACAGGAAGTGCCCTAAAAGGTAAATACATTTAATAATCAATGCCAGAAGCCTTGTTTTAGTATACAAGGATTGATTTCTGCCCAGCCCTCAGTTCAATTTTCTTTCCCAACAAACTTTGTCTGTATGAAGGTACAAAGAACAACTGTGCCAAGTTCGAGTTAAATAGGTTAATACATTCAAAAGTTATTGTGAAACATATCCACCGCAAAGAGAGAGACGAATTAAAATTTGGGAGTTAAAATGGAGAATACGCTTCATTCATTCAATAGATCAAACCATATGATTATATTTTTATTTGTTTTTACATTAAGACAATACTTTCTAGATTGCCTATACAGGCCCCCCAAATCAATGGGCTTTGTGCGGTTACACTTTTTTACACACCTGGCCCTGAGTTTTCCATTTTATTTCCAGGCAAATAAAGCTAAAGTTCCTCCCACTTATCATCATACATTTAATAAGTCATTTATATCTTTGTGTTAAATGTATCTATTTAAAAAAAAAATTGTAGGACAACCAATTTTCGTACCTTAAATCCTGGTTGGCCATCTCTCCCATAGAATCCAGGTTCTCCCTTTAGCCCAGACTGTCCGGGCCATCCATCTGTGATGTTCCCTGCTTCTCCAGGCTCTCCCGGGAGACCATCCGCCCCAGGCCGGCCTGGGTACCCTCGTTCTCCAAGGATTCCTACATCCATCATAAACAATTAGAGAAAAGTACACACCAAACTGAGTTTACTTACAAGTAAATCATTACATTATATTTTCATATAAAACAAAATGGAAAACCTTAACCAAGTGATCTTTATAGTTAAAATGAGTATCAAATACACCAGCCTTTTTTTTTTTTGACGGAATTTATAGAACACAAGCACATTAAGATTCAGATGGACATAATGAAGTTTTGCAAATCTCTCTTCCAAGTATTACTATGTTCTATCACCTCACTAAAGGTGCGCTACTGTAGTAGCTAGGGCAGTCACCACACCAACCCCTCTCACCCCTCCTATACTTCCCCCCTTTCAAAGTGTCCTTGCATTCCACCGCTACTCCAGGCCTCCACCACCACTCATAATCCTTTCATCTTATTGCTTACTACTCAAAAAAAGACAAGCCATCACCGATGTACTCTCCAAGGAGTGGGGCCGAGTTTTGAGTCGCATCTCGGGGTTGACGTCCAAAGTCAAAGGACAAGAGCTCGAACCCCTCTTAAATTATAATTTCTCTGAGTTACCTTAGGAAATCATCATTTACAATAAATTTTGACATTTTTATTTGGTTTATCTATTACTGTAGAAATATATAAAAATATATTTTCTTCCCTAAATTTTAAAAACTATAGCCCTTTCTTTTTGTTTTTTTCAGTGACATAGTTTTTACAGTCGCTACCTACGATAATTATTTTAGTATGTGGTATAGAGAGGAGGGAAGAATTTAAATAAGTGTATCACCATTGTATTGTTCAGAAGATAGAAAAAACAAAGTGAAAACCCCACTTTGTTCTCCGTGATAGACTGTTAAATAAATTGGAACTATCTTAAGAAAAATTAACGAGCTAGGTAAAAAGTGGTCAAAGTTGATGAAAAATTGCAATATTTTAAATTTGATCTCAATGAAGGAGAATGTACTTCTTCACTTTTTTTCGAACATCTTACTAACCAGAACAATTTGATTCTTATACTCTTTGGTGAACAAAGATGATTCTCTTTCTTCAATTTTTTTGTAATAGTGTTCCTAGTTTCTAATGCCATAGCATAAGTAAGTAACAGTGTATTTTATTTCATTTATGACCTTTGGTGTAATGTTTCTACAACAATACATGGACTTATTATTTCGTTTCACAAACCTTACAAGTTTTATTAAAAATCTATTTTAAGATAAAAGCGAGAGAAAGTTCATGCAGTTCACTGTAGTATTTATTTTTTATTACAAAAAATACAAAATGACCTTTACCTTCATGTGAGTTGGTTTGTTGACCTATATTTTCTAAGACTGTTTTAATATTATTATTGTTATTATTATTAAAGTTTACCGACATATTGACACAAGTAGATGTCATGTAACATCATTAATATTACTTCACTCGTGTTAATGTGTACAACAAGTTTCATAATTTCTGAACTTTTTTAACAGCATAGATATAAGTCATTCACGAGCTAAGTTTACCTGGATGACAGCTCAAAATGTTACTAGAAGTAATCCCTAATATATCACTAGCCAACAGCTGATATCTATCACTTTGGATGACTGTAATGAAAACAGATGGTAATATATTAATGTGATAGTTAACCACAGTAATTTCGGCCAATATTATTTATATATTTATTTGAGGTTGAACACAAAGTTTATATATAGTTTTATTCCACTTAAAAAAATATTAACACCACTTTCACAAAAACTTCTAACGAACATATCTTCAAAATGGCGACTGACGAATCTAAACCATATGATTGAACATAACGGTAAACAAGTTTTTTACAATGATGCAGACACGGAGTTGATGAAAATATTTTATTCAGTTAAATATTTCAAAATACAATAAAATAATCATAAAATCATTTATTGTATGTACAAAAATGACAACAATTTTCTCTTTTCCAAGTAATTACGATGCCTGTATTAAAAGATATTGATGTGTGCACTTTATTACACAAAATCAGTAACGTTCCAAAACGAAAAATAAGTACTTTTAATTATGTTTAAAATATTGTTTCGAGTTGGATAAAAAGAAATTATTTTAAAAAATGAAAGAGTATGAGAAAACTTAAGTTTACGTTATTTTAAATGTAACATATAACAGGTAATTAAAGATCTTTACATTTATAACAAAACTGTGATCTTTTACAAGTGTTGGCAACCAAAACCTAAACATATGATTTTCGAACTGTCATCCAGGTAAAAACCTATCGTGAACAGAATATATATGTGTGTGTATGTGTGTCTGTGTGTGTAATTTCTTTTAAAATAATGAAATCTTGAATTAAAATAATCTGATGAGTATTTTCAGGGGCTGGAAATAATAGCTTTGACACACATGCCTCCCTCCCCTAAATTAAATTCCTGGATGCGCCACTAAATCTTAATATCTTCAAAACCAATCCTGCTATAAGTAAGAAACGGTCTTGTTTGTCTACAAAACACAAATAAAACTATTTAGAGAAAGCATGGTCATCTTTTCTTACAAAACCAATGTTATACAATTAGATTTAATCTAATCAAGAAACACTGTTTATGCAAATAAATTATTTATAAGCTAAACAGAATCAAACCTACTCTATAAAAAACTTTTAACATAGGTTATGCAAATACATCACAGGGAATATTTTTGATAACTAAGGTTTGGAGGTAATAGTAGTAACAAAGTGACAGACAATAATAAGTGTCAAGTCAAGGATTTTACCTGAACAGTATATAAATGGGGTGAAAAAAGGGGGAGTATCTGGGCTTACAAAAAAGATGGAATAATAGATAATGCCAAAAAGGTGTTGAGGAGGAGAAAAAAAGGTGCTTCCGATGACAGACCCATCTAGCAGGAAACAACTGAACTTTTTCAACAGTTTAGACATGATTTAATTTGAAAATGTCAAAATTTGTAAAAATGATTGTATTATAAATATTTGTCATGTATGATAAAACATTATCTTATTTTCTATAATAATATGATAACTTCAAAACTATATTCTTGTATTTCATGTTTTATTAAATTGTAATTAAATTGAAATTACATCTTCCTATAAAAAGGTCATTATTAACTTGTAACTTTTTTAATTAATATAACACATTTTAAATTTACAAGTTAAATATAATACAAAAAACCGCATGTTGTTACGATGCATAGTTTCTGAGAAATAGGCTGCACAACATTATCGTTCTTATATAGTAGGTGTCCATCCGACTCTTAAATCTCGTGACTAAGAAAAGCAAGTGAAGCTGATTTATCTTATTATAGTTTTACCTTTAATATAACTATAACATCCTTGAGAAATTAAATTTGTATTTTTGTATTAACTTTTAATGCACTTCATCATCACAACACTTATATAGTTTTAGAATTAAATTTTATGAATAGGTACATACTTGTTTTTTCTAAGAGAAATGGGGCTATACAGAAATTGTTAATAAAAACGTAACATTAGAAAAAAATGTTTTCAAAAAAAGAGGAATGTATTGGTAAGGAATCATATACCAGTATCTCCAGAGTCCCCTTGGGGCCCACTGAATGATGACTCTCCTTCCTCTCCGTCGACTCCTTGAGGTCCATACTCTCCTTGTGGCCCCTGAAAGATCACATAGCATTTTTACAAATGTTCACCTTTGCATTTGCATTGAAACTAATTATCCAGGTGAAAAGAATCAAACATTACAAGTGCGTCATCATAAAGGAGAAAGGATAAGATAAGAAGATATTCTGTTTTTAAAGTTATCGACTAACAAACACAATTCACATTTCCCCACACAGTTAATTTTTATGGCTTTCTTTAGCTTTGTTAGAACAAATTATTTTTCAAATGTAATTTTCATGTAACTCAAAAAAAAAAAGTTGTCTTAATAATATTTACTATATTGCACACCGTATAATATCTTTAATGTTTAACTACACTCAATTGTATTATATTTTAATTTTTAGCTTTGCTCTATTTTATCAATGTTAAATTTCCATATACAAGTAATTTTATAATATGAAATCATCCAACACCTTAGCTCAGTTGGTAGCATGTCTGCCTACTCAGCTAAGGGTTCCAGGTTAAATTCCTGGCATTGCTGAAAAATTTATAAATGCTGAAATGTGGGTTTCCCCTTTCAAAGTGATATATTAACTGACGGTGGCTGGATGTTGTACCTGTCCTATATTTAAGTTAGTTTATAAGTCGTGTGCTGATATTATCATTCAGCTCAGAAAGTACACTTTAAAAACCTCAAATAAATGGAAAAACTATAACTGTAATCATTTCTCAACACACCTTTTGTATATCAATTCATAAATTTCATAATAATTGAATTACACATAATGCTTTGTGTATTGTAGTTGATTGACAATTCTTTTTTATGTCACCTTTAATTGACTGCCGAGTGCAGAGCAAGAAAGATTGCAATGCAATAGGCTGTTAAGGCCCTGCCTACCCTCTCTGGCGGTGTGTTAAGCTTTCAGCTCTAAAATAGATGGTGTTGCTAACGTTATACAAACTGGTGGATTCCAGCCATCAGGTTGGCAGAACTACTGGTTTGTTTAAACAATTGGGAGACTGGCGACAGCGACCAGTAATCAGTAAAGGCAGCAAGCAAACTTTTTCCAAGAACTGATAGAGATAAGAAATGTGGTACCAGACCGTAAAGTGTGTAGGCGACCAAGTTTGACTAAAAGTGGGGAGACATAATGTCAAGATACAATCACACTCCCGAGCAGAAAAATTAGCTTATCCATTCCAGCCAGATAGATGTCCATTAACCTGTAGTACCAGTTTTGTACCGTTTTGTACCACAAATAAGTTTTGTACCCGTACCCATTTTGAGTAATTAGTATATCAAAGTAGTGACTCCAGATTAATGCTGTGCTGTTGTACCACTTTTGAGTATTGAACTTTTTTTTATGCCAAAGTTTTGTACTAGTTTTGTACCGTTTTGTACCACAAAGAAAAAGTTTTGTACCCGTACCCATTTTGAGTAATTATTATATCAAAGTGGTGACTCCAGGTTAATGCTGTTGTATCACTTTTGAATTTTTTTTCAAATAAATATCTGGTGAGGATAGTGATAAATAATAATATAACTTATTTATCAGAGAAAAAATTATTTAAGGTAAAATTAGAGATAACTTATTTTTGAAGATTTTGTCACTAACTATAATAACCTATACGAGAGAGTATGTAGCTTACGATTTTGTCGTACCATTTATTTGAGTTTATTAGTAAGCAGGTAAAATAAAAAATAACTAAAATTCAATTTGCTAAATTTGGCCACTGTGCTTTGGTAATTTTTAAAATTTAAAGGCTAAAGAGGCATAAAATATTTTAAAAGCAGTTTCATTTCGAAGACTAGAATAATTTTGACTATAAATATATCTGTTATTTTTATTACTGATATCACCACGTCATACTACCTGTTCATGTTATACGCATATATACCCGCCTCGGTAGCATAGTTGGCTAACACGCTTGTCGTGTTTAGCTCAACTGCTGAGGATGGGTAGATCGAGGTTTGAATCTCGGTCGGATGAACTGGGGGTGGTTTTTCCTGAATGGTTTTCCACTCTACCTCCACGAAAATGCGGGTACACTTCCTTTAATTAAGCCTTCCCAATTCCTAATCCATTAGCGTAGGCCTAATTAGTACTTAAAGCGTATAACCCGAACGGGTAGTAAGACGCGGTGCTAAGTATTATTATTATTATTATTATTATTATTATTATTATTATAATACGCATATATGATAATCTAATTGGGTAGTAATGAGGAAAGAAGCATTTGAGAGGTTAACTACCAGCAATTTTATTTTGGTAGATGGTGACCTGGTGGTCTAGGGGTAAGGTATCAGACTTCTATGCTGGCGGCCGGGGTTCAATCCTCGGTCCCGGCAAAGATTTATCTGATTACCAAACCCTTCCTTCACCTCTGACAAGACATCTTGTGAATGTGAGGAATGCCAGGTCTCCACCGTGGTTCGGATTCCACGTTAAACTGTAGGTCCTTCATTTCATCTCACAAAATCACACTACCATTACACATTAGCGTAAGTGCGTATAACCCGAACGGGTAGTAATAATAATAATAATAATAATATTTTGGTAGATGGGGAATCAATTTAGGGAAAACTATTCTTAATAGACTCGACCAGGATTTGCACCCCAAGTGCTCCGCTATCAGCAGGCCAAATTAACACTGTAGTGACCACTCAGCCACTGAAGTGGGTACCTGTTATTTAATACGGTGTTTACAGTTTTTAAACATCTATAGGATTTACACAATTTTCCAGAAATAAGTGTTTTTGGGAATAATTTTTTATCCTATTGGTAGAGTTTAACTTGAGTAATATCTCCATGGTGTCAGGCTGCAAGCAGGCTATACCAATCGAGAGGCTGCCGTATGTTGGCGAAGATAGTGCCGACATTTTCAAGCTGAAAGTGCCATGTGGTCCAATGAGCCCTCCAGACTTCTATCTCAGTTTTCTAGACTGAAGCGCTACTTATTTCATTCAATAATCTCCTCATTTGTCCCCATGAGGTTTATTTTGGTTCTGTTTCAGACCCACTGCTTCACATCCAGAATTAGGGGCACTGGGGATCGAACCTGGGACTTCAGGATCTAAAGCCAGTAAATATGACCACTATACAACAGAGGCGGTCGGGTATCAACTAATTACTTACTTACTTTATGGCTTAGGGAACACAAAAGTTCTTTAACTTTAATGGTTTTAAATATATTTTTCTTATCATCCGCTCCATGTCGTGGTCAATATTGCTAAAGTGCTATGACTAAGCAATGATTGCGTAAATTAATCAGCTCTAGTAGCTTGACTAGTTCGATTCCCTGTTAGGTTGAAATTACTTAGTATTAGCGTGATACGAACTCGGCCAAGGCACAAGAGATTTTGAACATACAATACGTACGTTACAGAGTGTTAGTAACATTTACTTTCAGCTAAGAGCTTTTTTTTTAAGTACTTGAAATATCAGAATAATCGCTACATTGTTATATATAAATATCTATTTGTGTCTTAATTTTGATATTATTTCTACAGTAAGTATCGCTACTCATCCATTGTACTTAAATTAGTAGATACAGATAGCCTAAGCGCCAGTAATATGCATACCATTAAAATAAACTTACCCTTTACGACAAGCAGTTAAATAATCTATTATATCTTTGAGTTTCTTTGTGCACCATTACTTACATCGACCCATGCTTCATAAACTTGTTATTCACAAGGATATAAAATAATATTTTGTAAATACTTCTCCACCTCAAAATTTATACAATCCATTGGATTTTGTTCGAAAGCAAAAAGGTCACATATTGTTAATTATATAAAAAGTAATCACAGTGGATACTTATTGTTCGACACTCGATACATTTCTTCTGAAACGAGCGCACAGACTGCGAGAATGCAACAGGTTCAAATTAAAAGTAATCACATTTAACAATCTAATAAAATAAAATAAACACTTTCACACCTTGATTACCAAAAACTTCGTTCATTAACTTTTTGAAAAATAACTTATTCCAAAGTCCAATCAGAGTCAAATCCTAGACCGTAAAATAAAATTATACTGAGAACGTCTCCAAATTACATTTAGACCAAATTTTATTTAAAATAACTATGTTTGATATGAGCAGGAATGTTTATTTTTATTTATTTAATAGTGGATTAAAAATTCAATGTACAGTAGTTTTCATATACTCTGAATATTAACACTTATTATTACAACGTGTAGTGCTCAAGAATGAAAAAACCTAAGAAAGAATGTAAGATAAGAGTGAAGAATTTTACATGTTTTACTGCCTCAGATAAATAAGGGCTAATGTCATAAAACTTTGTGTGTGGAAAAGCATGTGGTTTTTTCTTTGAAAATAATGTATTACTAGAGTAATACTCTCATTGAAGTAAGTAGGGACCAACTATATTTATTCACACAGCAGAAATTCTTTGTGAGTGTTTTAGTTACTGAATATATTAAGATGTTTATATTTAATTACGCAAATTTTCATAATTGGACATTGGCCCTTCTTATCCTAATGCACATGGTATTAATGTTTCTTTGACTCAAGAAGGTCACAGAGATTAGTTTAACCCTCCACTGCCGCCTGCATTCCGATACAGCAGGTTAGCCAACGCTTGCAAAACGATACTAGCTTGTAAATGGGTAATGATCATACTAACGGCACCTATTATCAGCTAAGACAAGTAGTTGAAGAAGGAAAAGTTGTATTTAAAACCATGTATTTTGACTAGAGTGTCGACTTGGGAGTCATTAGAGCTCAATATCATCGTGATTATTGAAGCTAAACCAAATTAAAAAATATGTCTAAAAAGAAAAAGAAATTATTCATTAAATAGTGTGTTATAAACAAACACTCTAGCTTAATTGTACAAAGAAAATAAATAAATCAATTAATAATTTTTGTTTTCCCATTTAAAATGCATTGAAATGGAAACATTTTAATGAAAATATTTCAATAACTATTTTTAGCATGATTTTAAAATTCCATAAGAATTATGAAAGATGCTCAGATATGTTACTAAAATAAATAAAAAACAACAATGTTGAATTATTAAATATTTTTTTAAAAACAATTTTTTGTTTAGAACCGTGCATTTATGGGTAGGCAGAGCCTTAACTATTTTTAAAACATTCTTTCTTACTATTTATGCCTAATATTAGAACCGATGCTGTATGATTCCAAATGTACAAACTCCTTTAATTTATTATTGCTCAATCTGAGAACTGTTGTATGTTTGACTCTCGCACTAACCTGGTATCCAGGTGGGCCCCTACTGCCGGCAGGCCCATCCGGACCATAATCCCCTCTCGAACCTTTGGCACCTTGTACTCCAGGAAACCCTGGAAGACCACGTTGTCCTGGGTAACCTGAAAAAAGATCAGACGAATCAGTAAATTTACCTTCTTTCAGATGTACTGCATCTTAACTCTAGTGATATGAAAAAACAAGTAGCATTACTGCCAACATTTGAGGCGGGAGTGTATGGAATGTAAGCTAAGGACAGTGTTTTTGCAGTTTTATAGCAAAATATATTTCTATCCAAAAGAAATAAGATAATCTTCCAGTAGAAACATAATTTAATTTTCTACATATCGAGATATCAACATTTGTTGACTATCTATCATGATCATATTAGCATTAGAAGAGAAAGGAACTTTTTAAATTAAGAAAACATGTTGTCATTAAATTCCAGGACACCCTTGACAGATATTCAACTGTTGGTGTCACCATGTAAAGAAAATTAAACTATATGTTTTTACTGAAAAATTATTTGATTTCTTTGTACCAATTTTTTTTTTATATTCAATCTGCAAAAAAAATATTGCCCTTAATTGGTGTTCCCTTCACTCCCACTTTAAAGTTAAAAATTAGAAAGATATTCACAAAATTTACTAGTGAATTTTTGTAAAAATTACAAATCTTCCTTAAATGAGTCTAATTATTGTTTACTTTTACTATTTAAAGTGCAAATATATTTGTCAGCATGGTTAAAACATATTTCTATAAAAACATTACTATGAAAAAACAAACAATAACATCATGAAAGTTTTATTTAGCAACACATTAATATTGCAAAAGTTAAATCTTATTATAAAATATTTTTTTAAGGAACACCTTTTTTCCCTCTTTCTTGCACCTTCTTCCATATAACATTCTATTATAGCGTAAGGTTTTAATTTTACAATATTGTCTAATTACAATTTATTTTGACAGTTAGGCCAAATGAGCAGTAAGATAATCTGGTGCACTAAAATGATCAAATCTAGGAGATTGATTGGAGAATAAAAAATATATATCCTTATGAAGTTGCTTTGATCTTAAAAATCTATTAAAATAAATGATATAATAGATTTAATAAGTTTTCCTTAGTTGCCTTAATCAGTGTTGAGTGTATACAATTACAATTTTAGTTCAACTCTTTTAAATTTAAGGTATTATGTTATATAATGTACAGAAGCTACAGGAAAGATGGATAGGAACAAATAAAAATCTGTGTTCATTTTTTCCTGTCTCTTTAATTCATTACTTGTTAGTTGTTGTTAGTAATTGATTAATATAAATTATACTAATTTTAAAACTTGATAGAAATATCTTGCTAAAACAACCTATATGATCTCTGAAGACTACTCACCTATTTCACCGACGTCTCCTATAGGCCCAGGGGGCCCTACTTCTCCTGGAGTGCCCATACGTCCAGACAGACCAGGATACCCTGAGGGGCCGCGGTCTCCGTCTATTCCTGTGCGACCCTGGTTACCAATATTTCCTTTAAGACCTCTCAGCCCTTGGATACCCATCGCTCCGTCAGCTCCTGCAACAGTACAAACTCATCCAATAAATAACTTTGCTCAAACTAATACATGAAATGTTTATCATCGTTGCAAGTATTTTGATGTTAAGTCACTTTAACTGAGTCAATTTTTTATAGGAATTTATAAATTCATCAAAACTCTCAGTCAAGAGTAATAATTATTCAATAATATCCCATTTTTATCTTTGTAAATTTATGTATTACTAGTTGTTCTGTTTAGAGCAGGCCTCATTCCCTCCATTTAAAAAATGCTAAGTACATCACCTTAAGAACTATGCCATGTTTTTATTGTTGCTAGAGTGATTTCTTTTTGGATTCCAAGTTGAAATATCTCATGTAATTTCTCCTTGGCTTTGAAGATTACATTTTATTTGGTGATCAAGTTTAAAAAATAAATGAGTAGTTTATTCAATAGTAGGCCTACAGTATATTCATAAAGAAAAACTGTTGATCAAGTGTTTTAAGAAGTCAGTCTCATACTATGTCAAACATAAATATAAAAAAATTCCTAGACACTAGAATTTTATTTTAAATTTCAATCACTTGATATGAACTATCAAACTAAAAACTTTTTGAGGGACAGCTATTTTGAAACAAATAGACAGATTTAAAAACCATGTACATACAACGTTTGACCTAGGTTTAACGAATGTCCCTGTCGAATTTTGTTAAAACTACTCTATACATTTTGCAGTTATCACAAAACAAATATCTAGACCAAGAGAAAAACAGAAAAAAATGCCAAAATATTTGTTAAGTTAAAACAGGACCTTGCTTCGTTCGGTCAGTTAGTAAGTGAGTGTCAGTTTTCACAACTAAAGCTTGTAAACATGAAGGACTGACCCTGTTGTCCCGGGGACCCGAACAAGCCAATCAGTCCCGGTGCTCCAGGTAATCCAGGTAATCCAGGTGACCCAGGAATACTTTCTCCTCTAAAGCCTTTGTTTCCCTGTAACATGGAGGCAAGAGTTATTTATTCACAAACAGTTTTACACACACTTCTTATTGTTGATCCTTTTTCATTATTATGACTGGTCAAACATTACCCAAGGTTGAATTAAATTTTGAAAGTAGAAAATTTGTCTTGTTAAGATACGATTATTTTACCTAATATGATGTGCCTTACCGTATCTAAGCTTTTCACTACTAATTTCTACTAATAATGCAAGCTTAAACTTTCACACTTCTTATTCTCTTTACAGGTATATTTATTTTTTATTTAGCATACAAGTATATATGTAATTACTCTAATTATATATTTATAAGAACTAAACCTGAAAAACTGCAAAATGTTGAGTAGCTATGATTGATATTCTCCAGCTTGTTAAGAAAAACCTTTTTTCACTTTTCAGGGTTATATTTTGAAAAAAAAAAAAAAAAAAAAAATGGAGGAAGGTACAGGAAAGAAGGATAAGAATAATTAACCTCGAAAAGTGAAATGAGGATTTTCGATTATAAAATGTATATTCACATCCAGTTTGTTCATTTACAGTGTATGTCCTATTTGTATATCCTTTAATTATTTATCCATTTACTTTTATAACCTCTTGATTGTTTTGATTTATTCTTTATAAAGTTACATCTCAAATTTCACACTTTCTCCTGATGAGATCCAATAGAATAAAACTTTGGTCGGGGGATTTAGAGATAAATATTAATTTCTCCAAGAGCCAGCCATTACCTCCTGTGCCAGTGACAGCTGTTCCTATTTTTATTGTAAAAGCCATATCATGTTTATTCCTAGGACATATGATTTAAAAACCATAGTTGTAATCACTTACAAATTGAAATATATTTGTAGTTCATATTGATTCAAAAACTTGACATTTACTGGTACATGTCAGATTAAAACTTTTCTGACTTGCTTTTAAGTTTAAATAATTTTGAAACTTTCTGAACCATTCTTTTAGTTTTAACCCTCCCTTGCAGATTGTAGATGTGTACTCACCCGTTGTCCTGAAAGACCGGTGAAGCCTGGGGCCCCCTTACCCCCTCGCGAACCCTTCACTCCAAGTTCTCCATCTCTCCCAGGCAGTCCTTGGGGCCCTTCAGAGCCCGGTTCACCCTTCTGTCCTCTTACTCCCTTAATACCGATATCTCCTACAAGTATGTTGAGCCCTGGATCTCCACGGTCTCCTTTCTGAGTGGGGAATCCCTACAAACAGAGTAAAGTGCCTGGTTAGAGATGAGCATGTATTTAGGTGTCCCGGTCAACTGGCTGCTACATAGGATATCAAGAATTAATATACATTCCAAATAATATAAGTAATAAATAATTATTGTGATTGCTTGTTGAGTTTGTCTTTGTCTCAGTGTGTTTGAAAAGTGTGATGAGGGGCGTACTTACTGGTAAACCTGGGCTCCCTTCCATTCCCGGCACTCCTGATGGTCCCCGAGGGCCCTGGTCTCCTGGTACCCCAGGGTATCCCTTCAGTCCTGAAGGACCTGCAATAGCTGTCCCTGAGGGTCCTTGAGGCCCCGGGAACCCTGGCAGACCTTGGTCTCCTGTAGGTCCAGGCAGACCCGGCAGACCATCATAGCCTGAACAAATACAAATCAGTAGGTAAAGTAAGCTATTCCAATATCATTAACTAATTAAATTATATTTTTGTAAAAGCTATGTTTAAAATCTAGACTTATACCGTAACTGAAGTTAGTTAAATAGTGACGAGGCGTGCTGGTATCCGCTGGTAACATTTGAAAATAGGAGGAAATATTTTTTTAAACACGAAACGGTTAATACATATAAAAATAATGTCAATGTAATTTTACGCTCAATCCCCCTTTTATCTTCCATTCCCTTTACTTGTATCAGTCGTGGCACAGTTTGTGAACGCATGTGTCAATAAAGTTCGTGAACTCACTGTGGCAGAGCCATAAAGGGAAGAACTTTTAATGGCTCAATCAGTTGTACCATTGCTTATTGTAGGGTTAGTTGGACAACCTTAAGTTTCAGTATGGACTTGGATTCTATTAGTGTCGTCATCTTAGGCATTTAGTCTGACTTGATTTTGCTTCAAATTAAAGTCAAAATTAAATTGTGATTGGAACAATATCCACACGACCATCACCATCACCACAACAGCCACGGCACAAAATGGGTTATCCCAAAAGAAGAAAGTATTTTCCAGGTGGTAACCATTATGTTTCAGAGGATCACATAAACAAAAAGAAAGACATTGCAGAGGGTTACAGCAAAACTACTAAGAATTAACTTATGTCAAGCTCAAAATGGAATGATTTTCTACAACTGAAACTGAATACCAACTCTGTTGAAAACTGGTATGTGGATGCATTTCATTTTACAGCGCTAATTGAGACACGCGAGAACAAGGCATTCTACCAGCACAATAATGTATGGTTACATTGTATAGCTGCAGGTATCACTACCATGAGTTACTTTACATCCATGTTAAAGGGGTCGCTCTAATACGGTTTTCCCATTAATGCCTTTTAATTTTTATTTATTTATTTATAAATTTTTATTCCTTGATTAACAAATAGTTTCCACTCTTTATTATTTTAGATTTGTATGAATTCTGGTCTGTTTTTAGATTTACAGAAGCAAGCAACACAGTCTTAAATTTGTGTTTAGTTAAAAGTGGTCGCTTTAGGTGATCTGGTAATACTTTTGCCCACTCCTTGTTACTACTATTAAAAAATTATAATTTATAACCAAACTAGTTTTTCTTTTCTTTATCTGCTCAGTAAAACAACTAAGAGAAGGTTTAAAATCATAAAACTATGCCAGCCACTCACCATAGTCTCCTAATACACCCTTGATGCCTTTTACTCCCTTGATCTCGATATTGAAGTTACCAGCATCACCAGGTTCCCCAGGACTGCCTGTGTCCCCTGCATCTCCTCGTTCACCTCTGAAAAAATGATCACACTTAGAGAGTCTTGATCATATCTGCACTGTTAGTGTGCATGACTTTGATGTGCGAAGCTGCTGTTCAATCCTGAACAGATGCACTAAAGAGGGATTCATCAAATTACCTTCAAGAAAATATCAACGTAGGTCCAATAACTTACCATCCCCATTCGCCCCATTCCATCTTTATTCAAATTGCTAACAATATTGTGATTAGACGTTTAAAAAAGTTATTTTAACAGTATTTTTCCAAACTAAAATGCAATAATTTGTTAATACTTACTTGTAGCCATCGAAACCAGGGTCTCCTCTCAAGAATTGTTTTGGTATAACAGCATCCTCTCCTTTTTTTCCAGGTTGTCCATTAAATCCCGGCTGGCCATCTCTACCCGAATTCCGGGAAGGCCATGGGTACCCTGAAGCATTTGATACCTTTACAGTCTTGTAATCAATGTATATCTACAGTCTTTAAGAGGAAATAAGGTTTGTTTTTTTATATATTATATAAGTATTAAGGAAATCTATATATAGATATTTACCATAAAACTTAAATCAGCCTTACTCACTTACTCACTGACTAATTTATAAAACATATTAGGAACTTTTGAATATCTTAGTACTGTGAAAAGCAAACAACTACAATATATATAAAAACTAAAGCTTTGTCAAACATATTTATCCTGTTTGAAATATCTCAGTTTTACTGTATTTGTGTGCTTTAGAATCATCAAATATTTCCAGCCATTGTAGCCAAGGGAAATAGTGCTTAAATTGTTTTGCTGCACCTACTTTATCTCCTTTCCTCCCGTCTAGGCCCACATAGCCCTGCGGGCCTGGCAACCCAGCGGCCCAATCGGTCCGAGAGGCCCGGGAATCCCTTGTCCCCAGGAAGGCCTGGGTCTGGCTCAATCATTCTTCCTTGTGGGTAGATTAGGGAACCTCGCTCACCCTTATCACCGGGGATGCCCGCGATACCTGCAAACAAAACATTTAAATTATGGTTTTATATGTGTATTTATTTTAGCTTGTGAGCAAACTCAATAAACCAAAATGTACGTTGGAAGAAAATGAAGCTCAAAATAAATTTTCTCATTACTTCATGTACACTACATATAGTAGGGCCACGCCCATGCTGTGGGTTTGGTTCTAGAGCCCCGTTGTAAAGTGAAACATAGATTTTTTTTTCAGAGGCATATACAATTCTAATAACATATTTACACTATTATATAAAGTGCATAAATAAAAAATGATCATTTAATAGTTTTAATCATTCGATAATCGTTAGTTAAAATCATTATCTAGTGCCCATCACTACTGTAAACAGACTGAATTACCGACATAAAATGGCTGCTAAAGCCAAAAAACACTGGAAGAGCGAGACAAGCGCCAAACACACTGAATACTATATGTTGAAAACCGGTGTATTAGCGGAAGCCATAAAGCGGGGCTCTACTGTATACCATTTTACCAATTTTTTACTGACGACAATAAATAGTACCTGCAGACCCTGGGGTTCCTTCCAATCCTTGAGAACCCCTGATCCCCTCTTTGCCTGGCAACCCCTTTATTCCTCGAGCACCCTGTAGTCCCGGGAAACCTGGAGATCCGGGCTGTCCGTTCCTAGCTTCGTCCCCACTCTCCCCCTTAGGACCAGGATAGCCTGTGAACAAGACAGAATATCATTTTAACAAGTTTCAAAACACTCCATGAGACGGAAAACTATCTAAGGAAACCTCTTTACACTCTTTGAGCTAAATATTATTAAAATAGGTTAGATTAAAATAACCTTTGAAATAATATATGTACATTGATTTGCCCAAACTAAAAACTGAAAATCCTAAAACTAATATAATGTTTGAAATCACAACTTTTTTTTTTAATTACTCTAGCTAAGAAATGAGTGAACCGTTTTTATCTCAAATATTCTTCAAAATGCAACTACATGAAGTGACGATGTTTCGGCAAGTGATAAGCCCTTATTCAGTGGTTAGAAATGGGTCGATCATGTAAGAAAACTACATCATAGTTAAAATTCGATTTAAGTGTGACCAAAATAACCTTTATAGGTCATAATTGGTATTGTCATAAGGAAATTATATTGTCTAATATTGAAATGTATATTCCATTTATTAAATAATTTCTTTCCTAGAATGGAGGAGACATAAGTATTGTGGATAAATTATAGATGATTGCAAGACTTTGATAAATATCAATTTTATAAGTCAATCGGGGCACAGAAAAGTTGCTAACCCCTGCCTTAGTTCGTTGCTAAGACCCTTAAAATATATATTATGTGTTTTTAGCATCCTATCTACATTTCCTGTGTTTGTTCTTTGTGTTATTTGTTCCTTTTACATGTTCTTATCTAAGTGTCCTATCATTCTTTACCATTTTCCTTTTTCTCCCTTTTGTGTTTTTGGTTTCCTTTTTTAGGAAGTTGTGTTGCGCATTTCACACTTCTCCCTGATGAGTTCCGATAGAATGAAACCTAGGTTAAGGGATTGTATGGTAACAATTTAATTTCTTCAATAGGCAGTCATTATCTCTTTGTCCAATGGCAGCAATGTAAAGTGTGAACTGTGTTCTACTTTTCATTTTAAAGGCCATTTTGTGTTTGTTCCCTTTTATAGTTTATATCCAACTTCACTGTGCCTCCTTCCAAATATAATATAATTTAAAAGCGATTATACTACACAGTACTTAGCTGTTTACGAAAATATTATTCCATCCAAATATCCATCTGTTGCGACTCACCTGGTAAACATAAGGGACAGTCCTCTCCATCGAAACCCCTGTCACCTTGTTCCCCCTTAAGGCCATCTCTTCCACTGGGGCCCCTTGGTCCTGGTCGACCTGGAGGACCAGCTTCTCCTGGAGGCCCCTCTTAGCAACACCCTTGCCAGGGTACCCCTTTGGACCTGTAACAATACTTAATTATGTAAAGCACTTATTTTTAGAACAAATCTATTTTGAATGCATGTTACCGTACCCAAGAAAATTTAATTTTATATCTATTGTGAGACTAAAATATGTTAATTTACTGTCAGGTTGACATAACATATCAATATGTTATTATTATTGTGTATTTACTAAATAACATAATACTTTATTCTTGGTATCGTAACACACATATGCCTATATTTACAAGAATATATGTAATAAGTTGGTTTGCTTGGTTTTAAAAACCATTTAATTAACTCGACATATTCATTTCTTGCGGCTTGAACACTTCAAAGTTTTCTCATTGATTACATGTTGTGACATTATTGGGTTCAGAAAAAAAGTCTACAGAAAAAAAAAACATTTTTGGAATTTTTTTGAAAGCATAATATAATTAACATACAATAACTAGGTTGCTACCAATTATTCAATTTGTAACATACTTTTTATGTTTCATTCAAGTCACTATGACATTGCTATTGCTTACTTGAAGCTGTCTTAAAGTCTACACTCAAATAACCACATGTTATAGCCAAGATTGTGTAATGCTACCTTTTATAAACTAAATATAGCCTTAAAATATATATTTAAGCCTCGGAGGTTAGTCATTTTAATGATGATGATTATGTGACAATGGCTGGCAATAAAATATATCATGAAGATTATGGCTAAATTAAAATCATTTATTGAATGGCAAATTCAAGGCCAGAAGTTTTTTCTTCCAGGAAACTTGGCTACTTAATCAATCAAGAAGAAAGGCTAATGAGGTGGATGATTACCTAGAATGCCATTGTCTCCACGATCCCCTCGATCTCCTGGGTAACCATCTGCACCTGGTACCCCATCTGGTCCTCGGGGTCCCACCACGCTCTGTCCCTTGAATCCTTTCTCTCCTACAGGACCATCGTTTCCTGGGAACCCAAGCTCTCCCGGGAAACCATTAGATCCAGGCAAACCTAAAACACATTGGTACAGCATTTATAAAAATAACCATATTAAAACTTGTCGATGGAGGGTGTTGTCTTCAACTCACACAAATAGTGGAGCAATTCCTACCTGGGAAGTAAATGTTCTAGAATGAACATGCCTACTGATTTTTATTGTCCTCAATATTTTCCCATATTCTATCCAGGTAGGTATTTTTCAACTCATGTGCCACAGGAGTTTAGGGGGAAGATAAAAAATAAGTGAGAAAGAATTTGAGGAGTAGAAATAAATAATTTTAAATCCATGCTGAACAATTTTTTTTTTTTAAATAATACAAATTATTATAATTTTAGCTATTGAACTTTTAAACACAATCTTGATACTCATTATTTTAATCATACAATCCCTGCTTGAAAATAACTGATGGCGTGACTTGACGATTTTAGCGCCTTGATCAATGTGACGTGAGTTTAAAATGATTGAAAGTCGCTGATCTATATGAATGCTTATAAGTTTTTTTTTTTACAATTCACCCTGTCCATCATGTTTTCATAACTTGAATAATTTAATGTTTCTCAAAATCTTGCCAGACACATACAATTTTTGAGTCCATAAAAAAAGGGACACCAAAACCTGTTATTTTGTGAAATATAAATGGTGGTTCCAAATTTTAATAAACTCATGGTGGTAAATTAAACCAATTGATGACAAAAGGAAATTAAGGCTTATGTAAGTCCATAATACCCCATTGCACCAAGATCTGTGTAACTTTGTTAATCGTCCTTACTAAATAAAAAAAATTAACCAAACGATACGTTAAGCTTTACAGCATAAGTATATGTTTTGTTTAATTAGTGTGCCAAAAATGAATATAAATTCTATCATTACTAAGCCCTCTTTAAAAAAAAATTATTGCATAGTATATAATGTTACGGAACTCTCCTAATATATATCTTATGCTTGATTATGTGTTTTCAACTAGGTAACACAAAATCTGTAAATAAGTTTTGCAACAGTTAATTACCATCGTTTCCTTGCTCTCCCTTGATGGAAATTCCCTTGGCTCCTCTAGGACCCACTGTTCCGGGTGGTCCGGGTTCTCCGGGAGAACCAATGTAGCCTGGACTTCCAGGATCGCCTGGAGTGCCAGGCTGCCCCTGTGCACCCATAGGACCTAAAATACAAAAAACACTTCAATAACTTAACCAAGTAATTCAGTTCAATGGTTCATTGTCGAAAATACTTTCAATCAAATATGGGATATATTAATTATTTTATAAATCACCTATACACAATTATGAACCTTAATCTGCTACAGAGGCTGACCAATAACCTCTTGGAAACACTGGTTTGAACCCTGAATGGAGCAGAATTTATTTGTTCTTGTGATGCAATAGCAAACAAATTATTGGTGATTTAGAATTCACCATATGTGTAGGCTACCCTCAGGTGCTAATAATTCCAAAATTGTTTATGAAGAGATACTTAATTACATAATATAAAAATAATAATAATTTAAACATAATGCTATTAAATTTCACAACTAATACTTTAAGACCTTTAAAAAAGATGTACACAATATTATGTTATAGTTAAAAACACCCACCGATTGGTCCCTGTTTCCCGATGACTCCATATCCTCCTTCCTCGTCCAAGTTGGGGTCATATATTCCTTGCTCTCCCTCTGGACCTTGTATTCCCGGCGTCCCAATGTTTCCAAGGTCACCTATTTGTCCCTAACAAAAACACAAACACACTATCTGGTACTACCACAAGTATAAATATACAACCATAACTTGAAATTAATATTTTATTTTGAATATTGTTAGGTTATACTTTGAATACATTATACATTCCAATGTACAGACCTGTTATTATTTTAAAATTATGAACTCTTTTATCTTTTAAAACCTCAAATTGATTAATACCTGGAGCTTGTACCTTTTCATTTATAGAATGCATAGTTCAATGAAAATATTATAATATAATTGGACAATTAGGTATACCTTACTCTAAAAGGTGGCAGTCTTACCTTGAATGATTACACTATGACCCTATCTTATAAGCTATACCATAGTGCAGCGGTTCTCAAACTTTCTCGACTCGCGAACCCCTTTCACAAACATCTGACTTGCATGAACCCCCTGGTAAATATCAATAGCCACTCAATTTTATACCTAATTTTTATGAAATTTAGTTATTAATTGTAATCAAAATGTTTAATACTTTTATATTAATCTACTATAGCTTGGTAGGTACTTTAGGATACCCTACTAAATATAATGAAATAATATTGAAACTACTTAAGTGAAAGTTCAAATAATTATACATTTGTTTAAAAAATTGAAACTGAAATTAAATAAGCAAAGTACTGTAGTAATATTTGCTTATCTTTACTGTCACACTATTATCACATTTCACATGTTTTGTTTATAAGGTGGTACTGAAAATTTCTGTTTTGACATAACTTAAATACCCTCCCTTAATCACAAAATTCCATGTCGATTTAAGTTTCAAAATTGTTAGCAAGTTTTAATACCTACATACCTCTTCAAAATAATTAGTGAGAAGGATGCGCTTGCTTTGGATGGCACAGAGCTTTAAAGTCAAGAACCAGAGACGATAAATTAAGTCTCAAGTCATTTTCAGCATTGAGCCTATTTCTGTAATTATTTTTTAAATAGGCATATGAAGAGAAAATTTCTCACTCATATACATATAAGAAAATGGTAACAAAACTGTAATAGCTTTATTCTCTAACAATGAGAAATCTCCTTTAAACTTAACCAGAAACCAATTACTGACAAAGATTTATAGCTTTTCTTTAATTCAAAATCCGTGGAAATTTCAAGGAGCTGCTCTTTTTCCCTCACGCAAACTTATTGTGGAGGATTTCAAAACTGCTGTCTCTTCCAGGGGATTGCGAATCCAATTGTTTTTATTAGACATGCCTGGGAAATATTCTCTGAAGGTTTTTCCAAGTCGCTTCAAGTGTTCTATAACCACGTTCTTTACATTTACGTCCAAAGAAAGATGATTTTCTACCATGAAGTCGTGAAGGGTATCAAAGCACTTCGTTTGATTGTTAACTAAACAAATTTCCCAAAACTTTTTTTTATGAAGACTCTATACGGTCTTCCACAGTAAAAACGTTAATATTTGACCCCTGAAAAGAGGTTTAAACTGTTTATTTTTTAGAAAATATCTGTTAGATAGGCCAAAGCCTTGAGACACATTTGATCTTGCATGCACTTTGCTTTGTGAAAGGGATGGTTGATAAAAAAAGAAAACTTCATGTTAAGTTCAAACAATCTATCTCGAGATAACCACCCGACTTCAGTGTGAGACGATAAACAGTTGTAAATGCTTCCCCTTTCCTCAAAAGGGCTGCAAAAATCCGCCATTACAGAAATATTTTGGCGAACCTCTTGGAAGATTTCGCGAACCCCCTGGGATTTTGTTACGTTATAAAGTAAAATAAAACACTAATTAAAATAGCCACAGTTACAGATTTAATAATTAAATGTTGCTCTAGGAACCATAATTATTTCATTAATGGGATGTCTTACTTTTCCGCCATCAACTCCTGGTCGACCCTCATATCCTGGGGCTCCTTTGGTTCCCTTAGAGCCCCTAGAACCCTCGGGTCCTGATCGACCCTGCTTGCCTCTTTGACCATCCGGACCTTGCTCACCCTTCAAACCTTTGATTCCGGCCAACCCTATCCTGCCCTGAAACAAATCATTAATGTATTTTAAAAGATAAGTTAACATTCCCAAAGACATTTTGACATATAGATAGTATCAATACATTCTGGATATTTTAGTTTCCAAATTTGTATTTAGTATGTGAAGTAAATTGTCCTAAAGAAAACTTTCAAGATAGCGGCAAGATTAAATGAACGACTTTTCCTGAGAATGGTTTTACATAACTAGCATAAAATCATCAGTAAACAATTTTAAAAATTAATATCATCTGAATATTGATATTTGAACATATTAATGAACTGTCACTAAACACATTTTTGTAAATTGAAAAATTACACCTGGACATGGGAATCAAACCCAGGACCCTTGGCTTAGATTGTCAGTTTTCCACCACTGAGCTTTATAGGATTCATCACGTGCTCAGGGTCATTCTTCACTCATAGTTTAAGGCGGAGTCTGTGATGGACATGTGGAAATCAACTGATAATTTGAACTATCATCAATACCCCGGCCCCTGGCAACTCGAGATTCGGCTTTTCACTATCGTTAGTTAACATACAATTGTATATGAACTCGTAGTTATTACTGCCAGTTAATTAACATATTAAAATAATCAATTCAAAGATATGGTAATTAATCTTATATACATTTAATAAACTAGATATAATGTATAATGTAACCTATTATATAGATTGGATGATGTATTTATCTTCAAAATCGTTAAGTTCTTTAGTTTTGAAAGGGACTTAATTATCGTAAAGATACTCACTAGTGGTCCTTTATCACCAACGTCACCCTTTCCTCCTTTATCACCCACGGCTCCCTTGCTGCCTTTGAAACCTTTCGGGCCACGATACTGCGTGATGGTAGGAGTCTCCACTAATTCCCTGTCGGTTGTGTTTTCGTAAACCAGCACTCCAGGTGGCCCAACCTCACCAGGTTCTCCTGCCTCTCCTGGTATCCCAGGCAGCCCATACTTGGAGTCTCCTGGGTCACCCCTCAGACCAGGCAGACCCGGTAACCCATGTAGGCCCTGCAAGTTCACACGACATGTCACAGTTGATGAAATATGGGCTCTCCCTGAGTCACATGAATATTTTGATGTATTAGTTACCTCACAATTCTCGATTATTTACAGTAGAGAAAGAAGTTAAAAACTGTTTGGAAGTTACAAATAATTCCTTACAAAAATAGTTAACAATTCATTACTATGCATAAAAAAAACTATTCAATTTTCAGAGCTTGAAGTGAACAGAAATAACAATGATCATCTCTCCTACTAAGTGTTTCAAAATATTTTGGAAAAAAAAAGAAAAAAAAAAGTTAGGCTTACTATAATAAATATTTTTTTAAGAAAGAGTTACATAATTAAAACCAAGAACAACACATAACATATACACATAACACATAAAACACCAAACAAGGGCCAGATTCATATTTGGACTTAATATGCATTAATTGCGGCTGGATACCAAACACGAGACTACAACTACCTAGACAAGCATAGAATGGGACAGTTTCATACGCAAGACTGGCCCATTTCATTTGAGTTTAGTTAGGTGTCATCTCTTATATTTGGTTTTGAGCCACACTTGAGGTGCATTACTATAAATCTGGCCCTAATAAAACACATCACAAACAAAAAGGACAGTTCAGGTCGTCCCTCACAGTTCAAGGCTGCCAATGCTCCCAACTTTCTATGCCTGCCACACTCACTCTAATCTTAAACCACCTGATTATTCTAATCTTCTGATCTTGAGAAATTTGTGAACATAGCTTGACACAAAATGTAGATACACACAAGTATAAATAATTACATGTTATAGTGAAAGTAATGTAAATTACTTCATCATAAAAAAATGATTTTGCTTAAACTTAACATAATTAGCATGATGGTGCATTAATAAATGTTTGTATTATGTTATGATGTTCATACACCATATTTTCACTAAACTAAGACAAATAATAATGTAGTGTGGGGAAGTTTAGTGTTTAACATATTTTGCTAATGTAATCCATTTTATTTAAGAAAACCTGAAACAGTGAATTTCTTTGGATTAGTTTTCATGTTTATATAAATTTTGTGGCATACATGAAGTGATTTAAACTGGGAACAGCACAAAATTCAAAATTTGAAACGATGGCAGTAACTAACTGTATGTGTGCGATATTTGCAAGACAAATGTGTCGGAGGCTTAGAAAGAAGAATTAACATCTGACAGTTTGGGGGAGGAGAGAAAAGAAGGATGGGAGAACGGTTGAAGGAATAAATTGATGTAATTTATATGCAGTTTTTTAATCCTCAGATGTTTCTGTGTGTTATTCCTAACAACTCAGGTATGTCGCTGTTTAGTGACCAGAACAGAGAATCGTAAGATACACTGTCGTGTGGTACTCAAGGGCTATCCAGACAAACATTGTCAACTACACAAACATACACTCCTCAACAGGCGAGAAGACGGAAGGAATATTGACACGACATATTAGTATGTGGTAATGTGAACACACGTGTGGGCACGTGTGTGACATCAAGTCATCTTCGGTCCCAGCACAGTAGCCTTACACATACATTTCATATCTCCCAAGAATATTTTGTGATTGTGAAGATGATTCAAAAATGTGATCTAGTTCAAAGCCATAAAATTATGAAGATGTAAGAGTAATTTAATAAATTCACATTAAATAAGAAATATATAGACCATATATTACGAGCAATTTTCTCACTAAATTTCATAATATAAGACAAAATGCAATATTTTACTTCGTTATCGAAATAGGTGATAGCTACTAACCGATTCTCCGGTATCTCCTCTGAAACCTATGGGCCCTTGGGGGCCTATAGGACCTGGAATACCCTGAAAAATATACCAAATACAATTAGTTATGTATGTATAAATATCAAGTGCACATATAAACCAAATATGCACATACACATCTGGAGGAAAATAAGTTTATTAGACCGGAAAGATGAAACTTCAAGATACATAAATGAGCGATCTATTAAATAGTTGAAACATTAATAAAAAAGTTGATAAATATATAATGTAATTTTCTGTGCCAACATTTTTTATTATGGCTGAATTAATAAAAGTCATGTTTTTTTATACTATATCTATAATAGCACTTTTTTGATTGTATTATCCTTTTAAGTTTTGATATTATATTCAAACTATGAGAGAAAATACATTTTTATCTTTCGCCAGTCTAAAATGTTTGATATTGTATCAGCCGTGAACAACCATGTTATATCAGTGACATCATTTTAGTAGAGAGGTTATCTGTTTATGTTACCTAGTCCAGATTCTAAATATAGTTTGTGAATGCGTTGAAGTTGAAATAGTTCACCTGTGCTCCTGGTATGCCGCCATCTCCTCGCTCACCCTTGACACCCTTGGAGTTGACTCCACCTTCTCCTGGGTCACCAGGTGGTCCCAAGGGGCCCTCGGGTCCTGGAGATCCCCTGCCCCCAGGAATACCTAACCCTCCATGAGTACCGGCACTGCCGTCAGTCCCGTTACAGCCATCCAAACCGTGTGGACCGGTGGTGCCCTCTAGACCGGGCGAACCCTGCAGGCAACATATACCGTAACACACACTACTCGGGATGATGGCTACCATCTTGGAGAGAATAAACTAACCAGTATTGCATTTATTTAATTATGATGCAAATAAAAATATATATTCTCAATTCAATACAATACAATTATTATTAAACATAAATTTAGAGTTTGATATTCTATTTCTCAATCAAATGCTAAATTAATTATTTTTGGATTATACTTTCTTAGATAAAATAGAAAAAGTAACATTATCTATTAGAAAAAAACATTTATTGTAATAAAGGTACATTGAGTTGTTTTAATAATTGCGCTTTAATTATACACTATTGACTCTAACTGAATGTCAAACTTGTTGAGACATTGGAATTCAGAAGTGAATTAAGGGATATCTACAGTTGAGAATGTTGGAGTGTCTGTGATGACAAATACAGAATCGGATTGAAACATAAATGTATGAAGCAAATGTGAGTATAGTTATAGCTGTAATATCAGTCCCTAGTATTGAATACATGTGATGTGCTCACAGAAGACTAGAACATGCAGAGCAAAGTTGCTGATGCATTCAAAGTATTAAGCTATTAGCTGTAGTTAGTGCTGATAGCTTGATGGCATGTGTGGGCGGCAGTTTTGCCACAGGGGAATTTGAAACAGCGACTAAATCTACATCAACTAGTGCTCGCGTTACAAACTAATATAACTGCTTAGGAGATAAAAATAAATTATAATTGATTTTTTATGATTATTTTTATTTCCTCTAATTTAAAAAAAAAAATCTAGTTATATTAATTTTGACATAGTCAATACAATAAGCTTTTTTTTTTAATTCTATAATTTTTAAATCACGACCAAAGAAATGTTTTAGCTATATGTAACTATATAATATTTTAAATTAAGTTGAAAAATAACACTTTAATAAAGGAATTGAACCTGATAAAATTTGCCTAATACACCAATTCACTTACCCAGGTTTGATTTGTGCATATAATACTCTCTCGATTATCCAGGATGGTAAGAGGGGAAAAAAATTGGCCCAGATTCAAAAACCTGGACAAGTCGAGAAATGCACTTTGGCTCAAAATTAAACACTGATTAAGTACGTCCGAATAACAAAGAGTGACTATTTTTTAGTTATAAACAGATGCCACAACTTCTGTTCGATGACATGTTTGCAATTTCTCCAGTTTTATTTTCTGTTATTATGTACAATCAAATGCAAAATTATGTTTACATTTCATGTTAAATTTTTCATCCACACTTTCAGTTGCATTGGCCTTTTCAATGACAGACAGTTATATTGTAGCATGTAGCATTGAAATTTTATTAAATATTTAAAAATTACCGCACCTATTTATCTGCAACCTGAATAATGTGATACTGGATAATCGAATCTACTGTATGCGCCATTTTTCAACTACTGTAATTAAAATATGACCCATGATAGTGTCCTCAATTTAATCTATTTAATGTAGTAAATAGTATAATGATTGGTATAGTTATCAGTGTGTAATGTATTATTCTGTTTCAAATAATTAGTTGTGTTTGATTCTTGAAACCATTGGTCATTAACAAGTTACAGGTGTTTATTGGGTCTGCTTCTAACTTCAAAAACCAAAACGGAATGCGGAATAAAAAAGAACCAATTATTTTTTAAATAAGCCAGGTAACTAATATCGGGAGAAGATATTCCCTCAAAGTTTGTGTGAAACTTACCGATATGCCTGGTGCTCCTCTGAAACCAGGTACTCCGCCATCGCCCTGAAACAATACATACTCTGAGAGCATCCAGTACACACACACGATCGGCCACTAGCACAGTAGAAAGATACGTTTAATTTGAGTTTCACCAATATTTAAACTTTAATGTCCTCCACCATAATATTATTTAGTCACATATATGTGCTTGACTGTATTATAATTATTTAATGTACTTTCTATTATTTTTATTATTGTTAATTCTTTCATTAATAACATTATTAACTATACATATATTTATATTTAGCGCGCCACGTCTCATTACTCATTCAGGGTGTACACACATTTACTAATAATGCTAATGTGTTAGGGATGAGGAAGGTTGAATTTAAAGGAAATGTACCTGCATTTGTGTGGAGACAGAAGAGAAAACCATTTAGGAAAAACGATCCTTAGTGCACTCAGATGAGATTTAAACTCTGATCTCACCATCATTGGCAGTCCAGTCTAGTGCAACAATGAAACCTTAGACCATTCTACCACCAAAGTGGGTAACCATAATGTAAGTAAGTAATAATAATAATGATAATAATAATTTAATATCTATTATCAATACATTTACTATAGTATAGTATTAAAAGAAGTAGCAAAATATACCATATTGAATGCATGATAAGAGCTAATATATAAAAACACAAATTAAATTAATATATTAGGTTGTTATATGATACTAAATGTTTTTAAGCTGCTTCAAAAATGGCATATAAAAAATTATTTGATAATGTACTTGGACAATATGAAATACGAGCAATATGGTTATGTAATATACTTATAATTTTTTTTATAATCAATAGTAAGGCAAAGTATATTGAAGAGTAAGCATAAAATCTTTTTCAAAATGTGGTATATTTCACAAGGTTTTTTAAAACAATTTGAGGCAAAATTATTGAATTTTAAGCTGATAATATGTTTTGTGAGCTAAGATGGCACACCTATTTTTGGCAGTTCGTGCAACCAAGTTATAGATGAAGGTGGTCAATTCATTACATGCAATGGAATCTGCATATGAATAAAACACTTATCATATGTGTTACCGATTGACTTGTGTTTTTACACGCATGTGGGGACTCTTATCACATCTATAGTTTACTAATAACTCATACTCAACCCACTTTACACCACTTATAGATTAATTCCTTGACCAAGCTGAGACTCAAAAGATTTTAAGACACTGAGAGGGTTGAGGAGGCCCCCCACCAGCCTGGAATAAATTCATCCACCTGAGATTAAATTTTTTCCTTTTTTATTTAATAGTCTTGAAAATCAAGATAAAAGCAAACCCCACATCAAAATAAACAAACAAACGTTGAAAAAGTGTGAAATATCTTAAATATAGTCAAGAATTTCACCACACCAAATGACTTAAGCATTTTGTACCTAAGTCTCTTTCCAAATAACATAAAAAATTTAATTCAAAATCCATTTTTAAAATGTATACAGGTGAGAGTTTGGTTTAGTTGTAATTCAATTATTTTTTAGGTACTTTGAATATGTTCGCTTCCAGTAACCTGATTTGAGAGCTTTAAATATTAATGTTTTTTATTCTCTGTGATTTGTGAAGGAATATATAAATTGATGTTAGTGTATTAAACACGTATCTTTTATCATCTACATGCATTTCAGAGTGCCTTGATCCCAGTTATTTTATATACTTTAATTTCCATTTCTTTAATTTAGTATAAGTTGGTAATAGCCCGGACAGTCCGTAAGACATGTAACACACAATATATTTTAAAAGGTTTTTGTGTTAGGTATGGAAGTGTACATCGAAACCTAATTGTCATATAATGAAACTATATATATATCTTATAGATGCAACCAACTTGGTTATGTGTGGGACAAAGACGTATCAAACCCCCAATTATTATTCGGAAAAAACCCTCCAAATTATGTTCTTGAGACAATTAATTTATAAAGAATTTTTATGTGTATATAGTACTAATTGTCATAAAATCAAATCATACAAATAGATTCTAGAGGCAGTTAATTTCCAAAAAAATTCTGGGTCTACATTAGAGAGCCAAGTCTCAATCCCTCCTATTCAGCAGGATCTATTCGCAAACTATCTCCCCTGGTAGAAAAAAAAACCCAAAACCACTGCTAGGGCATTGTCTGAAGCAGAAAGACCCACTATCAGCACTATTGAAAAGGGTTGTTATATTTGAGTCTTTAATTTCGTTGCTATTAATTTATTTTTCGCTAATAAATATTAATTTTCATGGTGACATTTGAATCAATGTAACAGATCAACACACTAAAAACTTTATCTGATTACTTGAATAGTCACAAGCTCTAGTTTGTTGTATGCATGTACCAATATCCCATGTGGAAAAATCATATCTTGCCAGAACTGGTTCAGATCTGGGACAAATCTGGCATTCCCAGATCTGGGGCAAATCTAGCATTCCCAGATCTGGTTCAGATCTGAGTCAGATCTGGGCAAATCTGGCATTCCCAGATCTGCATTTTTCCACATGGGACATGGTTGTTGAATGATTATCGATAGGTGTTGTCAAATTTTCACCGCCTCTATGGTCTATGGGTCAGATTTCCTGGCTACAGATACAGAGAGACCCAGACCAGTTTTGATCCTAGGCGCTTCCAGATTTTCTGTAAAGTAGGCATAACAGTGAATCAGGAACGAGATCAACTCAGACTCGTGCGAGGATAAATGAGGAGCTACTTGAATGCATAGATTGCGGCTCCGGTCTAGAAAACTGAGATTAACAGCCGTAGCGCTCGTTGTGCTGACCACATGACACCTTCTATATGCATAAATTGGCATTATATCCTCGATAGCGAGATGATGTAAGAGAGGTTTTTTTGGAGTGTCAAAATTTAACAGATATGAGATTAAAGTGACACTTTTTCAACATTTATTTGTCACATACTAGAAGGTTCTTTCCATGGCCACCTGACTATATGTAACATAGCTAAGGAAATGTTAGACAAGAACTAACTACCTCCCATAGCAGGCACTGATATGATTTGCTTAGTTGGAACAGACAGTTGTGGATAGTAGGTATCCATGAGATTAGACCAGTTGTATGTCCCTCTGTGTTCATATCACCTCCTACATACTAGGTGTACAAGGAGGCTCCAAAACATGTGCATACATTCCCAGAACACATGTTATTTTCCTCATAAAAACAAGCACATTATCTTGTTGATCGCAATAAACACTCTTTCTTTATATATGAATTTTAAACCAAATTGTTCAAATACATTTAACAAAATTCAAAAATTTTCTAACTACTATTGTATCAATTTTTTTTAGATAACAAATCTATGTAAATATTTATAATGCAAACATCTTAACAGATACCTTTTTGAACCACATTAATAGAGCCATTTTTAATATATTCAAATTTTTTTTAAAAGTAACAGAAAATTACCCATAGCTATATTTTTCCCCCAGCTTTATTTGCCATGTTCATGTCAAACACTCCCCAAATATATATTTTAAGCAAAATTGTCAGAAACATTTTCAAAATAATTTGAATTTTCAAAAATCTATCATCAGTAAAAGACCCTTCAACAAATTTTAGCCCAAAAACTAATAATGCAGTGCTATTGGTCCTGTAAAACCAATCTTAGTTATGCATTTTAATCAAAATCAATCAATTAATCAAAATATGGAATCTAAGTATCAAGCTTGAACAACCTTCATCAAAACGTTTCAGATATCTGTGACCAGGGACAAAAAGAAATAAATGTAAAATCCATTTTTTTGAGTTCGTGTTCACACCTGTCATAATCTCGAGATCGAATTATTCACAATCACAATACTTTCTCTTGACATGAGAAAGTAAAAAATCAAGTTTAAAATATTTACTGCTCCTGTAATACCTTTTTTCCTTAAAATATTTTTTTTATATAGCACCGCATCTTACTACCCGTTCGGGTTATATGTTTAAGTACTAATTACGCTAATGAATTAGGAATTGGGAAGGTTAAATCTAGAGGAAGTGAACCCACATTTGCGTGGAGGGAGGAAAAACCACCCCTAGTTCACCCGACCTAGATTCGAACCTCGACCTCTCCGTCCTTGGCAGTCGGGCTCAACACGACGAGCGTGTTAGCTAACTACGCCACCTAGGCGGGCTTCAAACAATGGACATTTTTTTTTGAAAATTATTATAAATTCTTGAATCTGAGAAACAATGAAAATACTGTATTATATTTATCTGATCAACACACTCTGAGGGGTGTTGATATATGATTGAACATTCCTGGAGAATGAAGGGGTGTTTCTATAGTTTATGAACATGTTTTGGAAACAACCTGTATAGTATATCTCCTAACTGGTGCCAGAAGTAGCTATCAGTGACTAGTGCATATTCCCACGGCACGACAGCCATCACACGACTTCAACCAGCCCAAGACAACATTCTGGGAAGGTACACAAGATTTCTGAGACAAATTTTTTTTGTTGGGAGATAAATAAAGGACCAGGCGATGAGTCATAGTAGCATTTTTACTCTTAAAGTTGGAGACATTCAAATTACGATTGAGGACTTCATGACATTTAGCATCTGATTACAAAAAAGTAACTTAAGTTTCAAGCTGTCAAAAAAAGTTTTTCAAATGTCCCTTGGGCAAACAACACCCTGAGAACCGCCTCGGTGGCGCATGGTCTAAGGCGCTACTCTCGCAATAGATATTCTGTCGATGGCGGGGAGATTGTGAATGGATCTCGGTCGGGTGTAAGCCTTGAAAGGATGGCTTTTCCTAAGTGATCCCCACTCTCTCTCTTTGTCTCTCCACGCAAAGGCGAGTACATTTCCTCTAAAACGAACAAAAACCACACTGAGAGGTGTTGATCAGACAAAAAAATCACCCTGAGAGGTATTGATTCGTCCGACCTTAGTCACAAACGTCCTCAAACGTTGCAAAATCTCTTCTGAGAGGTCTTTGTTTCGCGCTGATCACTTACAACAGTTCTCACAAGGAATTGTAATACCGGAAGTGAAAATAATGGGCACGGTGTCATCACTGCTATTAACTAGCATGCATCCGTTTAGATCCACGGCCAATACAAGTGTTCAACTCTCGCGGGATTGAAGCGGCGATGACATCACCGAACATGAGGATGTTCTAATTCCCCACGACTGTTTCTGAACGTGTTTAAATACTTGACGGCAAGGACGTAGAAAACGGGGGCCCAGACCCCCCCTGAGGAAGAATCTATACGGCAGATATATCTTTTTTACATAGAGCTTTGAGAAATGGGTGTTGAAAATGCACAGAAAAAAAGAATATGTTTATTAAGGTGGGGTTGTAGGGGTATGAGATGAAACCGTTGCCTTAACATTTATTTACTCCTGTGGATTTGATTTATCTTATACCCTTAGTCCCTCGACGTCTTAGTAAATAGTGACACCGAGTTTTTGATGTCTCGCGGGGATGACGACTCGTATTTTCACCGGTTGCGAGTTCTTTTAAATAGCCAATGACTGGGCACTGATTCGACAATAATTGTCAACCACAACAAATACATTGATTTATTATGATTTGTTAGAAGTTGGTATACATGATAAAAAAAAATTGGATGGTTTATATACAATTTGGGACACTTTAGATAGAATATAATAATTTATCAAATGTCACCTATCTAAACAATTTCAAATTATGGCTCACTTCATGAAAAGCTTACTTATTTATTACATTCCCCGATATAACAATATAACATTGCTAAAAACAACAAATATAATTTGTACTAAACAGACAGGTTGCTTATCACTTTAATTTATATATTTTTGAAAAACTACCGTTCTAGATTAAACATTATTGTAAATTTTCCATTATATTTGTATTATTTATATAATACAGATATTATATTATATTTATGATATTATATTATTATTTATAATATATATTATTTGTAATAGATATTCGAAACCTTAGCTTGGATGATAGCACGCCTGTCTACTGAGCTAAGGGTCCCGGGTTCGATTCCCGACATAGCTGAAAGCTTATCACGGGTGAAATGTGGGTTTATCCTTTCACAGTGATAATTAACGGCTGGGGGACTTGATGTTGTGCCTGTCCTAGTCTTAAGTTAGATTATAAGGCATATGAAGCTATGACAGGTCTAGCAAGCCGGTAGTGAAAATATATTACTTGAACTGACCCAGTCCATAAGCTGGAAACAGTAATGGATGTAAAGCAAAGTATTTGTGTGTGTGTGTGTGTATATATATTAAAATATTATATATAAATATTATATATATATATATATAAATACAAATATTAATATTTATTATATTATAATTATATATTAATCAATATTATTATATTATAATCAATCTTATT
This sequence comes from Timema cristinae, assembly GCA_039000515.1. Taxonomy (NCBI): domain Eukaryota; kingdom Metazoa; phylum Arthropoda; class Insecta; order Phasmatodea; family Timematidae; genus Timema; species Timema cristinae. Next base: position 59,549,767 of record JBCFYV010000003.1, on the reverse strand, counting down.
AATAATATAAAATATAATATATTTGTAATTTTGTATATAGATATATACTGTGGAAAGTTTACAATAATGTTTAATCGAAAAACTTTATTCATGGGCATTGAGTAATCTTGACCAGAACTTTTTCTCTTCATTTATAGTTCCTGTTTAAATAACACGCTATTCAGAATAAATATTCAAGAACTGTTGACATTACTCAATGTAAAAATTCGAACTAAAGTTATTACTCAAACGATATTTATTTTTATTTCCGCCAAAACATATTTGTCATCATCATAAAAACTGAAAAAAAACAAAAACAACAACAACGGAACCTAACTCACGTTCCCAACCTTAAAGAAATACGCAAGCGTTCGTCTTTGTGACGTCACTAAGTCATCATGTATAAAGGTCAATTGCACCCGGTTAGGAACGAACCCGGACTACCTATGTGTTTGTGTCTTATTGGGAAGAGGGAAATGAACAACATGTTTGCATGTCTGTATTATGAACGTGAATACCGCCCCTCCCCCCCGGGTAGAAAGACAGAGCAATGACATCTTGAAAAACAAGCTAGAAACATAACCTACAAGATCTGCGTCATCCCACTGTGACTACACTGGCATCCTTAATATGGCCCACAGACTGACTCGCAATCATGATGCAGACCCTGGGGAGAAAAATAACTAAATATACACACCCACAAAATTAGTTGCCCGCCAAATGTACCCTAAATGTTTATTTTTACTATTGTTTTTAGGCTAGTGGGATAGGGATAAGTTAAGTGGAGCTACATAGTAAACGAACCCGCATTTGTGTGGACGGAGAGTGGGAAATTACCCTCTGCACAACTGACCAGGGTTAGAACTCCTGTCTCCCAATCACCGGCAATCCATCCAACACGAGAGTGACGCGGTTAGTCTACTTCAAAGATGAAATTCTCTCCGACGTACGGAAACTATTCTAATAATTATTACGATTAAATATAGTTTATTTTCCCCATAGACATATTTTTATCTTATTAGGGATGTTTAACGCGTGCCCTTATTGAAACTATTGAGTGGTGTCAGCATCATGGATAGCCCTGTCTATCACGGGAGTACTGCCTTAGAGCATGCAACTAACAATACGGGTGTATATAATATTAATTGCCAAATTTATTAAACACATTTTTTGTTAGGTGAATTAAAACGAAAGGGTTTGTTATTAACTTTTTAACTGTCAGCAAAGCCCAAAGATATGATGAAAATGCTACACCACCATAAAGTGTATTGAAAATATTTGTGATAGTTTTATCCATATTTTGAAAAATTTAAACAAAATAAATTAAATTTCAATAATAAAGACGGAATAAATCATTATTTGAATTCAAGGCCACTATTTTCTTTTAGTCGAGCTATAATTATATTTTGTTCCCCTCCCCTGCCTTCCAATCCCCCCCCTACCGTGGACAGGACAGAATTCAACAAGGTTTGAAGCTTGAAGGCTTCGCCGGAGGATGCTCCTAAAGGATGCCGTAGACCCTCAAGTGTTTATTTGAACAGAGGCGTCGTCTGCTTTATTTTATTCCACAGTTATTTCTCAACAAACCTATGGGTTTGTAAAGAGGCAGCCTTTTGAAAACCGTTTAAGAGCCACTAAAGGGTTTACGTAAAGTCCTGACATTAAAACGTTGTCCATAAGGAAACATTAAGGATGCATAACTATAAATGTAGGGGACTGTACATGTCGGTTGGAGAGAACTATTCGCGAGCTAGCATTACACTGTATTGTACTATTATTATTGTTTTTGTTGGTACCTGAGATTGCCTCGAATATAGGAAACTCTTTATCACTCATTAAAGTGGAGATTAAATTTCTAGCCCATCAGTATTCAAAAACAAATCTTTCAAATAGGTTTTCAAAGGTGCGCAGTGGTCAACGCCTCAATAATCTTGACCAAAAACAAGGTCAATAGAGTGTAAATGAGGGCCCGTAACTTCATAGAACGATATTCAATCTAGTTTATTTTTTATAAAGCGTTGGGGTGTTTGGTCTACAATTATTCGAGGGTTGATTACTTATGGTAATCTACCATTTTCTTCTCAACTTCCTCGTCACTGTTGTTTACTAGCCACACCTGTAGTTTTATTGGCCAACAGAAGAAAACTGCCCATTTCTACTTGGCACTGTGCTTACACGTTTGGGAAGGTTTAGTGGAAAGGTGGGAGATGCTTAGACCAGTTGAATTATTTCTTCCCTTAAAGGGGCCCTGAGACAACAAAGTGAAAGCCAGCCTCCACACTCCCCGACTAGCGGTTCGATTTGTCAGTAGCTGTCGTGGTATCAGAACGAACGCACGCCATGCCTTCATTTCTAACCAAATACAATAAAAAAACTGGATTCGCGTCAATATCATTATCAATTCATAAAAATATTACAAGAAAAATGTGGGCAATAAATTGGTCGTTAGAAAGAAAAAAGAAAATTATCCATACAATTTTATTTAAAGAGTTGTACTCATATGATTTTCTTAATTTTTTAAGAATGAATTATGAATGTTTCTCTGAATTACTCTGTATCTGTGACATCATTTTAAATAGAACAAAAGAACGAACTGTGACTCAACCCAACTGAATGCTTGTAAAGCGGTGACTGACTAGCGCCAGGTAGGTCGGTTTGTCCGACAACACTAATGACACAACTTGTCGGGCGATGGGGACAAGTTGGAGACCGGGTGGTTTGTACCGACCAGCTTGGAAACAAAATATTGTTGGTCGGACAACAAGCCTGCACACTATACAATTTATCGGCTGGTTGTCCGGTTGTCCCGACAAGTGTGTGTGTGGGGGGGGAGAGTTATATTGGTCGGACAATGGACAGCACTATCGCCTAAGTCAAGGAGAAAGGTGGGAGAGTGCTCAATGTAAACAACTATCGAAGAATTTGCAGACCGAGTCCCCGAAGCTCGATGAAAGATATCCTCGATAATAACAATGTTCCATGAAGTTGTATACACACCCGCGCAAATTTGGCCGATCTAGACTATAGATGACATTTTTCCGTGGTGGTTTCTTACGACCTACTAAATAGGTGAACAAGCTAGATAATATTTACATAAAGTCATATAAGATATTATGTTGATGGACGGGTGACCTGGTGGTCTACGGGTAAGGTGTCAAACTTTTGTCCTGGGGGTCCGGGGTTCAATCCTCGGTCCCGGCACAGATTTATCTGACTGCCAAATCCTACCTTCACCTCTGACAAGACATGTATTAATCACAACTTGTGAATGTGTGGAATGCCAGGCCACCGACGTGGTTCGGATCCCACGTTAAACTGTAGGTCCTCCATTTCTTCTCACAATCATCCTACCATTACACATTAGCGTAAGTGCGTATAACCCGAACGGGTAGTAAGACGAGGTGATGATGATAGTAATAATAATAATAATAATAATGTTGAGGGACGAATTGGGGTGTGGGCGAAAGTTGTTGGAAATACTTAACCCATCTCTGTATTTAGGTTTTTTTTTATTCACAAAAGATTTTATATTCTATACTCAAGCGAATTATGATATTAATATTATAACTGTATTGATGGCGACTGCAAAAAAAAAAGGTACTTTCTAAAAAAAAATCTTTACAATGTTGTTAGCATTATAATGACTTTTGTATAAGACTAGTAGAATATTAGTAGAAATAACTCTTAGAAAAGACAATCTTTTTTTTTTTGTGGTCAATATTGATCTATAATGTTATTTCATAGGTATTGATAATATCTATTAAAAGTGACAGCAAAAGATCACATGAGTTGTATGAATAAATGAAAGTACCCGCTTTGGTGGCCGCGTGGTCTAACGCGCTAAGTTCACTCTGGGCTAGACTGCTAGACGGTTAGGTGCACTGAGTTTTTCCCCCTAAACTACTTTCCACTCTCCTCATACGCAAATGAGGGTGCACTTCCTCTAAATTATGCCTTACTAATCGCTAACCCAGTAGTGTAATTAGTACATAGGCGTGTAACCTGAAGGGTTAGTAAAACGTGGTGCTAAAGAAGTGAAAGTAGATCTAGTAACGTTTCTAGCTATTAGATAAGGTTCTTCTTATGATAAATATGTCGTACGTCTACTTATTCTCGCGTGTAGAGTCATATAGAGAGATAGACGTGTCTACCATAACCTGGTGGCACACACTGGAACGAATGCCTCCATCGTCCCTGGAGCCTGGAACCCAATGCGACCAATCTCGTGAATTACGTCTCTGACGAGTGAGCAGTCTCTCATTAGTCACGCGTTAACATTCAAATGGACTTGGAAAACTGCTTTTGTAATATTATTAAAGAGACAAGCCAAGTATGGAGGATTGTGGCAAGTCTCGGAATAAAGGTGGCGGGTATTAACTTATTAACTACACACCCATTTTTATAGGAAGAGTCTTATATGACAGATAGAGAAGTCACAAGATCATCTTTCACGTAGTCCGATACCTTAGCTTAGTCTATAGTGTGTCTGCTGCGGTAAGGGTAAGGGGTTCTATTCCTGACATAGTAGAAATATTTATATTCGGTGACTGTAGGTTTCCTGTTAGATGTTGTGTCTGTTCTAGATTTACTGTAATTAGTTACTTTGTGATCAGTCAGTTCAGAAAGTACACATTAAATACAGCGAATAAGTAAAAAACAACAAATTATATTTCACGTATTCATACGTCAAATAATATTATATGCAGCTGTGACGTTGATAGATTCAGTAGAACCCGACTAACCGGATGACCGGGTATACGGATTCGGTTCAGAGCAGCGGTTTTCGTTAATTCAAACAAAATAATTTTTAATAACTTTTTCCTGACTTTTCATAGTTTTATGTATGGTATGTGATTTATTTTAAGAAGTTGCGAAGATTTATTTTTATATTGTGTTGTATAATAAATCCATATGTATTGTACATATGTAATTTGTTTTATTATGTATTGTAAGTACATACTAATATATTTACGTTATATTCTTTTAAGTACTATTTAAATAAATTCTTAATGTGAAATCTCTCATTATTTCTATAAATCAATTATTCTGTTTTTAAACTATACGACTAACCTTGGAAGGCCCGGTTAATAAATGGGTGGACTGGGCAAATGCTCAGGGCGCCAGACTTTAGGGGCGCACGAGAGGACCATATTTTTTAGAGGAAAAATATTTATTTCATTTACACAAGCCCAAAGAAGTTCTCGTGTGCTTGTTTATATAATATCGTTCAGAAAGTGCATGTTAAATACCTCAATCGCCAGCTTGTTCATGTACAATGTTACCAATGATAAGTATCGCAGATGTGCGCATTTCAGAATCTCTGGCAGATTTTACATCCAGTATCGTTTGGGTAAACGCTTGACCTTATGCGTTCCACAAGTATGAGTCCAGAGTACAATTATACGATTGTATTTATTGAGTATCTCACGTAAAAAAACACACTCTAACTTTAAATTACTACCAGCGTTAAGATTGGACAATAACACGCTCATCATGGAAGCGAATGGGTTGCCAGCACTTAATTACCAAGGCGAAGATGTTCAGACACGTCAAATTTATTATATTTGAGCTATACTGATTTAAGAAATATATATTTATTTTACATTAAATACCTTCATTGAGCTAGTTTATCCAGTCCTACTCATTACTGCCTATCTCTTTGAGGTTCATTCTAATGTTACTCTTCCATCTGTGTCTATATCTTCCCAATGGTTTCTTCCCATTGAGTTTTCCAGTCAATACCCTGAACAGGGTTCTAGATTCTCTTATTCGCGCTTAATTTTCTGCCCACCGTAATCATTTGAGACTTGATTATCCTAACACTGTCTTATGATGAGTACAGGGTATATAACTCATCATTGTGTACTCTCTCTCCCCAGTATCCTCATCCCTTTTGAACAAATATTTTCCAAGCACCTTGTTTTCGAACCCTCAAACATTTTTTTCTGCTGTATAAGGTAAGAGACCACGTTTTCACACTCATAGAGAAGAACCAGTAAGATAATTGTTTTGTATATTCTGAGTTTTACATTCCTTGACAGCAGGCGAGATGTCAAACAACTTACTTACACCGAGTAATGGCGTGCATTCCCGACCGAACTCTTTCCTTAATTTACAATATAGTATCGTTATTGCTAGTAAAATTCTTCCAGATGCTTAAAATCGTTGACATCAAAAGGTGTTCGGAGTAATCTCTACTATAGCACAGAACTTTTATAGTTTTAGTATTTAGAACATATTTAACTATCTTTATGGAATTTTCGCATATTTTACAAACGAGTAATAGTAACTAACGAGAAGATGTTTTTGTAATGTCCAAAAAATAATGTATCTTATATAATTTTTTTAATTACAATATATTTAAACTAATTATGAAAATATTCAGGCAACTTGAGTCAATTTAGGATTCAAAGAACGCCATCGTTATTATTTCTAGAGCATATTTGGACACAAAAAAAAGATTAAAAATTACATTTCACTTTTTATTTTGCAGGATACAAACCTTGAGGACCTAATCATCATAATCATATAAGATAGTGTGTTTTTCAACTTAACCTAATACTGCACGTATCCAAGGTGCTTGGACACCGTCACAACAAAATCGTACTTACCCTGTATCCCTTCTCACCGTGTCCACCAAACTCGCCGCCCTCTCCTTTCTCCCCCTTGGGCCCAGCGGGGCCCTCTGGGCCGATGTCCCCGGGTAACCTTCACTGCCCCTCATTCCAAATATCCCTGGTTCTCCTGGTTCCCCCTTGATGCCTCTGCAGTCGCACTTGTATGTTCCAACACATCCTTTGCATACCTGCAACAACAACAAAAACAACGACAAAATTATTATTATTATTATTATTATTATTATTATTATTATTATTATTATTATTATTATTAGCACCGCGTCTTACTACCCATTCGGGTTATACGCACTTACGCTAATGTGTAATGATAGGGTGATTGTGAGATGAAATGAAGGACCTACAGTTTAACGTGGAATCCGAACCACGGTGGAGGCCTGGCATTCCCCACATTCACAAGATGTCTTGTCAGAGGTGAAGGAAGGGTTTGGAAATCAGATAAATCTGTGCCGGGACCGAGGATTGAACCCCGGCCGCCAGCACAGAAGTCCGACACCTTAACCCTAGACCACCAGGTCACCCAACGACAAAATTAGATCATGGTCACAATGGTAGAGGCGAGGGTTTGATTGGTTAAACATTGTTAATAATTTAATTTGTATAAAAATAAACTAATTAAACACAGCTCACAAAAATAAACGTTTACCTCCCCCACTAGGAACTGGTCGACCAAGTTCACAACGTCCAAGATACACCAATCAAAGAATACAAATATCATTAAACAAAATAATATTAAAATAGATAGAAATTAAAATAATTGAGCTCTTTTTAACACCGCATCTTACTACCCGTTCTATTTTGCTCTCGTAGACTAAATACGCTAATGGTTTTAAGGATGGAGAAGGTTATATTTATAGGAAGTGCACCCGCATTTGAGCGTAGGGTGTAAAACCACCCTATGTACACCCGACCGACGCTAACCTTGATCTCCCCATCATTGACAGTCCAGTCTATTGCGAGAGTGACGTAATAGATCATTCGACCACCGAAGCGGATAATATTTTAATTAAGATCCAGTGGGGGGGTATTTGTCTTAAGACTACCCCCTAACCTGGACACTAAAGTGACGTCAATTCACCCTCTATTACATTGCTCATTAATTGGTTCTCCCCTTTTCACACAGCTAAGCCTTCTCATTTACCTTAAGTTTATTTTCTTTTAAAATATTTGGTTATTTTCTCCTAAAGAGAGAGTATTATAATCCTGAACATTTTCGATCTCGAGACTATGATGAATCTTTACGTTCTAATCCCCCAGAACACATATAAAAAAGAGTGTCTCCCAATGACAGCCAAACCGGTTTGATGGATTTTATTTAAAGTGATGCTTGTTATGTGGCTATAACTAATGAGATCTTTCTAAGCCCTCAAATTAACGGTAGTTTACTGATAACGGATTTTTTTAAACTCGTAATTATTCGAAACCGACTAATGATTTTGTTTAAAATTGATACATTACAAATAAATAACAGTCTCTACTTATCTTTTGGTGAAAAATTTGCTATGTATTTAAGGGTAGGTCACTAACGACTAATATGCAAAAATTTGAAATATTTAGACTATGACTCGTGGCGTTTTTGTTTAAAATAAATAGCTGTGTAGGGTTTTGTGATTTTAAAAATAATGTTGGTTTTGTCACAGAAACCTTTTCCAAGTAGTTAACTGATGAATGATGTTTATACATTTTGTCACAAACTATAATAGACTACTGAAAAATAATCTATGTCTTTTTTAGGATTTATTTTCCAAATTGACCCGCTTCGGTGGCGTAGTTGGCTTACGCGCTAGTTTCGTGTTGAGTCAGATTGCCGAGAGCGGGGAGATTGAGATTCGAATCTTGATCGGGTGAACTGGGGGTGGTTTTTTTCCTAAATGCTTTTTCTATTCTACCTCCACGCAAATGCGGGTTCACTTTATCTATACTCAACCTTCCCAATTCCTAACCCATTAGCTTAATAAGTACTTACGCATATAACCTGAACGGATAGTAAGATGCAGTGCTAAGTATTATTAAGTATTGTACAGTTAAAATACAACATAGTTTTGCGGCACCCCCTTTGAGAACAACGCTGCGGCTTACAGCTAACAACCAAGTAAAAAACTATGTTTGTTCATGTTCCAGTGATGCGTGCGGAAGCTCCTCAGCCAGCAAAGTCGAGCAGACTCGCAGACAGGAAGTCTTGTAACGCTAGTTATCTGTTTAGAGAATGGCAAGCCCTACGAGTTTTACTGCCCCAACCTACTGTTTTTTCATGTCAGCAGAGAGGACAATTAATGCCGTCGCAAGCAGTTCCCACGTGGTACAATTTTTTAATCGAAGAACATATTTTGAGAAATAATATATAAAAACAACTAAAACATTTCCAGTGTAACATTTCATTTTTTGCACTAAAAATAAATAAATAAATCAAAATTGTATATAGTAGTAACGTGAGGGTTTTATAGTACAATGTATTAAAGTTTTTATTTTTCGCCCGGATTCGATGCTTTTAATTTTTTTTTTTTGCACCACGTCTTGCTACACGTCCGGCTGTATGCTTTTATTTACACTGATGGGATACGGATGAGAAAGATATAATCGAGAGAAAATGTATGCGTAATTGCGTGGAGGGGGGAAAAAATATCTCAATACACCCAGCCGGATTTCAAATTACAACTTCTTTGTCATGGTAAACCAAACCAGTTGAGCTTTTATGCCACGCCCATTGATTCAGGTGATTCTAAATTTAATTGTCAGGATTACACGTTATTAAATTCAAATTAAACTTAATTTTTTTTAAAAGAAACCAAAATGGATCCCTAGTTTACTTTTTTTTAGCACCGTGTCTTACTATCCGTTCAGGTTATACGCCTATGTATCAAGTACGCTAATGGTTTTAAGGATTAGGAAGGTTATATTTAGGGAAAGTGTGCCCGCATTTGCGTGGAAAGCAGTTTTTGGAAAAACCATCCGACCGAGATTCGAATCTCGATCTTTCAGTCATCGGCAGTCCAGTCTACTTCAAGAGTAGTGTGTTAGACCACTATTTCACCGAAACAGGTCATAGTTTACTGAATATATTTAAATAACTATCAAGGCTGCTAAATAAAACCCAAGATAATACAATAACAAACCTAAATCTCACATATATTTTTAAAGAAATTAATATAGCCAAGTTTGATGGTTAATTATACCGAGTGTTATATAATACTACTAAGACAACGTCTTATAACTCTCCCTCGGACACATTATCCAAACAGAAGCAGGTTCATAGAGCAAAGGGCCCTTTGTAAAGTTGTCTGGTTAATATGCCACGCAGTCCAATATGTGTGTACTAATTTAATATAACGCCGACCATCCCAAACATGGAGCACAGCCATGAAGAGTTTGAAAAGACCGTGAGCAACAACTGGCTAACTACTTAGTCATCGTTGGTTTCTTAAATCACCGACATTTGCAAAAGGATATTTAAATTATTTGTAAAAAAAAAGCACTGTATTAAAACAGGATTTATAAATTATTAATTACTAGGGGATAGGCCTGTCTCCAACAAGTGCGATTTCGGATTCCACACGAAATATGTTTCCTTCTGTTTTAATCTATTTTTAGATTTTTCATAACAGGAATAAACGAAATTTGCGTCCGTAGCTCTTTTAGTTTGGAAAATTTTGATACCCCTATTTCAACCAAATCGGATTCAATTTCTACGTTGGGTTCGCCATCTTGGATTTCTCAAGTTCTAGACTTTTCTAATATAGATGGCTTGCTCCATAGCGTCTATATAAAATTTCATCTCTCTAGGACTCAATCTGTAAATTGTGGCCTCCATATTGGATCCGCCATCTTGTATTTTTCTCATATAGATGTTATATCACATAAAGTTCATACTAAATTTCAGCTCTCTAGAACTCAATCTATACATATTGTGTCCTCCATATTGGATCCGCCATTTTGTATTTTTCTCATATAGATGTTATGCCACATAAAGTCCATACCAAATTTCAACTCTATAGAGCTCAATTTGTACGTTGTGTCCTCCATATTGGATCCGCCATCTTGGAGTTTTCCATTTTAGAATTTCTCTCATAAAGATGTCATTCTCTATAACGTTCATACCAAATTTCAGTTCTCCCGCGGTGTCAGAAAGTAGGATAAGAAGCCTTGAAAGAACATAAAGACACCATACGGATTTAATATAAATATAAGTTTGTAAGAAAAAATGTGTGTGAATATCAGTTTGAAAGAATCTGAGCTTTTTCTATAGCAGCGTGGTCAAATATTAAGGCAAAATAACGGAGTTTGATTCCAAGTTAGGTGTGATGATTGGGAGTTTATTTTCACCAATGTGTGTGGCTTAGGCCTAGTATTATTTCGTCAAGCAAATACTGGAACATTTATTTACATATCCCCGGTTCATTCTGTAACCTTGGGTATGGTAGTATGTTGATAGGAACACAGTCTAAAAAAATAAAACTTTTTTGCATTCAGAAATGGTAAAAGTTTCTATTTTATTAGTATTATTTTATAGATATTATTACGATATTAAAAGTGACACATGACTTGACGTATGAATACGTTAAAGTATATATAATAGCTGCCAGGGTCTTTCCATGAACATAAGTAGTGTGAGTTAGATAAAATAGCGTCGCAGCAAATGACACCATATCGCATCAATTTAAACAAAAAGTCATTTACAAATCACAAGCAAGGCATTTTAGAAATAAACATCTCGTTATTCTAAACCTAAAAGTGAACTTGTGCCGTTCTTACACCGTGCCTGAGGTTTCCTGCTGCTGAACAGACGTTCTCATTATATTATTAAATTAGCTCAGATTCACTACTTTATATATATGAGCGTTGTTTTTACATGTCACACAGTGCTCTGTGGTTTGTTTCTGTTTGATATCCTCTCACTCCTATTTCAGCCATAAACTAGGTTCAGATTTCCTCCAACAGTGAAAAACACACACACACACACCATCACACACACACACCAACACACACACACACCATCAACAGGGGTGACGCTAGAGGATAACTCTAGCAAAATATACTGTCTCCATGCACATATTGTCAACCTCGATGGTCTTAAGGTAAAGGTGCTCATCTCAGGACCCGATGTCGACTGGGTTTTCCTTGAAAGACAAAAATTCGTAGCACAACTTTATCGAAAGGTAAGTAAAGGTCGATTGTAGCATGTGAAAGAATCTGGTAAGGTATGAGAAAATACATTTCATGGAAAAATTGATAGGCCCTTTAGCGCTCACTCATAGAAATTCGGCGTAGAAGACAACGGTAACCACCACACTTACTGAGCTCCCCCAGTATATTGGATTTCTACCAGATGGTGTAGGCAGCACTAACTAGCCGGATGGATAGAATCACATCAAACCAACCTTGGGTTGTTGAAATTAAGACGTAGATGAAGACATCATGACGCTTGTAGCGTCCACTTTATAAATTATATAATGATAGCGATGTCATTTACAGTCGTTGCCAGCGTTCTTGACTGGCATGTTCAGCCTTGACTTGGCAGGTCAACTGTTCAAATCCCAGCCACGTTGACTAGGGGTGAGTTTTTATATTGATGTTTTTAATGTTGGTTTTTCATATTCACCATATAAATGTTGGTGTATTTTTATTTAAATTCTCCCTCCTCACACTGTGTTATTAAATGAATGAGAGTTGCTGATAGCTAGAACAGGCGATAAAATTATACGTGTCACACACACAAAGGGCTGACATTTCCAAAGATTATTCTTAAGAGTTCTGAAATTGTATTTGCATATAGACAAAATAGTAACCACCTCTGTGATCTTGTAGTCAGAGTTCCTGGCTACATATCCGAGGCCCCAGGCTCGATCCCAGGTTCTTACAGATTTTATGGTACGAGGCAACTCAACCCCGTGAGGACAAATGAGAAGCTACTTGAATGGGGGAAAAAAAGTAGTGGCTCTGGTCTAGAAAACCTAGATTAACGTCCGGAGGGTTCATTGTGAAGACTACATGACACCCTTAATATGCAGAAATTGGCCCTATCTTCGCCAACAGATGGTGGTCGCTCAGCTGGTATAGCTCGATTGTGGATACCATTCGGACTTTTTATTTGTGGTGCTTGTTTAAGAAAATGTCTGAATGAAGACCATTCAGAATGGATACAATTCAGGATTTTGTGGGTATTATGATAATGGATACAAATAAAGACTTTTTGTTTGTGGTGCTTGTTTAAGAACTGTCTGAAATGGATACAATTCAGTCGTCTCTAAAATAAACAAATAATATAGCAAATTGTTATAAATTTGAATCCTAAAAATAAGTTTGTATTTTTAAAAGATGCTCCAAATGTCCATTCGTAAGAACAATCATTGTATAGCAATACTAACGGACTATTACTCCTAGACCGCTCAACATGTCACTGTCTGGATGTGATAAACATTTATCTTTGGCTCTGATGTCATTCTAACACACACTGCATGCTCAGGCTTCTAAGTCAGCGCATGTGAATCTCTGAACTAGATTTGACGTCGTCATTAAAGGCGAAATTATTTCGTTTGCAGTTTATTTATTTTTTCTAGCACCGCGTCTTACTACCCGTCCAGGTTATACACATATGTAATTATTACACTTGTGAGTTTGGGAAGTGAAGGTTGAAATTATAGGAAATGTATCCACATGTGTATGTCGTGAAGGGTCAGCAGGCATGCCACGAGAATTTGGAGGGGGATATAAAAAAATAAGATAAAAAAATTTGAGAAAAAGAATAAATATTTTTAAATTCAATGATCAACATTGTTTTTTTTAAATAACACATTAGAATTTTATCTAGTAAACTTTTAAACACAATCTTAATTCTCGTTTTATTAATGATAAAATACATCCTTGTAAAAGTGATGGTGTGCCCTGATAATTTTAGCAACTTGTTCAGTGTGCCGTGTGTTTAAAAAGATTGATATTCGCTACCTTAGACCATTCTACCACAGAAGTGGGTATCTAAAAGAAAAAAAAGTTCCTTCGGTGTATGTTTTATGCAACTTTGTTTCTGTAAGCGAAATTCTTCACGTTAAATACTATTTGGACAGGATGCAATCTTCCATTAAATCTCCATTTGTCGGTCAACATAATCAACCATGTTGACTAACTCAACCTCTCCAGTCCGCGCCAATGCTATTCATTGTAGGGAAGCAAATGATTGCATCTTTTTAAGCTCAGCGTGTCATTAGCGTGTTTCAAGATCGACGAGGCGTGTATTGTTTAACTTACATGTGGGATAATAATACGGTCACTCTTAACTGAAAATAACAGGGCAGACCCATAAAAGTGCACCCACACACTTGTTACACGAATTCTAGAATCACTGGGGTATTAACTTCCGAAAATATACAGTAGAGGGAACTAGTTTGAATCGCAAGATTGCTACAGGAAGAACCTCTAATCAAAATAACTCAAGGGTGGCCAACAACGACACAAAATAATCACTAGATAATTTATAGTGTTTATAGAATACAAGGGTTGACGTATAAATATGTGATATTAGATTCAGTAAATTTATGGTCTCATTAAAGTCCAATTATTTGTTTGTTAGAAATAACATTTGTTTTGTCTTTATTAACAAACTTTTGTTTAAAATTAAACATGGTTGGAACTTCTCTAATATTTTCAGATACACAAATTTATGACAAGAGGCTGTTATTATAGTTTCCCAACAAAACAACAAAATATTCAAATCAATTCAAGAGTCGTTTGTACACGCTTAAAGTCAGTAATGAACTAGAACTACATAAAACAACTATATATTATTTAAAATTTAGAAAACAATCCAAACAAATGATATATTGTATTTATAAACAGATATTTGGAAATGTATAATGTTTAGGGTGTTAAATAAATAAATCCTTCATGCGATGTCCATTCACGTTAAGTTGAACAATTATTTCAAAAGTGTAAGTAGCTAAATTTATTAGTATAGTTCATTATTGCTCATGATGTGATGCTAAACAGGCATTGTTGACAAAGATCCAACATAGATAACATTCACCAGAGATAACATTAACAAAATTAATATTAATCAATATCAGTAGTTGATTATTACAGTTTATTCTTAAATATTTAACTTAATACGAATATACTATAGCTAATATTCAAATATTTGTAGACGTGTGCATGTTTTAACAATAAAAACGTAATTCAAATATGAATCGATCGAACAAGTTTAATAATGCTTCAGAGTCTAATATCATAGATCAGTCGGTATGACGTCTGCCCACAGAATTTAAAGTTCTGGATTTGATTCCCAGTAGGGTGAACATGTATTTCTGCGAAGTTGGGGAAAGTTTTCCTTCAATATGTAGTAAACTAAAGATTTATTTTTAGCACATATTTTACTACCCGTACCAGTTAGACGCTTATATACTAATTAAGCTAATGGTTTAAGGGACTAGGAAAATTATATTTAGATGCAGTGTACTTATATTTGCGTGAAGAGAGAGTGGAAAACCCTTTTGAAAAAACTCAGGACATCCGACCGAGATTCGAACCTCAATCTCCCTATCATTGGAAGTCTAGTCTACTACGAGGGTAACGTCTTAGACCATACAGCCACCGAAGCGGGTTGAACTAAAGATGTAGAGTTTGTTTGGTATGTTAATATTAGAGATTATCTAAGATAAGCCACGCCTATAAGCCTACAAGTATTCAATTCATATGCATCGACCTATTAGCACATTATTGACCGCAAACACTCGTCGAATACTTCAGCGATTTTCAACCTTTTTCAACTCACGGCACACTTATCAAGAGGCTAAAATTGTCAAGGCACACTATCAGTTCTTTAAAGAAAGATTCTATAATTAAAAAAATATATATAGTAAGATTGTGTTTAAAAATTCAATAGCTAACATTCTAATCATTGTGTTATTTTTTTTAAATAATATTGTTTAAGGATTTTATAAAAGATTTATTTTTATTCCTAAATTTTTCCTTGCTTATTTTCGACCTTCCCCCAAACTCTCGTGGCATACTTGCTGAACCTACACGGCACACTAGCGCTGCCGTGGACACAATAGTTGAAAAACAACTTTAATAAAGCTCTAACCCCATCGGTCTACCCAATTAGTGTAAGTAATTAAATGCGGATAGTCCGAATGGATATTAAAACGCGCTGGTAAAAAAAGAGTTACAAAAATAAAGCTCCTGTTTTACAACGAGGGTTGGGTTTTCAACATCTCCAACCAGATGGGAAGGGTAGGTTCTAAGAAAATGTACCGTAGCTCGCCTTGAAAGAGTATAGAGACCCAATAGCCTAGATCTGCAGGTAAAGGCGATACATTAGAAGGCTCGTTTTATTTCTCAACTGGCCAATATGCTAGTAGGCTAGTATCCACTTGGTGGACGGACGTGCCACGGTCGACTTCTTGAAGGTCACCTGCACACTAATATGGATACACAGTGTGGCACCCCACACATCAGCTCACATGGGCTGAGCTGAACCCACGACTGACCACAGTTGCGCTATTTGCACTCAATAGCAGACCGCGATGTTTTGATGATTGGCGGCGAGTGCGACTTGTTAGCGTGCATGGCTTGATGATCGTCAGAGAGCACGACTTTTTTTTAGAATTTACAACTTGCCTGTCTTTATGATCATCCCGACCTGATACAACTCAATTTTCACGATTGAGCCTTTAAAACGGTCCACATCTTGACTGCTTGACTAAGACAAACGAATTTAAAATAAAAACCTTCCTTACAACCGTTTGTTTAACAGACCTTCGTTTACAAACAACAGGTTAAAATGTTAATGAATGAAGTAT
This sequence comes from Timema cristinae, assembly GCA_039000515.1. Taxonomy (NCBI): domain Eukaryota; kingdom Metazoa; phylum Arthropoda; class Insecta; order Phasmatodea; family Timematidae; genus Timema; species Timema cristinae. The sequence continues at coordinate 59,533,365 of JBCFYV010000003.1, read as the reverse complement.
TGAGCGTGATAATATTGGTTATTGATAAGACAATTGTTAGGTACCAAATAATCTTTAATGTTTCGATGACCTAATAAGAGCACATCTGGCCACCAACCATGCAGAGATGAAAACAAACGGTCTATCTATCAGACAGGCATTAGATGGGAGAAGCACCTGACCTAAAAAACAAAACCTAGTAAATCAAACTCATCCATTCTAATGGTGCCATGCCAGCATGTGTGCACAAACTGCAAGCGGCATCTTGAGTGCATCTCTAGAGAGAGAAGCAATCAGTTTGTATGGAGGAAGTGGTGAGTCACACATGACATCATACATAATGTTTGTCCTATAAACGTGCTGCACAGCTGGGAGAGGGTACTCGTCACACGTGGACACATGTGGTGGTCTGTCTTTCTCACGCTGTCGGGTTCACATAGGTCACAGTTCGCAACAACTCATTTTACGACTTTCAGAGCAAACTTAAGCGCTACTTTCAAAGAGTTTACTTCTTTAGGATGTTTTTACAATAAATTAACTTGTAAATGAGAACATATGTTTAAATTCATCTTGGGGTATAAAATTATTATTATTATTATTATTATTAGCACCGCGTCTTACTACCCGTTCGGGTTATACGCACTTACGCTAATGTGTAATGGTAGGGTGACTGTGAGATGAAATGAAGGACCTACAGTTTAACGTGGAATCCGAACCACAGTGGCGGCCTGGCATTCAACACATTCACAAGATGTCTTGTCAGAGGTGGGGAATAAAAGAGTTGACCTTGATTCACGAAGGAAGTATTCTGGGTGGTCGTTCATGCACTATCGCTTGAAGCTGGTCTATGGAGTCAGGTTCACTATCGCTTGAATCTAGAGACAAGTCAAACTAAAAATGGTCGATTTCCCGAAAACAGCTTTAACAAGTATTATAAAAATTTCTCTTTTATACATAGTAGGCTAATGCTTAAATTAGTACCCTACTTCATAGATCAATTATCTGCAAAAATAACAAGATGGCAACCATATAACTTTATTCTTTAAGCACATATTACCTCCAGGGTACGTGGTATATCTATTAAGGGTAGGCAAACATAATTACATAATGGTGATTTTTTTTGTAAATTTTGGTCCAAACTAACCTAATTTAAATCTAGTATAAAAAGTGCTTTGAAACTAGCTTAAGACTCTCACTAGTTATGTATTTTCATTCAAATATAAAATTAGTATTTTCCCTAATTATGTCTGTCTGTCTATCTCTCTCTCTTTTTATCTAGCTCCAAATAAATTTTAGCTACGCAACATGTGAAATTTGTAAAATAAAATATTGCGCTAAAACTTGTGAGATTGATGTTCTAGCCCAACATAATATAAAGTATAAAGCTGATAATTACTCGCTTCAGTGGCTGAATAGTTTGAGGTTTCACTCTAGTGTTAGACAAACCTGCTGAAGATGGGAAGATCAGGGTTCGAATACCTGAGAGGTTTAATGAGGGTGGTTTTTTTCCTACATGGTTTCCCACTCTCCTTCCACGCAAATGCTGGTAGACTACCTCTAAAATGCTTCCTTCCTCATCCCTACCCTATGAGAATAATTATCATATATGATTATAACCTAAACAGGTAAGACGTGGTGGTAAACAACTATTACTTATGCTTGGTCGACCTCGGTGGTCTTGGGGTAAAGTGCTCGCCGATGTTCGTGGGTTCAAACCCAGCTGAGGTTGATAGATTTCTCTTGAGCGATAAGAATCCTTAGCACAACTTCCTTCGGAGGGGAAGTAAAGTCATCGGTCCCATGTTGATTGTGGCGTATAAGAGATCTTTGGAAGATATGTTAAAATACCTTTCCCGGCAAAATTGGTAGGCCCTTTTCACGCTCGATCATAGAAATGCTCATGTATTGATATCAGTCGGTTCAGAAAGTGCACGTTAATTACCTCAAATAAATAAAAAATAATTATGCTAGAAGAAATATTCTAATCAAAATTATGCATTTCCTTCTTAGTTAAAAAATCATTTGTAATATTGGAAATATGGGTTCTAATTATTTTATTTTTTAAATAATAATCTCTTGGGGTATCTGAGATAAGGTTTTAGACTAAGAAGGTACTCACTCGAAAAAAAAGGGTTGAAAAATCGATGCTTTAATGAAAGAAGAGTCACAATTCTTTCTTCATTTTTTGTATTTACAAATGAGTCTTATTAAATAATTATAATACAGCGTCTTACTACCGTTCGGGTTATCCACTAGTCTTATAAAATATACATTCTTTGTGAGTGTGAACGCATGTAAATATCTGGGGGGTTTAGTCATCATAAACAAATAAGAGTTCAGAAAGTGTAGTAGTTACCCATTTCCTTCCACAATGAATTTCTATGAGCGAGCGCGAAAGGTTCTACCAATTTTACCTGGAAAGGTATTTTCACATACCTTCATGGGACCGACGGCTTTACTTCCCTCCGGAGGAAGTTGTGATACGGATTTTTATCATTCAAGAAAACTCCGATGACATCAGCTGGGTTTGAACTCGCGGACATCGGGTGCTGAGGCAAACATTTTACCCCAAGACCACCGAGGTGAAAGTTTTCGCGTTTTTTAAATGAAATCAATAACGATTCACTAAAATAATTAGCGTTTGCCCGCTAGAATGGCTTAATTCTCACACGTCTCTCATAAGAGATGGTGTCGATGCGGAGGTTGGTTCAATATGGTCGGTGTACTGAGGGTGTTTCCTAACGTTCCTTCCTCTTTTTCACGTGAATGCTGGTGCACTTGCTCCAAATTCAACCTTCCTCATCCTTAACACATCCGCGTAATTAATATATAGCCTGAACGGGTCCCGTTGGTGAGATGCGGTGACAACACACAAACAAAAACTTAACGTTTACGTGACGTTCACTTTACGTAAGAGTTGTCCAGGGGAGAACTTACATGTTATGCTACGTTTAAGTGAAGTATTTCACGTGTTCCTGCTAACCAACATGTTGCAAGCCATGTCAACGCGCACATTTATTACTTAATTTGTTTGTCTATATGGTGTGCAGACGACTTTATCGGTATAGTTATTTGTCCGTGTCTTGTGAACAACAAAACGTCGTAGCTTCCTCTTACACTTTATTTTGTAGCTCCTGTAAGCTCCTATGGTAAGTACTTTGAGCCTAAATCAGCCTCGACTGCTTTGGTTTCATTTTTATGAACAATCTGTTTTCAAACACACAAACACTCTCCGTTTTTTCAAGTTCTTACGATACGCGAATCTTATCAGTCACTATATTTATTTACGTTAAGTTGATCGTGGCACCAGGATTAAAAAGGTTCTTGCCATGCTGATTAACTATACATTCCATCAAGAATCCTTTATCATAGAGGATCATAATTCATGTACACAACTAAACTTCTTAACAAGATGGTCCATGAACTTATGTTCGAACTATAAACAAAACAAGAATTAGCTCAGTGAAGTGACAACGAATAAAAAAGAGCAAGTCCAAAGTCGAAAAGTTCAACACACATCTCTCATCAATCAATACTAATTCATTCAGAATCCAAGCGGCCGAGATAACGAGAATAACCAGCAGCACTTCGTGACCTTGTTTTAGCACAGAATAGTCTGCGACAGATGAAGGGGCGGCTGAAGAGGGGAAAAGAGGGGTCATCTGCTTCAAAGCAAGACGGGAGATTATAATTATTTTAAAGTGAAATTACAAAGAGGTCGGATGGATTAATATTTCCAACGATAAACATAAGCGGTTATCGAGGTGACCTTTGATCCAGATGAAGTTCACGGCCTAATTTAGTTGTTTTCTTTGTTTGTTTTACATTTCAAAATCCTCTATTGCAAAATGCGACGAGTTGCAAGCCTTGTGAATAATTTCATTTATGGTTTGAACCAAAATATTAAAACCACCACGAGACATTGAACAGTTTTACCTGCTGATTTATTTACTAAAAGTGAGATTGGACCAAACCGAACACACACATACATACAATCATATATTTATAAATAGAATAATTTTACGTGAACAAAAAACTATCATTGATAAGAAAATAACCGCACTTGAAGGCATGTGTTCAATGTCGTAAGTCTACACCTTGTCTGATATGGCTTATAAATGGTGTCAAGTGGTGGTTTACAACCTATGGTCCGCGGTGTCCATTTTTTAACTATTCGTGATTTCTTAGCTTTTTTTGGTTAAGTTTTAAAAACATATAAATTCGTTTACAGGCCTATCTTAAAATTTCTGTTTTAAAAGAATATTTAAAAAAACACTAAATATTTCTAAACACAAAACTAGTTTTATGTATCTATCTAACATGCATATTAGTAAAATACCATAAATAGACATATATGTTGTATTGTTGGCTGTAGACCCCTTTGTGAGAATGTGTTCTGAAATGAATAAAAGAACTTTAACAATAGCTCGAAAACATTTCTAAAAACTGAATCAGTAACATATTTACGCACACCCTCTTCATATTCTAACTATATTTATAAAATACAGCTCATAAACAGACATATTTGTATTCACAAAAACATTACCGAAACATTTAAACTCGCACAAATAAACAAAATAATGTAGATGGAATATTTGATATTACATGGCTTTCATTTTCTCCTGATACAACTAAATAACTTCGTGGTAAATAATAATAAAGTCACCAAAAACTTGGCATGCGCATTTTTATATAAAATACTCTACTAGTATATTCAGGTTTTTTTAGCACTACATCTTACTAACTGATCAGTTTCTACGCTTATGTACTAATGACTCTAATAGCTAGGGATGAATAAGGTTGCATTTAGAGGAAATGTAGCCGCATTTGTATGAATGGCTAGTGGAAAACATCCTTAATACACCCGACCACGATTTGAACCCCAGATCTTACTGTCATCGACAGTCTAGCATAGCACTAGACTGGCGCCTTAGACCATGCTGCCACCATAGCAGTAGGTTTAACGTAATTAACAACAATAATTACTTGTCTATTTAATCTATCAAAATCATCGACTGTCATGTCTATTGCGAGTGACTTACGTTGAAACAAATTATTATAAGTATACATAAAGTAACTATAATGTATCAGAGAAAGCAATCCATAGTGTTGAAAAAATGATTATATTTCAAAGAACTATATCTATTTTCAAAACAAAGTGAAAGCTACATGACTTGTTTATTCGTTCCGTGGACGACGTGTGAGATGATAATACTGCCCCTGCGTGCTATGCAACACATGTTGTCCGGGTGCACTACGGTACTGCCTAAATTAAGGAGGTGGTTGTTTATAAACCATTTTATCTGACAATAAATAGGCCTACACTGTAAAATACCATGTTGGAAGATCACGAACAAATTACCCACATATTTAGGAACATACCTGCTTCGATGGTCAATGGTCTAAGGTGTCACTCTCGCCATAGTTGGACCACAAATGACGTGGAGATTGGAGGCTCTAATCCCGGTCGGGTGGTCTTACTAAATGTTTGTCCAGTCTCCTTCACAAAGATGTGGGTACATTTCCCCTAACTTTAACCTTGCTCATCCCTATCACGTTAGCGTAGTTGGTACATATTATGCATATAGCCTGAACTGGTTGGAAAGCACGATGCTAAAAATAATAGATTAATAATGGGACCATCAGGAGAGATGGCCTGGAGGCGAGAAGAACCATTGTCACGGGGCTAGCAGGGGAGAGGAACCATTGTCACGGGGCTGGCAGGGGAGAGAACCATTGTCATGGGGCTGGCAAGGGAGATGAACCATTGTCACGGGCTGGCAGGGAGAGGAACCATTGTCACGGGGCTGGCAGGGGAGAAGAACCATTGTCACGGGGCTAGCAGGGGAATGAACCATGTCACGGGGGCAAGGGAGATGAACCATTGTCACGGGTCTGGCAGGGGAGAGGAACCATTGTCACGGGCTGGCAGGGAGAGAACCATGTCACGGGCTAGCAGGAGAGAACCATTGTCATGGGGCTGGCAGGGGAGAGGAACCATTGTCACGGGGCTGGCAGGGGAGAAGAACCATTGTCATGGGGTTGGCAAGGGAGATGAACCATTGTCACGGGTCTGGCAGGGGAGAGGAACCATTATCACGGGTCTGGCAGGGGAGAGGAACCATTGTCACGGGGCTGGCAAGGGAGATGAACCATTGTCACGGGTCTGGCAGGGGAGAGGAACCATTGTCACGGGGCTGGCAGGGGAGAAGAACCGTTGTCACGGGGCTGGCAGGGGAGAGGAACCATTATCACGGGGCTGGCAGGGAGAGAACCGTTGTCACGGGTCTGGCAGGGGAGAGGAACCATTGTCACGGGGCTGGCAAGGGAGATGAACCATTGTCACGGGTCTGGCAGGGGAGAGGAACCATTGTCACGGGGCTGGCAAGGGAGATGAACCATTATCACGGGTCTGGCAAGGGAGATGAACCATTATCACGGGGCTGGCAGGGAGAAGAACTGTTGTCACGGGGGTGGCAGGGGAGAGGAACCATTGTCACGAGGCTGGCAGGGGAGAGGAACCATTGTCACGGGGCTGGCAAGGGAGAGGAACCATTGTCACGAGGCTGGCAGGGGAGAGGAACCATTGTCACGGGGCTGGCAGGGAGAAGAACCATTATCACGGGTCTGGCAGGGAGAGGAACCATTGTCACGGGGCTGGCAGGGGAGAAGAACCATTATCACGGGTCTGGCAAGGGAGAAGAACCATTATCACGGGGCTGGCAGGGAGAGAGGAACCATTGTCACGGGGCTGGCAAGGGAGATGAACCATTATCACGGGGCTGGCAGGGGAGAAGAACCATTGTCACGAGGCTGGTAAGGGAGATGAACCATTGTCATGGGCTGGCAGGGAGAGGAACCATTGCCACGGGGCTGGCAGGGAAGAAGAACCATTGTCACGGGGCTGGCAAGGGAGAGGAACCATTGTCACGAGGCTGGCAGGGGAGAGGAACCATTGTCACGAGGCTGGCAGGGGAGAGGAACCATTGCCACGGGGCTGGCAGGGAGAAGAACCGTTGTCACGGGGCTGGCAGGGGAGAGGAACCATTGTCACGGGGCTGGCAGGGGAGAGGAACCATTGTCACGAGGCTGGCAAGGGAGATGAACCATTGTCATGGGGCTGGCAGGGGAGAGAACCATTGTCACGGGTGGCAGGAGAGGAACCATTGTCACGGGGCTGGCAGGGGAGAAGAACCATTGTCACGGGGCTGGCAAGGGAGATGAACCATTGTCACGGGTCTGGCAGGGGAGATGAACCATTGTCCATGGGCTGCAAGGGAGAAGAACCATTGTCACGGTCTGGCAGGGAGAGGAACCATTGTCACGGGGCTGGCAGGGAGAAGAACCATTGTCAAGGGGCACAGTACACAAATGATCACTACTCTTTGTCTCTATCGCTAGTCGTCAACGTGAAGGTGTCATATGAACGAGATTGTGGGTTACAACTGGCGATAACGTGTGCGTGGGTGCTATCTGTAGGGACGTGCTGATTGTCACATCTCCACTGGACCCGACTGTACACTCAGCACTGACTATACCGACATGCTGAGCTAGGAGAGAAGAGTCAAAAAGAGTAAAAAGTGCTTTGTTCGTCTGGGTACAGTCATAACACGCTCTAGTTGGTACCATTGCCTCCAGGTATTGAGCCCCTGGGCCCTGAGGGGGGCTTGTACACAGTGTTCCTAAATCCCTACTCCTGGCGGTGCAGTTCCTCTTAAACCAACAGCGGTATTTCTTCAGCAACGATACCAGATACTTTGAGAAAGACCTACGTTATTTAAGAATAAAAAATACCTCAATAAGTTTATACTCAGTATAGTTAGAGAAGAACATTTTCGGGTAAGTTTTAAATAAGAAAATTTTCCTTTACATATTTTAGTTCTTTGAATCAGAGAGAAAGGGAGTGTTTCGTAAAGGCTTTGAGTATTATATTTTAAGGACTAACTTGCAGTAAAATGTTAGTTATCTGACATGGGGGCGTTCAAGAAAGTGTGGTGGCCCCCCGTTGCCTTTCATACTGAATTTCTATGAGCGATCGTGAAAGGGGCCACCAATTCTGTCGGGAAAGTTATTTTCAAATACTTTCCAGGTTTATTTTACATGTCACAATTGACATGAGACCGAAGGCTTTACTTTCCTCTTAAAGAAAGTTGTGCTACGGATTTTAATCACTAAAAAAATATTGAGCTCTGCTGGGTTTGAACCCACGAACATCGGGTCTTAAGACAACACTTTACCTCCAAGACCGCTGAGGTTGGATGCTAAAAATTATCAATAAGTATAAAATAACACTACTAATATTATACTAAAATGTTATCAATGTGGTTGTAAAAAATATATATTTTAGTATTTTCTAAAAGGCCCTTCCAACAACAATGAGAGTATAGTTATTTCTAAAGTGGTGCATGCCACTATCGCCTTCTTGCCCCCCCCCCCCCCCCCTTATTTTTTTTTTTCGTTTCAATGTGAAAGACCTGACCTCTCATATTAATGGTCAAACGTGCAATCTTCCTTTGTCTATGTGAATAAACTTGCCGTTTAGCAGTAAAATGAGGACAATAGTAAAGAAACTCTTGTAATAAAGATGGTCGATGTGTGTGAGCACGGAGAAAACTTTGACCAAGGCTATGAAAAAAAAGGAGTGGTACAAAACTGTACAGTCATAGGATGTTAAGTTGTGGCTCCATTCAGTGCAAGCTCATAAATGCTACTAGTAGAAGAAAGAATAGAAGTAACAGTGATAGTAAACGTCATAGCAGCAGTAGTAACAGCAGTTGTATTACCAGCAGAACTAATATAAGTAGAAATAACAGTTGTAATACCAGCAGAGCTAAAAAGAAGTAGTTTTAAATTCTATCCGATGCCAACAGAAAGGAACTGTTAGGACAATTCATACGTTAAATTATGTGACCCACAGACGTCACTAACTATAGATATTATCAATATGAAGGAATACTTATGATATAGCAAAATGTTAACAATGTTGGCAGCAAAAAAAAAAAGTTTGTACTTTCTAAAGGCTTTTTCCAACCAGAATCCTACAATAGCTGCAGTTTTAACAGTAACATTTGTAGTTGTAATGAAATGCTTTCAGCGTCAATACTCGTTAACAACGACTCTGAGCCTTGAACAATTAGGGAAGGGATGTTTCTAACATCAGCAGTATCCTGAAGTGATAGCTAGACCACCGTAAAGAAGAAGAAAAAACCGTTAATGGAGCTGCTTGGCATCGAACTCAACGGATACATGAAAGTAGATCTGGTAGCTTCTGGTGTACGAATGGATACTTTAGAGTAGCTCTGGTAGCTTTTGGTCTGGCGAATGGATACTTTAGAGTAGATCTGGTAGCTTTTGGTCTGGCGAATGGATACTTTAGAGTAGCTCTAGTACCTTTTAGTCTGGCGAATGGATACATTAAAGTAGATCTGGTACCTCTTGGTCTGACGGATGGATACTTTAGAGTAGCTCTGCTAGCTTTTGGTCTGACGAATGGATACTTTAGAGTAGCTCTGATAGCTTTTGGTCTGACGAATGGATACTTTAGAGTAGCTCTGATAGCTTTTGGTCTGGCAAATGGATACTTTAGAGTAGCTCTAGTACCTTTTGGTCTGGCGAATGGATACATGAGAATAGATCTATCTTTTGCTAGCTGTCAGTTACAACAACTCCTTTAAAGGTCAAGTTGATTTTACAAAGAATAGAATAAATGTAAAACAGCAACAGATGGTCGAACTCAGTTTTTTGGCTGAAAGAAAGCTGTTCCCGGTCTGTGTGTGAGAGAGAGGGAGGGACTATGTCTGCGTGAGAGAGAGAGAGAGAGAGGACTATGTCTGCGTGAGAGAGAGAGAGAGGGACTATTAATTGCACGGAATGTGTTGGGCCCGGCTCGGGAGTGCCTAGATAGGTCACCGAGCTCGCTTACATCATAATATTATACAAGAAGAAAGGAAACAAAAGCTAGCTAGCCCAACGAACCTGTATACACTGATTTTGGTAGGAAGAACCGTATCTAGTGGTTACTAATATATTCATACGTCAAGTCTGCAATCTTCAACTGTCACGTTTGATGGATATTATCAATACATATTAAATAACACAATAATATAGTAACATGTTATCAATGTTGGCTGCAAAGAAATATGTTTGAATTTTCTAAACTGTTCTTCCAACCAAAATCTGACTTTAGTTGCTATTTATTTATTATGCGATGTGTTTTCTTTGAGAAAAATTGAAATGAACGTGTTGTTTATTTTCCCCACCATCTTGTACTTCTAATTTTAACATTTTTATTTTTAATATTCACAAGCGTTCGCAGAAATTAGAAATACAGCTCTTATGTAATCAACTCTTATCTAACAACGCTTGGACCGCCATTCAAGCTGTGATTTTAGTAAAATTAAGGATACAAATAATCTAGCAGCATTAAGTTTGATATGTTTATTTTTTAAATTTAAAGAAGACACCTGCCGGAGAGCTGAGATGCAAACTAACACCAACTTTCTCATCAAAAAAGACGAGTGCAACCTAAGTCTAACGCCCTGGAACGCTCAGCCACCGCTACCACCAAATTTGTCTGATTCTAACTTCCCTCTTTTCATGTGCTTTCGCCGAACCCCGTTTCAGGAAATCAAGTAGGCCTAGTAATTATTAAGACTTATGAAAACAGCACCCTAGTCCTTAAAAATAATGTATTTTTAAAAAAATATAAATACACTGTCATTAGTGAGTGATTATGATGATAAAAAAATCAAAATCAAAAAGAGTGTGAAATTGTTAGTTTTAAAATGTGGCAATAAGTGAAATTCGCCTATGCAGTACCTACAAATTCCGTGAGAAATCATAGTAATTGGAGTTAAATTTGAATTTTTAATTGTATTTTTTTAGCTGATTTTTAAGTTTTTAACGCCTACCTTAAGAGTCGCTACGCGTAGTTTAGGAACCCCTTACATGTTATATATATATATATATATATATATATATATATATATATATATATATATATTGTGTGTATGTGTGTGTCAACCTTGGTGGTCTTGGGGTAAAGGGCTCACCTTAGGACCCGATGTTCGTGGGTTCAAACCCAGCCGAGGTCAACGGATTTTTCTTTAGTGATAAAAATCCCAAGCACAACATCCTTCGGAGGGAAAGTAAATCCGTCGGTCCCATATCGATTGTGGCATGTAAAATAACCTTGGAAGGGATGTGAAAATAACTTTTCCGACAAAATTGGTAGGCACTTTCACGGTCGCTCAAAGAAATTCAGTGTGTAAGAAAATGAGATACCACCACACGTCCTGAAATACCCTAGTACATGATATTTCTACCAGATGGTGCAGGAAACACTAACCAGCTGAAGGGCAGAGTGGAGAATAGCAATCACATCAAACCACCCTTCAGTTGTTTGAGAAGAAGATACCAGCTTCAGTGGTCGCATGGTCTAAAGCGCTACTCTTGCAGTAGACTAAACTTTCGATAGCGGGGTTTTCAAGGTTCGAATCTGAGCCGGGTGTACTGATGGAGGGGTTTCCAAAATGGCTTTCCACTCTCCCTCCACGTGAATGTGGTCACACTTCCTCCTAAATATAACCTTACTATCCCCTAAAACCATTAGCGTAATTAGAACACAAGCGTATAGCCCGGACAGGTAGTAAGACGCTGTGCTAAAAAAATGGTATGTATATATAGTAGCCCCATGGCTTCTTTGGTGCTGACTGACAGCTCACATCTGACAGCTGACGGCTTTGAAAAGCTACCAGACCAAATTATGTATCCCTACGCCGAACCATATGATCTGCAAAAACATGTGTTTAGCAGTTGTCGCTTTTGACAGTCAAAATTTAAGTATATACCTAAATGTTGACTGTCTGAAGTCAGCTGTGAGCTGTCAGTCAGCACCAAAGAAGCCACGGGGCTACTGTACATGTGTGTGTGTACGTGTGTGTGTAAGAGAGAGAGAGAGCGGGGGTAGCGAAAAAGGGAATTTCAGAAACTAGATCGCGAACCCCGCACTTGAACGTCTGACCATTGTCTTGGTAGCCCACACTTTTTCGAAGTAGGTTCCCATTGATTAAGATTCATCGTCCAACCCAAGGTACAGTCCGCCCATTAAAAGTGGCCACCGTTTCCATACAAACTAATCTTTGTACCCACTCAATTTAATTATGAACGGACTATACCTTCACCAGCGATTCTAAGAATTGAAGTTGTAATAAAGTAGCGGGTTAATAGTTTAAGATATACAAGCCTATTATAAACGCCATATGTTTAAGTTGATTCTCATACCTCTGTTATGTCGGTCCAGGAACTACAGCTGGATTTTTAATAAAGTGTTGTTTTTCTCTAGCGACCGTTGTCTCGGCAAACACGAGATACCGGCCATTTTGCGAGCGAGTAGGCATTGTTGCCAATTTGTCGGGTTTGAAGTTCACTTAATTTATTATTGGGATATTTAACATGCACTTTCTAAATATATAATATATCATCATACAACTTTCAAATTAAATTACATGATGGATTAAATTTGTTAATTACTGTTATAACTTCATCTAAATGTCATATTCTTTTCATTGAATTGAAAAATGACATACGGACATGAGAATCGAACCCGGGACCTTAGGCTTACTAGTACAAATTCCAAATATCTTCATCGGGAGCAACCAGAATCAAACCAGGTTCGTCAGGATTAGTAATCGACCACTCTAAAAACTTAGTTACGGAAAAAAACTTTAACAAAGTTTTTTTTTTTTTTTTTTTTTTTGGAAGGAAAGAGGAAGCTGGAGGCATTTTGCTTAACTAACCCAGAATGAGGATAGTGCTTGTTTCCGAGTTTTGGTTTAGTAATTTTTGAAAAAAAAAATGTTGGACTGAGACAAAACATAAGAAATAAAATAAAATAAATTTATCTGGGTTCTAAGACTTTTCATTGACATTTCTTAGGCTCACTGAGCTTAATGAGCTAAATACATTAGTGAGGTTATTGGCACCTGAGAACGCATTTAGAATGAACTCCCATTCACCCGTGCGCCGTCTGTTTTCACAACACGAGATTCAAACCAAAGTTTAGAAAATTAATATTAGAATTACCTAAGCTATGACAAATTACTTTAAAAATCAACATCCAATAATAACCCAAAATAGTGTGGTATCTGTATTATCTGGAGTCAAACTAGGATCAACTCAGCTTCTAACAAGTTTTTAAAATACCTACCCAAGGAAATGGTTAAATTTAAACTAATTTGTTTTAAATATATGAATGTGAATATTTACTTTGAAAAAGTGTTTCACAAAATTAAAAGGACATTTTTTCGTGTTGTAGCTTGTCTGAAATCAGCCGAGATATTTTATTTTTAAATTATAACTCCCTGTGTGAGTCCCAATCCCCTAAGAACTCCTTGTGTGAGTACCAATCCCCTAAGAACTCCCTGTGTGAGTCCCAATCCCCTAAGAACTCCCTGTGTGAGTCCCAATCCCCTAAGAACTCCCTGTGTGAGTCCCAGCCTCCTAAGAACTCCCTGTGTGAGTCCCAATCCCCTAAGAACTCCCTGTGAGAGTCTTATCTCCTAAGAACTCCCTGTGAGAGTCTTATCTCCTAAGAACTTCCTGTGAGAGTCCCAGCCTCCTAAGAACTCCCTGTGAGAGTCCCAGCCTCCTAAGAACTTCCTGTGTGAGTCCCAGCCTCCTAAGAACTTCCTGTGTGATTCCCAATCCCCTAAGAACTCCCTGTGAGAGTCCCAGCCTCCTAAGAACCTCCTGTGTGAGTCCCAGCCTCCTAAGAACTTCCTGTGTGATTCCCAATCCCCTAAGAACTCCCTGTGAGAGTCTTATCTCCTAAGAACTTCCTGTGTGAGTCCCAGCCTCCTAAGAACTTCCTGTGTGATTCCCAATCCCCTAAGAACTCCCTGTGAGAGTCCCAGCCTCCTAAGAACCTCCTGTGTGAGTCCCAGCCTCCTAAGAACTTCCTGTGTGATTCCCAATCCCCTAAGAACTCCCTGTGAGAGTCTTATCTCCTAAGAACTTCCTGTGTGAGTCCCAGCCTCCTAAGAACTTCCTATGTGATTCCCAATCCCCTAAGAACTTCCTATGTGATTCCCAATCCCCTAAGAACTTCCTGTGTGAGTCCCAGCCTCCTAAGAACTTCCTATGTGATTCCCAATCCCCTAAGAACTCACTGTGAGAGTCCCAGCCTCCTAAGAACTTCCTGTGTGAGTCCCAGCCTCCTAAGAACTCCCTGTGTGAGTCCTGTCTCCGAAGAACTCCCTGTGTTAGTCCTATCTCCTAAGAACTCCCTGTGTGAGTCCTGTCTCCTAAGAACTCCCTGTGTGATTCTCAATCCCCTAAGAACTCCCTGTGAGAGTCTTATCTCCTAAGAACTTCCTGTGTGAGTCCCAGCCTCCTAAGAACTTCCTATGTGATTCCCAATCCCCTAAGAACTTCCTATGTGATTCCCAATCCCCTAAGAACTCCCTGTGTTAGTCCTATCTCCTAAGAACTCCCTGTGTTAGTCCTATCTCCTAAGAACTCCCTGTGTGAGTCCTGTCTCCTAAGAACTCCCTGTGAGAGTCCTATCTCCTAAGAACTCCCTGTGTTAGTCCTATCTCCTAAGAACTCCCTGTGTGAGTCCAGCCTCCCAGGACTATGGGCAAACCCGCCCCACCTGCCGTATCGCCACTGAATGATGAGTGTGCGCAAGCGCCGCACAACTTGATCGAAGATTGTTATCAGCAGTATGACATCAGGAACCTCGCTGTACATTTCCCACATCCTCTAGGAGCATTGTCTCCAGCCGCCACCTATAGTCTAACCACCGGATCAAGATTCTTTTCTGACAGCTCAGAAATATTATTAGGTACAAACACTGATTTTATAGGAGGCCCCTATCGAGCAGCAACAATGATTAAAAATCACAGAAACTTGAAATTCTAGAATTATTTGATTTATTAATAATAAAGTTCACCTAAAAAGTTATCAAAAGCTTCTAATAGCACTTCCTTGTAGAGCACTATATAATTTATATTTACATTATTAATCAAATGAACTAAGAACATGAATATGATACAATTTTTGTTTTGCTGTTGTGGCAATATGAGTTTCTAGCTTTTAAATAAAAAAAGACTTCCTACAAAAATCATACTTTATGACAAGTGATGTCAATTTCCCCAGCTGGAAGTTAAATATTGTGAATTTCAGTCAATGTTGGACTGTCTACAATAGTCAATAGTTAAATATGTTATCTAAGACAATGTTTCCTAAAGTTGTGATGGTCGCGTAACCCTCTCAGGGGCATGAGCTAACCAACGCACCTCTTCCAACTATTCATATTTAATTCCTTTTAAAAACAGCAGTTTCAAATTTTAATAAATCCTTTGTGGAAAGCTACCAAATCCGTAATAAAATCACGTTATAGTCTGCATTAATTTGTTCATGTCTGACATCCTAGCTAAGTAGATAGATAGTCTGTCTACTCAGCTAGGGATCTCGAGTTCGATTCCTGGTATGGATGTAAAATGTGTATTTCCCCTTTACCAGTGATGAATTGACGGCCAGGGAGTGTATGTCGTATCTGTCCTAGTCTTACGTTACATTATAAGTCGTGTGATGATATAATCAGTTACACAAATTAAAAAAAAAACTTTAATCAAACTTACAACAGTTATAAAAATCAATAATATTGTATCCTACTAATATAAAAGATTTGAGTTTGTGTTTGTCGGTTGCTCTTTACAGCAAAAATTACTAAGCCGACCGTTCTGAAATTCAGTAAGAACATAATTCGGACATCCGGTTTACATATATGCTAATTAAAATGTAGGCTACGTCTAGATTTTTGTTTCAGGATGGAGGTTACCAAATACTACTTTTTCTCAGCTTCAGGTTGACGGTTTTCTTCCGACCGAATTTGAAAGATTTAAAACTCTCTAGATTAGAGATGGTGGTCATGTTAAAAGAAAATGGCTGTTATAGAACACTACATTTTAAGCGCGATCAGAACTCAAGCTTGAAAACTATTGGAAGCCTGGAAATGAGAAGCCAGGTCGAAACCAATAAAAATAACATTGCTATAATTCTTGTTGCTATATTAAATAGTTGTTTGTCTATTTTATGTAAAAACAAACAACTAACATCACATATACAATTTTTCCAACATTGGTTATTAACACTGGATACTTATTATAAAAAACATTCCGCTGAAGATATGGTCATTATTGTAGATAGTGAAGATTGTTCGAAAACAAGATTCTCACGAAGATATTGGGTCCAAAAAGGGATGAGAATACTGGGGAATGGAGGAGGTTACACAATTATGAGTTACATATCCTGTACTCGTTACAAGACATTGTTAACATAATCAAGTCTTGTAGAATAAGGTGGGCAAGACATGCAGCGCGAACGGTAGAATCTAAAACCGCGTTAAAGATATTGACTGGTAAACCCAGTGGGAAGACCTAGACGCAGAGGGGAGGATTGCATTAGAATGGACCTGAAAGAGATAGGGAGTGATGAGGTTGATGAAGGTGTTCTCAATTTGGAGTGATCAATGACTTTTATTACTAGTGATACGGTTAGCGCACTCAGTTTAGGCCTTTAATAGCAAGAAAGGCTTGTATAATTCAAATGGGTAGTAGTGCTAAAAATAAAGGTAATAAAAAATTAGCAAGAACCGTTATGTCCATATTATAATCAAAGGGGGCCTTTACAAATAAAAATCACCATTAGCTTGGAGAAGTGATGGGAAAACCACAACAATATTTCCTTCTTTTTTTTATAAACATGTACTAACTTTGTAAGAATTTTCACGTAGCAAAGATGCGCAAGGTATCTTTGACAGAGATATTGTCACTAATAAACAGGGATCAGTTTGGTAATTACTCGCTGGCTCGCTCACTAGTTGAGCCAGGCAGTCGATCAGTCCTCACGCACTCGCTCGCTTGTAAATATGGCCGAACTGGTACCTTTTCGTGAATCACATCACATATGTTTATATTATTTCGATATAATCCTCCACCATTAACACTTCTACATCTAATACTCTACTTAACTACCTCAGTAAAACACTACTGGCACTTACCACGAACACAACAGACATCTGAATTTCAACGTTTCTCGAGATCAACTGACTAAATTTGTCACAGCAACAACAAATTGGGAAGAAAAAATGTATCAAAGTTACCACTGACAGCGGCGCTGTCATCCAGGTCGTGGAAACACTTTGAGAGGAACCGCCGCCGCACGCCGAAAGGGAGGCCAATTTATTTGGATTTAGCGCGCAAAATTGTAAATGATCAACGGGGACTTTCCTAGTAAATATTTCAATTGCCGGTAGGACTTTTATTTTTAATCTAAGCTGCACACATATTAGTTTGCTTATACCTCATTATTTCGTGCAGGAATAACACTATGTTGGACACAAAACAAGAAAGCATTTACAATAGAAAATTTGAGTTTTTTTCTTTCTTACGGGGTTTGTGGGGGGACCCGATCCACCTCCCCCCCCCTTTAAATCCTGCCCTGCACGGACATACAGATAAAATATCAAATGGTCATGTTAAAACAGAACCTGTTCTTCAAGCCGCGGATAAGGTATATTTTGAATTTTTAAGAAAGCCCACTGTCAACCACCAACATTAATTGAAAGTCACTAAAATTTGACATTGTTTAAGTATGTTTTATTTGATTTATTAATTAAAAAGTTATATAAGGCTTCCAATAATATTTTCTTGTGGATTTCTGTATAATTTCTCTTTATATTTTTAGTTAAACGTAATAATAACATAAAAAACAATATTGTAACATTTTTATTTCCACCACTATAGCGACATGAATTTGCAAGTTTTAAATAACGGGCTTCCTATTAAAATCAGACTGTATGTCACGTTTTAAAAGGCGGTATGACATCAGGATCCTCACTATGAGTTTCCTAGAGAGTCAGACATTCATCTATCTTCTTATTTCACGGACGAGTCCACTCTTAACTCGGCCAAAAGGAGGAATTTAACATTGAGATCAAATGTAATAATTGGCATGTAAGGTCAATAAATCACCGAATTTTGCTGACGTTGTTGAAACGATTCTCTGAATTAATGGGTTAGGGGAAATGAACCTTGAAGATGTAAGATACTACGGATTCCAGGAAAAGGCTATTATTAGACAATCTTATCTTACAGTTATATAATGCTTATTTGAATTTTCATGTAGTTACATCAAAGTTAAAAGAGATTTAATCCACACCAGTAGTTTCATGATACTACTATTTTCTTCATCCTCTTTGAACACTAACGTGACTGCTATCCCTCAAATCACCTTCCTCATCTTCACCCCAATTTTAAAACCATTAAATAGCTCTTATCAAAACGTATTGATTAAATATTAAAAAAAGGAATCACAGATTTAACTGGAGTTTAAAAATCCCGTATCAATATTCGCATGGTCGTCACCTCACAACAGAATGGAGTACTGGTGACAAGGGGGGTCGTGGCTGCAATCCCAGCAGATAGTACTGAGTGTGGGTTTTCCTAAATGATGGATTAAATAGCCAAGCTATTATGGTTGTTAATTACGGTTAATTACGCGTCTAAATATCTAGACACGGGAATCAAACCCGGGACCTTTGGCTTATCACGCCAATGATTTAACCACTGAGCTATCCAGGGATCGTCCCGTGTCCAGGGTCACTCTTCATTCATAATTTTAAGTCAGAGTCTGTAATGGACGTGCGGAAATAATCAGATACAAATGAGTGATACATTAAGATCACGAGCAATCAGATAACGCAGCCATCTTCTGCTCAGTAGGGCTTTATTCTGCTAATAGTAGAATTACAACTTTATGGACGCTGTCATGCAAGGGGCAGGCATACAACGTGTCTAAGTTATTATTCACGTTTTTTTTTGGTCCCCAGAGTGTTAATTTTAAGGGCAGTTTAGATGTGTTTAACGCTACACCTTTTAAACGTTATGTCATATGCGTTAAGTCTTAAAATTTATCCCATGAATTTGACATATTTTAAATGCACTAAATCATAGTTCTACTTAATATATGTTAAGCTTTTATTAAAACTACTCGTGGTTTTTTGGGGGTAGATAAAAAAATCCCTCCCTCCACCCCTTCCTCCCGCTCCCAGTGTACCTGGGTACGTCATTAAGTAAGACTGGCTGTGTATTAGTAATTATAAAACAGGTGAATCCTTTATGATAAAATTACTTAAAGGGTTTGGCCAAATGTACATTACAGTGAATAATATTGTGTTCTAGCTTTTACACACACGTTTTTGTATCACAAGTATTCAGTCACATGAGTCACCGCCCACCGAGAAGGTTGACCTAAAGCAGGACTTTAGTGGAAAGAAATATTTAATAAATACTAAGTTACATTTGCGTGGTCTTCAATGATAACATTTTACTAAATTATCAGTATTATTTACTTATTTTATAGATACTGATAACATCAAAAGGGACAGCTACTAGTCGTTTGACTTGACATATGAATACGCGAAAGTAGATCTAGTAACTTTTATAGCTGTTATATGAAAATAGGACCGTAACTTTCACCACTTATTGACTGACTTGGAAGCCGGTATTCGATTCTCAACTTGTGCACTACGGCTATATATTGCCCACATTGTTGATTACTATCCTCTCTCCTGATTAATTGGTGAAGTTTTTTTTTTACTAAAAACAACAATCTCCTTAAAGAGTTTTTTAAAATCATGTAGGCCTAGAAGTTTTTAAATGACCTTTAGCACCTAAATTTAATTTAGGAATTAGTTCACAAAATAAATTCACTGGGTGGCCAGTGATTAGACTACAGTCTACCAATATTTCAAATGTTGGTTTAATTGTGAAACACTATCGAAATAAAAGTTATCTTGTTGTCTTTTTACATCAATTTCTCTCGATGACAAATTAATTGAATGTCCTAGTTTTATTTTTAAAGTAAATAGAAACGGAGATTCGTCCTAACTTATCAGTTATCGGGTCAAGTCTCCCTCATTAAAAACATATATATAATACGGAAGCAAATATTTTTGAGTTCAATTAAAAACATTTTTTAAGTCCCTGTAAGATGAGGTCATGACGGCAACATGGCAGCCCCCTTTTCTTCATGCGACGGTGTTGCCAAACGTGTGGGCAGAGCCTGTGGCGAACCTTGAGTTTCCCGTGGAACTAATGCCTTGTCTGGAGTTGTATTTTATATTTATCCGTTGGTTCCTCGGTAAACGATAAATCATTGCTCTGGCGCTCGCAGGGTGGTCACGAAATAACGCTAGCACATGTTTCATGAAGGATCGTCTGAAGTAAGAGCTCCTTCACACGAGGGAGGAGGAGGGGGGGCACTTAGTATCGCTCCCGAGAAGCGCCACTCACAAGCGTCAGTGGCGCTACTAATCCGCGTTCGAAGCCCTACCCCCAGCCGAGATTTGAATCTTGACCTCCGGATCACAGGCAATCCAGTCTATTGAAAGCCTGACGCCATAGCCTCTAGACTGAGTGATCACTGGTGCGAATCGTGGCCTGTCGAGAAAATCACCCGTTTAATTTATCCACATAACAAACAAATGAACTACTCCTATGAAGAGAAAACCAATATATAGTTGGTATACATTTTTAAGTTTCAAAATCCCATAACTTTTTAGATTTTACAATTCAATATTTTTCGTGCAAAGCTCTAAATAAAAATCTCGTTATTTCACTGTTTTCTATTTGATTATTGACACAATAGCTATTAAAAACAAATATGTTATTGCAATTAGAAAAATTAGATGAACTCTTGACACAACCAGTAGCAGGATTGCCACTATTTTCTTATTGCAAAATTCCCTGTGTTTTTCAGAAGAATTTACCATTTTTCCAGACATATTATAGATCTATAGAGAGGAAGTTTAGTTTATTTTCCATCAAATTGACCAGGTTTAAGTCATATAATTGGTGTTTGGAATATAATGATTTTATCTTGATGGTGAAATGTGATCGGCAACACAATTTTTCAGGGAAAATAACTATGAGGGGGGGGGGGGGGGGTAATACATGTTGTTTTAATCAGCGCGTTTAGTTCTTCATTTCACTTTTCTTCCGTGAAAAGACCTACTATTTAGATCTTACAGTTAAGTTATAACATCTTTAATTATTCCGGTATTTTACTTGCGTCTTACCTGTGTTTTCCAGACACTAAAAAAAATTTTTTTTTACCGGTTCGCCCAGTTTACCAGATGTGTGGTACCCCTGTATTAGTTTACAGTGAGTTTTGTGCTCGTCTACTTTGAGTTTTGAAAATAAATAACAAAACTATCTTAAAAATTCAATTTTTTTTTAAATCCTTGACTTCTCTCTGACCTTTGCTTGTCACACCGAATACTTGACTTTTCCAGGTTTTACAGCTGCGGATTGACCCAATAATCATATTCAGATAGATTCCGTCCCATCCAGCTGGAATGAGCTGATTCATCTTGGGTCGATCCACGTCACTGTTTCGACACCATAGTGACATGTCACTAGGCCAACAAGATCAATAATAGGGACGATAGTTTTATTCGAGGGCAGGGCTACAATCCAAGACGTCTATTCCGATCAAACGCGCATCACACACTTTGTGACGAGTCATGGGGGATAGCTGAGAAGAATTGCACGCGAGTGGTAACCATAGCCACTGCACATGTCATGGATCACATATATGTGACACAGCAAGAAAGGTAGTCTGATAAGGAACTACATATGATAGCTCTCGATGTAGGATACGAAGGACAAGAGGGAGGGGGTGAATGGGGGCAAACGTCTCCGTTTTACAGCAAAAATTCTTGCATCACCCATAGCACTCGTGCAAAATAGGCGATTTTTGTATCATTTCCTTACAACGGTTCTTTTAAAGGTGGCTAACGTGGCAAAGTATGATTGATGAAGTTTAATTTGGAAGAAAAACTTTAAATATTTTGTTTTTATGTATAAGGTTTATTTCTTATTTTCTGGTATCTTCTCACTACCTTCTCACTCCACATAAACACCTAGAATCCATTTTCATAGGAAGAACCTTATTTATATTTGTTGTCATTACATTTTTAAGTTAAAAATTAACATCATAAACATTATCAAATGAATTATATTAAAGCAATAACAGGGAGTCCAGTTATATTCTCTCAAATTCGTGAATTGACTAGCTCTTGGTGGTTGGATGTGTCACTAATGCCGAGATACCTTGGTCTACTGTAGACCAGATATGTTAATACTTCTTTATTTGATCGAGAATAGTGAGGATTTATTTTAACTTGACTATTTGACAATTTGTATATCTATCCGGGTGTTTGTGCCGCTATAACTGTCAAATATTTGAACAATTTTAAATGAAATTTGACAATGTCGTTCTTTTAACTCAAGCAAAACGATGTGTATACATATTTTTAAATATATTATAGAATGATTTTGGTAGGAAGAACATTAGAAGTTTGTCATTAAAGTTACTAAAGCAATTCTAATATATTCATACATAAAGTCATATTATCTGCAGCTGCCACTTTTTATAGCTGATATTATCAATACCTATAGAATAACACAGACAATACATTAAATTTTATCACTATTGGCCGCAAACAAATATGCTTGAATTTTCTCTACTGTTCCTCTAACCAAAATCAGGGTATAGTTAGCCATATGACGGCAAATCAGGGTATAGTTAGCCATATGACGACAGCACAAAAGGCTTTTCTTTTAGTAACTCATTTCAAGTGATTTGAATTTAAAACTCCAAGAAATCGATCGAGTACCAAGTAGGGCGTATTTTTTAAATTACGAAGTATTGTAAGAATGACGTATTAAACCGTGGGAACAACGGTAATTATCTAAGAATATAAGGCACTATTGAATATAATATTAATTTGTTTTCTGTTTAGCTCAATCGCCAAGGGAAATATCAAATTAAAACCCAAGAAGAAATTATAAGAGATATATAAACTTGAAATCAAATAGAATTCCAATGGTGGGGATGTAGGGAAGGTCAGTGTTCTAGCAGTTTTTTAAAAAAAAACGTTTTTTGGCCAAAATAAAATTAAATATTACTCCAGTAGAAACATAAAGTTTAATTTTATTCACGTGGTGATATCAACAGTTGTTGAATATATGTCAAGAGCACAGCAACATTAGATGAACACTTTTTAAATCAAGAGGATAAGTTGCCAATAAATTCTAGGAAGCCCTTAACAAATATTCAACAACTATTGATATCACAATGTGAAGAAAATTAAACACTATGTTTCTACTGAAGAATTATTTGATTTATTTTGAGCAAAATAAAATAAATAATATATATATATAAACCGCAAAAATACGCCATAGTTCTTAAAATAATGTACGTAACATTTTTTGAATGAAGTGAACGAAATCTTCTGGTCGCAGAACCACTAGTATAACTTATAAAATTCACTAAGATTACATTCCCTCCCCTGTAATTAAATGATCTAAGCTTTGTGGTGGAAAAAAACAATCTGTAATCACGGATAGATCCAACATCACGTTTTGAATGTGCACGTAAACTAGCCAAACCAAAACCAACCGCGCAGCCCCGAAAACGACGACAATGAGGATCAGGACGTCTCTGAACATCAGAAGGGAACAAGCAGCAAGCAGGCGGTACTCACGATTAATTTAAACCGCGTTCTAGTGGTATCACCATCATCAATATCTGAGTCATCGGGGCACTGAGGACTCGCTGTTTTAACTGACAGCTTCAACTAATAGCAGGACAGCATTTGTCCATTAGTCAACGAGAGCAAACAGGCTGCGGATATTGCCTGACAAACATCACTAGCACCACGTCTTACTACCATTCGGGTTATAGACTTATGTACTAATTACGCCAATAGCTTTAGGTATTGTGGAGGGTATATTTATAATAAGTGTACACGCTTTGCGTGGAGGGAGAGTGAAAATTTTTCTTTTTTGAAAAAACTCAGTAAACCCGACCGAGATTTGAACTCGATCTCCCCATCATCGGCATTCTAGTTTACTGTGAGAGTAAGGCCTATTCTACGCGAGCGGTTAAAGCGCTAGCAACGACGCCTTTGAATGAAACCCTTGTTATCAAGTTATAAAATAAGTTTTCGTCTAAACAGCGTTTTGACCGCTACCTTTGGTGGCGTTAAAACCGCATAGCGGTAGAAACGAGAATCAAAGTACACCTGGCAGTTGTGCCTCAATGTTACAACAAGTCTTTCAGCAGGAATAATAAATACCCTTCCTCAAGATGGTATCAAGTTTTGCAATATTTTCATTTACTAAACCAAGTAGTTCATCAAATGAAACCACATACATTCTATAGTACAAAAATAACTTCTCTGGGAACATTCTGTTATTCATAAACATAATATTAAACTGTCCTGCTGAGAGACGGTTAGATAATGTGGAATGAGTCCACCAACGTCTCTTTTGATGAGTTTTTTTTTTTGCGAGTTTCCTCCAACAAAATAAGTCCCACAATGCAGCTGGCCTGTACAATGTACATTTTTAAACCATTCTGAACAAGTGGAAGCAACAACCGCGACATTTAAACTGCTAGTGTAGAATTGGCCTAACGCGTTTGACCACGTGGTCACCGAAGCGGGTCGATTTTTATGTACAATTCAATGTTTATGGTCTTATTACCAAAACCTTCCTTCACCTCTGACAAGACGTGTATTAATCACAACTTGTAAATGTGTGGAATGCCAGGCCTCCACCGTGGTTCGGATCCCACGTTAAACTGTAGGTCCTTCATTTCATCTCACAATCACCCTACCATTACACATTAGCGTAAGTGTGTATAACCCGAACGTGTAGTAAGACGCGGTGCTAATAATAATAATAATAATAATAATAATAATAATATTGTAAAAGCCTTTTAGAAAATACAAATATATGTTTTTGCAGTCAACATTCAAAACATTATTATTATTATTATTATTATTATTATTATTATTATTATTACCACGTCTTACTATCCGTTCGGGTTATACGCACTTACGCTAATGTGTAATGGTAGGGTGATTTTGAGATGAAATGAAGGACCTACAGTTTAACGTGGAATCCGAACCACGGTGGAGGCCTGGCATTCCCCACATTCACAAGTTGTGATTAATATAGGTCTTGTCAGAGGTGAAGGAAGGGTTTGGTAATCAGATAAAGTGCCGGGACTGAGGATTGAACCCCGGACCCCCAGCACAGAAATCAGACACCTTACCCATAAACCGCCAGGCCACCCAATTTAATAGGTAGTGATAATATCTCTGAAAAGTTAACAGTTGCGGATCATATGACTTGACGTATGAATATGTGAAAGTAGATCTAAAACTTGTCTGTCAGATAAGGTTCTTCCTATGAAAATGGGACTGTCAGTAGGCCCTATATTTATGGGTAATGACCGTGAAAGTAGAAGTTTCTTAAACAATACCTCAACGCTAGTAAAAATTTACCAAAGGCTCTTGTATTTTTAAACCTTTTATTCATCTCTAAAACCTTCTATAACTTTTTTTTTGTGAACCATGCCTTACCACCCGTTCGGGCTACCCTCATATTTACACAATTGGTCTAGGAATGAGTGAGGTTGAATTTAAAAGATAATATAAACGCATATGTAGGGAGGTAGAGTGGAAAAAAATAATTTCATAATAAAACCCTTTAAGTGCACTAGATCAGGAGTTGAAGCCATGAGGGGTCACCGGCAATCCAGGCTCTTGCAAGAGTGACGCTTTGTTAGACCATTCGACCATTGAAACGGGTTCTTATACTGCGGGAAGATGATTAGTGAGTTTATACCCACTTCGTTAGCCACATTGTCTAACGCGCAACTCTCGTAGTAGACTAGACTGCATGATGAGAAGATCGAAATTTGAGTCTTGGTTGGGTCTAATGTGGGTGGTTTACAAAAATTGTTCACCAATCTCTCTCCACGTAAATTCTGGCACAATTCCTCTAAATTTAACCTTCCTAATACCTAAAACTATTAGCGTAATTAGTATATATGCGTATAACATGAACTGGTGATTACAGCATGACCCTACCTTATAAGCTATACCATAGTTGAACCAAGCAAGGTAAGCTTGGTATCTAATTACAGGCTGGATGAAGGGTACACTATGTTTACCCTTAAAGTAGCCATCTTACCTTGACTGATTACACTATGGTGTAGTTTATAAGAGAGGGTCATAGTGTAATCAGTCAAGGTAAAATGGCTACTTTTCAGGGTAAATGTAGTGTACAAAAAATAAAAGGCAAAGAATATGCCAGCCTGCGACTAAACCTTTAAGTAAAAATTGAGCTTACAACCACTTTGGCCAAGTGGACCCTCCCCCCGCGGCGACCGCTGACCTCGTTACCGGAGTGCAGGTCCTCAAGGCGTGCACCCGGTACCGCCGCGGGAGCCTGTCTATGGAAAGACGTGTTCCGTGGAACAGCCGGGCGGTAATATCGCTCACTAATGAATCCATTACAAGACCGCTTATTAACTTACGGGCGATGCTGCCTTCAATATGTATGGGCTCCTCTCTACCTGCCATGATGTCAGTCGGCGAGACGAGGATTGCAAGAGTAGGACACAGGTTAGCACGCCTTACCATTGGCGGTATTGACATAGGACTCGGTCGTGGGTGTGATTGTTAGAGGAGTTGTTGTTGCTTTAGGCTGAGTTGAAAAGTTAGTGCTTGTGTGAGGGCGGAATAAAACGTGAAGATAGGGGCTTAATGTTAACTACTAGTGTTGGTCTCAGTAAAATTATTCTAACGGGCTAAAACCCTGAAAATAAGAATCAAATCCTTTTCCCAGAACCTACATAGGGAACTGAATTACTAACTCTCGAACACTCCTGAAAATAGGTCTATGTCTGAGATAAGACTTGCATGGTCTACTCTCCACGGGACGAACACTCATTAAGATAGGTCTTAATTAAGAGTGGGGTAATTAGTAGAGAGGGTGCTGTGATTTATAGCCAATCAACGAAAGTCCTCATCTCACCACTCCTTCAAGTGCGTTTGATATCACAGTGAAGAGGTGAACAGTGTACAGTGTGAACTAAGGTCAATGTAGCAAGGAATGAACACTCTAAGTTACGGTCAATGTGACCAGGAATGAACACTCTAAGCTACGGCCAACGTGACAAGGAATGAACACTCTAAGCTACGGCCAACGTGACAAGGAATGAACACTCTAAGCTACGGTCAATGTGACCAGGAATGAACACTCTAAGCTACGGCCAACGTGACAAGGAATGAACACTCTAAGCTACGGCCAACGTGACAAGGAATGAACACTCTAAGCTACGGCCAACGTGACAAGGAATGAACACTCTAAGCTACGGTCAATGTGACCAGGAATGGACACTCTAAGCTACGGCCAACGTGACAAGGAATGAACACTCTAAGCTACGGTCAATGTGACCAGGAATGGACACTCTAAGCTACGGCCAACGTGACAAGGAATGAACACTCTAAGCTACGGCCAATGTGACAAGGAATGAACACTCTAAGCTACGGCCAATGTGACAAGGAATGAACACTCTAAGCTACGGCCAACGTGACAAGGAATGAACACTCTAAGCTACGGCCAACGTGACAAGGAATGAACACTCTAAGCTACGGCCAATGTGACAAGGAATGAACACTCTAAGCTACGGCCAATGTGACAAGGAATGAACACTCTAAGCTACGGCCAACGTGACAAGGAATGAACACTCTAAGCTACGGCCAATGTGACAAGGAATGAACACTCTAAGCTACGGCCAATGTGACAAGGAATGAACACTCTAAGCTACGGCCAACGTGACAAGGAATGAACACTCTAAGCTACGGCCAACGTGACAAGGAATGAACACTCTAAGCTACGGCCAACGTGACAAGGAATGAACACTCTAAGCTACGGCCAACGTGACAAGAAATGAACACTCTAAGCTACGGCCAATGTGACGAGGAATGAACACTCTAATCTACGGCCACTAGGCGGTACCTATAGAAAATCACAAATACATCAAATAGTGTTTTGGGGTATGAGTTTTTGAGTGATGTTGAGAATTAAAACCTGTTAGCAAGCCAACCTTAACATTATTTTAACTATATTAATTGATAACAAAATAGAAATGCAAATAAAAACAGTTAAAGATGAAAATGTATCGGTAATATTTTAAGATCGATAAATCTTAGAAGGGGATATAATCGTTAAGCTTATATTGGAAAGAGCCCCCATGGAAAGGATGTACGATTAGTACATTCGGGCATCCCCTGGGACACGGTACATTAGTACTGGCTAATATTTCCACTACTGGGCTACAAATGATGTAGCCCAGATGCGCATAATAATAATTATCATTATTATTTGTGAAATTAACCCATTCCATTCGGGTTTGGTAGGTGTCGTCTTGTATCTAGTGTAGCACATGACACGTAGTTCTATTTAGCACTGCGTCTTAGTACCCGTTAGAGTTATACGCATATGTACAAACTTAGGCATGAATAAGGTTGAATTAAAATGAATTGTACCTGCATTTGCATTAAGAGAGCGAGTGGGACATTATTTAGGGAGAACCACGCCCAGTACACCCAACCGAGATCGAACCCCGCGAAAGTGACACCTTAGACCATGAGGCCACCGAAGTGTATTTGAGGCGTACTAAGTCCGACTATGAAACTGGCCCTTAAGAGTGGATTTTTGCCACAAAAGGAAGGCAAACAAGTGTGGTTAGCCCCGCCATGAGCCGCGCGAATGAAGGCAATGCTGAGCTAAGCAGAAGAGAATATGACCAAAAGAGGACTTTGAGCTCACCTTGGACCCGTGATCTCTTTAGGAGCTTCCGTTTTGCCAAGATAGCTGCTCGCTGGGGATTATTCGACAGCGCCATGTCTCTATTTCGCAAGGCAAGCGAACTACTCACATTCGTTCACATGAGCCACTCGATTTACTCACACACATACACACACACACACACACACAAAGATTTGCCACGAATGCTTATTTTTTCCCGAGTGCCAGGGCCCTGCTGCCCATCCTGACCATCCGCATATTTTCACTGATAGGGTAGAGGGAGGGGGAGGGGTTTAGTAAGGTAAAACAATGAGAGGAAATGTACTCTCATTCGGGTGGTAAATCATTTAGGGAAAATAAAATACCCAGTCGGGATCCTAACACCGAACTCCCCGTTCACCTGGAAACTAGACCAGACGAGTTTGACGCCTGAATCCTGTGTGGCCATCGTTGTGAGTCATGGATGATTTTAGTCCTATACAAAGATTATTTAAATATTTTTAATAATGACAGGAAAGGCGAAGGATGCACTGGTATTTATTTACTGGCTTTCTGCCAGAACCAAAGTTTGGTTGGTAACCTCTGCTGGTAAAATGAATCCAGATTAACATTATTTCTATCCCGCTTCGATGAGCACGTGATCTAACGCGTTATCCACGCAGTAGACTATACTGCCGATGACAGGGAGATTGAGATTCAAATTGTGGTTGGCTGTACCAAGCGTTTTTTTTTCCCAAAATGTTTTTCCAGTCTCCCTCCACGTAAATGTGGGTATATTTCATATAAATATAACCTTCCTCATCCCTAAAACTTCTAGCGTAATCACTACATAAGCGTATAACCTGAACAGTTAGTAATAAATGTTGCTAAAACAAACTTGCTAATGGTGGCGGCCGCTCGGTTGGTATAGCTCGATGACAAACTCACGCCATGGAGCTTTTATTTTATCACCAACAAGTTAAAACATTTTAGCGGTGAGTATTAACAGGAAGAAAACTGTAATTTTGAGTATTTCAAATGAGAGTCGCGTATTATTTTATTAAATATGTGAATATTCCAGAAAAGTTATCAAGTTCCCTGACTTTACCTTTTTACCGGGTTTTTCAGGTCGCTGGATACCCCATTATAGTTTAATTTACATAGGAAGTTTTTTTAACAAAATACAAACCCATTTAGTTGCTGCCTAAATTGACAATATATCACTATATTATTAGTATTATTTTATGTGTATTGATAAAATCTAACAAAAGTGACAGCTGCAGATATTGTGAATATACGTATGAATACATGAAATTAGATCTATTTATATCAGTCAGACAAGGCCCTTTCATTGAAAATTGGACTGTGTCATCAGTGACTAGAAAAAAAGTGATTTTATGCAACACTTATTTTGGGTTTGAAAAAAAAAAAATGAGATGGGCGAGGGTAAATAATATTACAAATACTTTTTCAAAGTTATGGGTTGTTTTTTTTAAGGAAATAAACTTCCACAGATAGTAGACCCATACACAAGCGTCTTTGACATACCACGCACGAATGACACGAGCGTCTTCCCTCAATCACACAAACCTTTACGAGTGATAAGCCAACCCGATTATATAAAACTTCTCTATCAATATTCAGAATATTACCAAGCTCATTACACCTACTATGGTTCTATTTCTCATCATTAAAATCGTAAAGTGTTTTGGATTTTAGTGTAGGTATATTTTATACTTGTTTATATTCGATATATTTAAATTAACATCTGACACGGATTGTCTGCGGATCATAAGTGTTTTCAAGCGTTGCATGCATAATAGTTAAAACCTTGAAATGGGAACCAACATTGTTGTGTGCTTTCTACCATAGGAAACCAAACTCGAAACATTTGGATTGACACCCAAATGCTCTACTACTGAGCTATCCAGGTTGTTTACTATGTTTTAATAACACGTTTAGTAGATTCATCAAAAATATTATATATATAAAACCTCCATGGAATATGAGTTCATGACATGCGCTAAGACACTAATTTGATATTGAAATATTTACATAGGTACTGGAACAAAGGCATCAGTATCGTCTTGTTTAGATTGTTGTTGAGGTGAAAGTCAGGATTTGAATCTCGGCTGGGTGTATTGAGGTGGCTTTCACTAAATGGTTCCTCTCGCTCCCCCTCCATGCAAATACGGGTACATCTATTCTAAATTTTACTTTACTTATTTCTACCCCATTAGTGTAAATATGAAGAAAGTCCGGAGTGATAGTAGGACGTAGGGAACACAAAATTATATCAAACTTGCAATGTTTGTGCATAGAGTAGAACCTCGATAACTCGGACGTCAAAAAATCCGGATCTGCAAGAAAAATATTATTTATAAAAATAACCACAGTGGTATCAATATCAAAAACATGGCCACCAAGAAACGCATCTCAACCCGTGTTCAACAAAAATTTGAGACTATTTTAGTTGCTATAGATTTGCCCAATTACATTCCTTCAGAACGTGTGATGTGTGGCAGCAACAAAAACTCTGTGTGAGTTCATTGTTAAAATCAAGTGAAAATGGTTCTACCTTAACAATGAGTTTTCGTAAGTATCCCGTCCATGCTTATTTTTTTAATTTTGGTAGAGGTACTGTATTTTCAAAAATAAGGACCAATCAATAAGATGTAGTGGGTCGATTCCCAATTAGTTTGAAATATCGAGGCTTTAGTGTATTTTAATGATAGTATCGACAGATCTACTAGAACTATAATAACATAAGTTAAAAAAATTGTTTTAGTCGTTAATTGTTTTAATTGTGTTAATCTTCCTTGAATTTTCATTGGTATGCAAGTTCATAAAATATATATTCTAAAGTTTATTTCCAAAGAAATGAGGATTAAAACTAAAGCGAGAAAGGTTATGAGGGGAAAAAAGTTTTCTATTGTGACAATGTATATATTTTTTCTTTGAAATAAATGCGGCTGTCATATGACACAACACAAATCTTTCTTCACATCATAAATAGAACTCGTGATGTCATAATTTACTCTTAACACTTCCACATAAACCATAATTTGAGATATAAAAGAAGAAGACAAAAAAAATCTGTGGTTTTGTTTGTAAGCCCTGTGCGATACAGTTACGAGAAGACGAGCGACAAGAAACGAAATGCCAGGCACTTGACTTGTGATGACTTATGAATTATCTCATCAAGAGTTATGAGAGTTGTTTGTTTGGGCAGAATAATATTAATTGTCGGAAGAGGCCTTGGTTTAGTTGACCCATGATAATATGCGTAAGCTCGTAAAACCGCGAGTGTGAAAATGTCAGTGACGCTATGCCCAGAAATAGATCGCCTGTTAAGTGGATCATATAGCAGCACTCAGATCTGCTACAATGGGATGGCAGGAAATACGTGGCGGCCAACAGATTAATTAGTGCGTTGAGATGTAGCAGGTCATACAGAGAAATGGAATTAATAAGGAAACACAAAATCTAATTTTCTTGAAATATTGAACACTTACGCAAGTACCCGAGGTCTTTTCTTCAAACAAAGAGAAAGAAAAAATCTTCATTTGATTTCTTCCGACCCACTCTTTAATAAATTAAAAAAAAATCAGATCCAAAAATTTAAAACTCCTGCTTCGAGGTGCACATGTTCGTGCAAAGGGCTACTACACCCAATTCTGTTTCCAGCCTCAGTCCTGGGTCAGTAATTTATTGAGGCCATAGATTTTTCCACTACCAGCTTGCTAGGCCCATCGTAGCTTCATATGCCTTATAATCTAACTTACGACTAGGACAGGCACAACATCCAGTCCCTTAATTTATCAAAGTGAAAGGGTAAACCCATATTTCACTAATGAAAAATCGTTAGGCCATGCCGAGATTCGAACCTGGGACCGTTAACTCAGTAGGCAGACATGATACCGACTGAACTAAAGAGGCTACTGATTTATAAATTCCAGACCTCTGCTTGCGATAAATATCGCGCAATGCTCAAGAGGGATAAACTCTCATTTTATTAATATAAAAGAAGAAGTTAGAAAAAAATTTACAGCTAGATTATTTTATGCCTTGATATTTTCTGGTAAGAAATCACTTTTGAAAAGACAAAGATACATTTTTTTTAGCTATCAACGACAATAATGTGTGCATAAATTTGAGAAAAAACAAACTAGTCCTCTATCAAATAGGTCGCAGTTAATATCAACGTTTAACTTTACCTTTTAAAATATTTATTAAATAAGCTGTTATATATTTTAGGTTTTTATAGATAAAAGATTGGGATTATTAAAAATGTTTAGCTTTTTTTTTAAAATTCTCTTTCGGAGGTTGTTTGCTTCATCTATAAGTTTTTCTTTCTTTTTGTAGGTCTACTTGACAAACAATCGTCTAAAAATTCTTCTGCAAATCCTAATGTACCAGTAAAATTTCAACTGCTTTTATAAACAATAATTAAATTCTACTTCTACATTTTTCAGACTCTTAAATGCTTTTATTCTGTTTTAGTTCATCTTGTGTTCAGCTAGATTTCCTCCAGTTTTTTTTAATAACCTCCTTTTAAATTTTTTCATGCATTCAATTTCTTTCGTATTTTTATAAATGAGTTTTTTCTATGTAAATTTAATGGCTTTC
Organism: Timema cristinae; assembly: GCA_039000515.1. Taxonomy (NCBI): domain Eukaryota; kingdom Metazoa; phylum Arthropoda; class Insecta; order Phasmatodea; family Timematidae; genus Timema; species Timema cristinae. The sequence continues at coordinate 59,500,036 of JBCFYV010000003.1, read as the reverse complement.
TATGTCATCTTGTATGTAGCTATATTTTATCAATTAATCATAGTTAAAGTTACCAAATTAAGTGTTTTCCTTAGAAAAAAAATTGAAACTGAAAAACACACAATATTTAATTTGTCGTAAAAAGTGATTCAAACCGAGGTTTATTGTTTTTTTATGTTTTTAGTACACCTTACTAACATTTCAGGTTATACGCTTATGTACTAAATACGCTAATAGTTTTAAGGGTGAGGAGTGTTATATTTAGAGGCAGTGTACCCGAATTTGCGTGGAAGGAGAGGGGAAAACCACCCGACCGAGATTCGAACCTTGATCTTCCCGTCATCGGCAGTCTAGTTTACTGTGAGAGTGACGCCTTAGACCATGCGGCTACCAAAGCATGTCTGAGGTTTGTTGAAAATAGTGACTAAAAGCTACTCACAGATTAAAAAAGTTACTAAAAGTGAAAAAAGATACTCTTTTTTCATTCTTGTATATTAATATTATTATAGTTGTTATTATTTGCTAAAAGTCACAGTCGCAGACAACATGACTTGATGTATGAACATATAAAAATTATTTTAATAAATTTTATAATGTTCAAAAAAGCTCCTTCCTATTTAATCGAACTAGAGTTATATAATCTTCAGTATATATATTTTTTAAAACACTTAAAAAAGTGCACCATGACTAACTAATCGTATACGTTCGGGTGATTCGAATTTTTACCCTAATGGGGTAGGAATGAGGAAGGTAAATACTGAGAGGAAATGCACGTCCTAGATTCGAACCCCGATCTACCTGTCACTAAAAAGAAAGACTAGATGAGACTGACGCCTCTGTATGTGTGGCCACTGGTGTGGTCCAGATATAATAAGTATTTAGTAAAATTTAAAAATTTAACGCCTCAACATTAAACCAATATTTTCTTTATAAAAGTTTCGAGATGATCATTTTTACTTTCAAAATTAAACTGTTGTTATCACAGTAAATTAAATTTATTTAAAGCAAATTAGATATTAACGCACAGGATGCAAATTAAATTGTAAATAAGGGAATGCCTGTATGGAGGAAACCACAATACAATTATTAAGTATTACATATTTAGTTCGTTTTTAGTAATCTTGTTAAGAATAGTAATATGTAAAAGCTTTTAAAATTTACTTTAAAAAATATATATATATATATATATATTATATATATATATATATATATTCTGTGTTAAAATGATCAAAGATTGAATATGTGTTTGCCGCCCGCACCATTAAGTAAGTGAAAAATATTTTGTCAGACATAAATAAAATGGATAGTAAGTTAAAAAATTATTTTTTTAGATCTTACCATGAATCTTTAGGGCCAAAAGAGATTTTTTCATGGCAAGAGTTTATAGAGGGCTCACCCTCCCCCCTTAAATCAGGGCCTGTCTCATGGTGACCTAATTATTTAGTCTCTAAATGCGGCTATTAGTTCAAAAGTTACGACGAGCATACCAACACATCCTTGGAAGGCAGAACCCGTTTCGGTGGCCGCGTGATCCAACGCGCTACTTTCGTAGTGGGCTAGACTGCCGATGAAGGGGAGATTGAGGTTCGAATCTTGGTCGGGTGTACTGAGGGTAGGTTTTCCAAAACGGTTTACCACTCTCCCTTAATGCAAATGCGGGTACACTTCCTATTAATATAACCTTCCTAATCCCTAAAACCACTACCTTAACTAGTATATAAACGTATAATCCGAACGGGTAGTAAGACGCTGTGCTTAAAAGGCAGACCCGACCATCTCATCGGTATTTTCTCTATGAAACCATAAGAAATGTAAAAAAAACAAAAACAAGTGGGCATGTTTGAGCGTAATGCGATCACCAGCAGTCAAGTGGTGTAAATGAATGGCGGGGTTAGTCTATTGTGTGGTCCACACAGACTCTGCCAGGAAGTCTCTACTGCCCACAGCTGATAATTCCAGCCTCTACTACTCGTCTTGTGGGAGGATGTGGAAGGACAGGCTAGGGCGTGGGGCGCGACACCCCAGGGGCCCGCACACATCATCATACCAACCAGTGTTAGGATATGAGTGGAAACGAATGTCCATTAGCTTAAAACATATTTTACAGAAATATGCAGGAAAGGGAGGGGGGGGGGAATCTGGTGGACCTTTTGGGTTGTTGATTGTGCCCTTTTCGCAAATGTTTGATCAATTAAGTGTCTTGGTCGTTTACAAATACTGTAATACATTCTCAAACCACGTGTGCTATAGTTCAATTTTCTTTCACCTCTTTTTACTATCCTGTTCGGGCATATATAGGAATTACGAATACAACAGCTTACCTCAGTTGGTAGCGTGTCTGTTTAGTAAGCTAAGTATGCTGGGTTCAATTCCTGGCATGGATAAAAAATTATCATCGTGAAATGGGGATTTATCCTTTCACAGTGATGAGTTAATGGCTGAGGGTTGGATGTTGTGTTTTTTATAAATTTAAGTTTGTTTATAATTAGTGTGCAGATATAATCAGTCGGTTCAGAAAGTGAATGTTAGCTAAATGAAAAAAAAAAAATCTAATGGGGTAGGGATTAAAAAGGAAGCATTTTAGAGATATCTACCAGCATTCGCGTGGAAGGAAGGTAGAAAACTATTTAGGGGAAACCATTCTCAGTAGACCTCAATCTCCCCGTATTCATCAGACCAGTCCAACACGAGTAACGCCTTAGACCGTGTGGCCACTGAAGAGGGCTCACTATTTTCGTGTATTTGAGTGATGTTACTCTCCCATTCTAGACGAATGTTACTGCTCAGAGCTGTTATCAAACTAAGAATGAGATCACGGTATCTTCTGAAGCCATGTCATTGAAAGTAGAACTGTACCCGGGGTATCAATGAACGCCTTTGGGCACTGACCCGACTAGCAGCCGTCTTGAGCAAATGTCAGGGGAGATAACAACGCCAGTTATGCCCGTCAAAAACCGCCATCTCAAGAGAAATTGGCTCAACAGATTGCGCTGTGATTGGCGGCATCATTAAAATGTACTACTTTTTTTTTTTAACAATGGAGTGTTGTTAGTTATAGCCAAGGTTCTAATCGTCACTTTGTGTCGACCTCTTGATAAACAACACAAATAGTGAATGTTTCACTAAAAAAGGGGGAACTGCTTCCACTTCTTACTACCCATTCGGTTTACCCGCTTAAGAGGCCGCCTCAGTCAATGAGAAAGTTCCAATCGCTGTCAGGCCATAACGTTTAAAATACAATGGTCTGTGTCGTTTTCTGGAACTACTACTATTTTTTGTACAGGCCTATACTCCATTTCGCTCTTCATCTACAACCACTCTTTGTCATGTAAATAAGAAAGAGCGGAAAGAAACCTCAAGGTAAAAGGAAATCTTTCTCTTAGTTGTCAAATATCTTAAAATGTTTATGTTGTGAGCCTATAAAAAATACTGTATTTACTAGAAGCAGGCTAAATCTAGAGTTTTTTTCATCAAACTTAGTTTCATAGCTTCGCAAATATGCTTAAAGAGTCATTAAAATTAGATGTCACATTTTCACACAATTTTTCCAATCAATAAAACTCAAATCATAGGTTTGTTAAAGAATAAGAGCTCTGTTGGAATATCTTGACTTTATTTTGGCGTGAACCATATTTTGAAATAACGCATCGTAGGATTAAATATTGCCTTAGAGCTGAAGTCTGAGCGACAATTTCTCGTTTACCTAGGCGGCCCCCTTAAGGGAAAGGAATAATGAAGCTATAGGCCTAATTTAGAGGAAGTATGCCTGAATTTGCGCAGAGGGAGATAGTGAAACCATTTAAGGAAAAAACTTCAGTACCCCTTATCAACACTATAACCCCAATCTGCCGGTTACTAGTCAACCAAACAAGACAACGCTAACGCGTGTCTACCGGTACAGTATTAACAAGGAATATAAAAAAATATATTTTAAAATCTAAACACTTTTAAAAGCAACTTTAAGACTTTGTAGGGAGCCAATGTAAGTTGGAGCGTAAATAAAATTACAATTTTGAGGAGTCAAAATTAGCTACACGAATAGTGAAACGGATTCTGAATCTATCGGGTTAATTGAAGAGACTATTTCCTACAGTATGGTTTCACAACCTATCTCTGAGAAAATGCTGATGTAAATCTCTAACAATTCCCCCTCCTCTTCCCATTATTTTAACTGTATAGCATTAAGTAGCTGATAATCAGTATTGACACAAATTTATAAAACATCCACAACTTCATTTCACTCAAGTTTAGTAACTTTTAAGTTCGCTCAAATCCAAGTTTTTTTTATTCCCCTCTACATTTGAAAACTATTATTGAAAATGTGTGTTCATGTGTGGACATATGTGGGTATCGTTCTTGTTAATAGCCTTGCACATGACGTCACATAATTGCTCGGAATACACTCACTCGTCGGAAAAGGCGTTCTCAGCTTGTTGGTGGGTTGAAAACTGTTTCAGTGGCCAAAGTAATCTGTCTTGATGATGATGATGATGATGATTTGTTCCTCTCTGTTCAACCCTGACCCATCATAATGTACATTACATCCGCCATAGGAGCGCTGGTAGCTGACAGTTATCAACATATTTGTATTACAAACATTGGTTGAAAAACACTAATGTGAAATGTTATTATTTTCTTAGTAATACTATATTATCAATCAAAAGTGTGAATAAACGCTTCTAATAATACTTTCCTAAGGATTACTGTATAAATTGGCTTCTCTAACTATTGAAAGATCAACAATTAATAAAAATATTATGTTTTTTGTCTCTTGGTTGTGACAGCAAGAAAGATTATGGCGCATGAAATACTAAATTAAAAAGTATTATATTCACATTATAGATATTTTCTTATAACCTTCCACCAAAATAAATAAATAAATAAATGCTCTTTATATCGTAGAGAAAAATCCATACAAATTGTTAGCTTCAAAGTAAAAAGTTTTTAATTTTGTAAACACATGCGCACGAACATAAACGGATACAATTTGTATGACGTCATCAACCACCCTTGTTTCGTCTGGTTCGCCATCTTGATTTGTGAAGATGCAGTCTTTTAGAAGCTCTCGTTTGTAAAGTATTTTTAAGTTAACTACAATTCCACTTTTCCAAAATCAAACATCCAAAAGGTTATTTTAATAAGTTAGTATTTAAATAATGTAAAAACAGTTTAAACATCATTAAAAAAAGTTGTTTGCTGTGAAAGTTTTGACTGCCAAAAGTGACAGCAATTCAACTAAATGTCTTGCAGATCATATGATTTGGCGAATGGATACATGAGAGTAACTTAAATATGGTAACTTTTGATAGCTGTCAGTAATGGTAAATGGGTCCGTACATTTGATACAAGTGGGTTAACAAGTGTCTCCTGGCATGACCTCGTTCTGGATGATTATACTAACACTCGAGTTGAAATCAAGGTCCATACCCACGTTAAAACAGACACAAAAAAACTGTAACGACAAAATTGTTTTATTTTAAATAGTAAAACCCATTTTGACTCAATTTACTAAATGTTTTTGGTAAACTTCAAGTTACTCGGCACAGATCATATATTGAGATCTGATTTGAAGACCTGAGTTCGATCCTAATCTGAATGTACGGGGGGGTTGTCATCTCCCCTCCCTTCTAATGTTGCTTCTCAGTCTTTTTCAAGATAAATATTTTTTTTTCTTTTAAAATCTTTCCTCCTGATTCTGTTAAAAAGCCTATATAGCTGTCACCTTAAAATAGTGTAAGAATGGAATATCTATGACGAAAATATGTTAGAAAGATTACCTCAGTGTATATATTTTCTGGACGAGAAGAATAAAACAACACGCATGGGTGGAGGGGGTAAGAGGAGGTGGACCAATCGGTCTTACTTGAATAAAATTCAGAAGTAAAAACGACTAAACCAAAACCTACCAGTGGTCTACATACTGTCCAATTTTCATAGGAATGGCCTTTCTGAAAGATAGAAAAGGTCACCAGACTACTTTCAGTATTCATACTTCAAGTCAAGTGATCTGAAACTGTGACGCATAACATAATATTTCATCTTTATTTTTAGTTAAGACGTACTAAAGCGTCATTTTGTCTCGATCTCTAAAATAAGGGTTCAATACTTTTTTTTCTTCGTATTTATGATTCTTAAAAACTAGAGTAAAGAACAGGACAAATTGTAAAAGATCTCCCTGAGCAGAATTGCAGTTTTTTTTTAAGTGATGGTGAAAGTGACCTTAGCCGATATCTCTCTATGAAGGGAAATCGTCCAAGGGGACGTTGTGAGGGTTGCAAGAAGACCCCACGGCAGCCTTTGGAAAAAGCACTCGTTATAACACCAGCAATCAGAGGGAGCTGACTCAAGCAATCAAAGGATTGGAGATGAACTGTCACTCCACTCAACTTCATTATTTAGTAACCAAAACCAAAGTGCGCAATAAATTAATCCTAAATATTATGATGTTTAATTAACGTTATTTTTATTAAAAATCAAGTCCAGTCCAACCGTTGGTAATGAAAGTGAGACTACTGGTACCCGAACATAATATAGGCTACTTAAATATGTAAATCTATAGTGGAGAGCTGACCAGGTCAGGATCCAAACCAAGGACGTCTGGATGGATACGACCGCGTCTCGTTAAACTGCCACTTTGAATCTATATTTTAATGCCTATAAAATAATATTAATGATTTAGTAACATGCTTATAATTTTCGCCGCAAGAAATACATTTGTATTTTCTAAAAGGTCCTTCCTATTAAATGTGACTGTACATATCAGTGGCGTACCCAGAGACTTACTTTGGGTAAGAAGAGGGGGGGTGTGGGAAGGGAAGGAGTAAATAATTTATAAAGCGATTATTTCCGATTTTAAAAAAATATATAATTGGATTGTGAATTTTGTTTGAATTTTTCTAATGTGTATAATGCTATAAATTTTGTGTATGGATTCGTAATCCTGGTCTTAAAATGTATTAGTCACAATAATTATATTGTAAACTGATATTAAAATTATTAACGATATTGTGGGTAGTGGGTAAAAAGGGGGAGGGAGGTTGAATGACCCGCTTGCGGGGTCCACCTCCTGGGTGGGCTGATGATGACAATAGTTATATTATGTACATTATAATAGTATAGAAGTTTCGTTAGATTCTGGTAAAAAGAAACTCTTATAAAATCTAAACATCAACGGTCAACATTGATAACATTTTAGAGCTATTATTATTATTATTATTATTATTTTAAAGTATTTGATAATATCTATCAAAATTGACAAATGCAGATCATATGATTTGACTTCTTATTATATTAACATTGTTCTAATAACGTGTGTAGATGTAAAAAAACTGTTCAAAGTTTGAATGGTCTAATGCGTCAGTCCCATGTTAGAATGAGCCTGCTAATGAGGAGGTCGGGGCTCGATTCCCGTTCATGTATACTGAGGGTGTTTTTTCCTAAATGATTTCTCACTCTCCTTCGATGCAAATGCGGGTAAATTACCTTTAAAATGCTTCCTTACTCTTCCCTACCCCATGCGTATAATCTTAACAGATGGTAAGACGCGTTGATTAAAAAAGTTATTTTAATCTAAATTGGAGTATAGAGCTTTGTGGCTTGTTTGTAGTGTCAGGTGATGCGTATTCAAATTGAAGGGTGCTCCAAACGCCCAACCCTTGCGGTTCCTTGGAAATATTGACGAAAAACTGTCACCAAGTTGTATCTATTTAGGGAAAGTTGGCGATTCTACGGACTCGCATCTTATTTGCCAGTTCGTTTCCAAGCTAGGCTACACTTGCAGAAGAGACCGACTGTCCAGTCCTCTGGTTATGGCAGGGCAGGCAACTTGTCCACGCTTCAATAACCTCGCACTCCCTCAGTTCTCTCAACTCGCCGATGATGTAATGAGTATGTGTGTACGTGTGTGTGTGTGTGTGTTGAATGACGACTGTACAGGCCATAAAAAACGGCGGTGGTCCTGCAGTTTCCGGGATGGATCCTACAAGACACACAAGCAGGAAGGGAGGGACGGGGTTATCACATCTCAGATTAACAGAAAGGGGAGGGGGGGATCGTGGACTATCACCCTTAGGACGATGAACTCCCGACATTCTTGGAACATTTTTTATTATTACATGACAATAATCTTTGGTCATATTTTCTTCCTTTTTATAGTTTTTTTTGTATGTTGGCTTTTAAATGGGGAGGGGGGGGGAGTTGAGTGTCTGCTTTTATTTATAATCCTAAGATGCCACCCAAAGAAGTACGAGTTATTCCAATCTCTCGTAGTATGATCTCTCTTTGTTAATGAAATTACCTTGTTAAGTTTGTGTATCTTGATTTTTTAATATTCGCCACAAACACTGACTTGGGCAGGACGCAATGACCACTGTTCTGAGCTACAAAAAGCCTTTTTTTTAGTCATCGTACCATCTTAGAGTTAGCTGTCACGTGATAGTCGTCCATAGGATAATCTTGACATGAGAACTGAACCCAGGACCTTATTCCTTTGAGTGACGATTCTCTACCACTGAGCCATCCTGGTTCGTCTTGTATCCATGTCTACTTTTCACTCGAAACTCAAGAGTATTGGATTGCATAGTCAAATGGTCCGGGTTCGTTTCTTGTGTCCAGGATGTTATTTTTCCTTTGATTGAAAGAGATGGAAGTTGTTTCACGCAATACAAAATGTATACTTATATAAAATAGTTTTTTTTTTACTATTCCCACGTTTTCAAGACATTATTTTAATAACATATTTTGTTATCAAATGTTGTTTTATTAATTACTAATGAATATGTCACGAAAAAACAATCGAGACATACTACCCAAGCAGCCACTGTCTGTTGGTCATAATAGTGCCAACTTTTTGTGGATAAAGGGTATCAACACAACGAACCTCCAGCCATTAATCTCAGTTTTTTTAGACTAGAGTCGCTAATTTTTCGTTCAAGTAACTAATTTGTCCTCACAAGGCTTGGTTTAACCCCGTTCCAGACTACTTTACAGAAAAATCTGGATGCACCAGGGATCGATCCTAGGACATCCTGATATGTAGCCAGGAACTGTGACCACGTAATCACAGAGGTAACTTTAAATAAATGAGGGATATGATTATCGTTTTGTATTTGTGTGAAAACTACAAGACTAGCCGCCTGGATAATGTGTCTGAATCTGACGGCTGGAGGTAATCAGTCAACCATGGAGGTGCTCTTCCTCAATATACTTCTAGAGCCTCTCTTTAAGTGTAGAGTGATACGGTTTATGATCCCACACATTTGTTTAACGTCAACAATATGCTATCACTAACACGCTTCAGTGGCCGCATGGTCTAACGCGCTACTCTCGCGGTAGACTAGACTACCGATGATCGGGGATTGAGTTTCAGATCTCGGTCAGATGTACTGAGGGTGGGTTTTCCGAAATAGTTTTCCACCCTTCATACACGCAAATGTGGCTACATTTAATATAAAATAGCCTGCCTAATCCATAAAACCATTAGCGTAATTAGTCCGAACGAGTAGTAAGATGCACTGCTAAAAAAATATTGATCCTTTCCGAAAAATTGTTCAAAGATTCTACAAAGATCTTTCCTTGATTATAGAATCGCTTTGAAAAGGTGTAGATATAGTTAAATTAACAATATAAATGCTAAGACAATATTTTAATACGTTAATTTCTGGTAATTAACAATGGCACTGGTTTGGTATGTCATATCTTTTCAAAACTAGTAAAAAATAGATAATTTATGTTCCTGTTATGTGAAAAACAATAATTATTAACAGGAACGGAATTTCAGAAAAAACCAAACCCTGGCTTTTCCGTGACCCAAAGAGCCAACTTTTCCTAAATAAAAGTTAAAATCCAGACTGGAATTGAAAAGTATGCAAAAAGCCCAAAATAATCAATTTGTTAGAAATAATTATTTTTGGAATCATTCAAAAATAAATAAACAGTCTTAATTAAGAAGAGTGATTAATATGTAATTAATACATTCAGTTTCCTTGGACAGCCACATTTACTTTTTTTCCTAACCAACTTCAAAACTCTGATTTTTGGCTCACCGTTATAATATTTTTTTTATATTTCCAGGTTTTTCATATTTTCGCTGACTATGGCCACCATGTTTGTTGGACAGTCGATTACCTCTTCCCTGACCAATTACAAACCTCCCTGATATTTCCTGACATAACCAGGTGTATCTATATTTTCCTAGAGCATGTTAATCCTGATTATTGTATTAGCTTATGGTACAGAAGTCTCTTCCCAATGAAAGTAATAATTTGTTTCTAAAACGAAGTAAAGCATTATTACGAACATACTGGCTATGAGTCCGCCGGACTCTCAGGGTCAATGAACTGTCTGATCTAGTTCAAAAGACAAAGACAAGACATTCATGCGTTTTGCTCGAAGCCGAGTTCAGAAGTTGGGTCCGGAGGCGAACAGATGTTCAGATGTTATCGGTACTCTTAAGACCAAGGCCTGTTTTATAGAAGCCGGCATCTATTACAAAGCGGTGGAGGGATCTAAAGCATCAGCTGTGACAAACACAAACCTCCTTAAATATCTGTACGATATCACCTTAATAAGATCGTATAACCCGAATGGGTAGTAAGACGCGGTGCTATTAAAAACTTCATCACTCAGGAGAGTTGTCCAAATCTCTTTTAGTCGTTTTCAGGAGACGTGGTTAAAAAAATTAGTTCAGGCAAACTTTTTTTTTCATTACGTCTTTCTACTCGTCCAAAGAAACCGCGTTAAATTTATTTAATGAGATAAAAAATAAAGAAGATGTAATGTAGAGAAAATGTATCCAATTTTGCATAGGGTGAGAGTAAAAAAAAAAAATCTTCAGTACACCTATTCTGGGGATTCGAACCTCGACACCCCTGTTAGTGGGAAAACTATACCACATTAGAAAGACACCTCAGCCCATGTACCCATCGATGTGAGTTTAAGGCAAACTCGTTGAGTATTTACTGTACACTTGTAATATAGAATCTTTTAGAGCATCTGCTAGAAATTGGAACAACAACACTTTACAAAGGTCACTGTTTTTTATCTTATAGCTGTCTGTAAGGGGCACCATCTGGTTGCACCAACAGCTGCACAGTATACGGCTTGGCGTATGAATACAAGTCTCACCCTAGCTGCCAGTAGGAACAATTGTTTCCTGTTGCAAAATGGGCCAGTTATTATTTTCTACTTGTACTTTTTTACAAAATTTTATTTTATAGTGAGTTGTTTAAAGTTGGTTAAGAAGTCGAAATAAAAAAGAATAGACTAGATACTGCGCAGGAACCTATTCCCCTATCCACACGACACTGATAAAAAAATAAGAGCTAGAGTTTGAGTAAGATTTTTTTTTTTTAGTTTCTGGTGTAAATGATCCAGTGAAATAATATTCTGAATTCCAATGTATGTTTAGGAATAAATAATATGTATAATTTGATAAACCCACTTTCAGTAATTAAAATTACAAGAAAACTACTTAACCAATTTAGACAAACAAACATTCAATTTTGGTTTTTACTAAATGGTTTTCCACTTTCCCTTCACGCAAATGCGAATTCACTTCCACTAAATTCAACCTTCCCAATTCCTAGTTCATTAGCGTAATTAGTAATTAAGCGCCCGAACGAGTAGTAAGACGTGGTGGTAAATAAATAAAATAAATAAATAATCATTAATTTTTAAAGATAAGGGGCAAAAACAAATAGTAGCGTCCAACGGAAACACAATTTTCCTAAATAATTTCCAACTTTTCTTCTGTGTGCGCAGTGGCTTGTCTGTACTCATCTTGAAAACCATGATTTATTTATAATTTTAAATCGGTAAATACAAAATTTATCTTTGTATCCATCTAATTAATATGCCAGTAAATAAAATATAATGTTCTACTCCACAAAAGTGTTAGGATTTTAGATAGACCATATATATCTGGGAGAACTGTAGTTTTAAATTTATCATCTAGGAGTAGAGGGGTGGGGGATCCACGATTCGCTTAAAATTAAACACCAAAAGCTAAAAATCCATGCAAAGTCGATATCTTTTGACGTGTAAACCTTTACCTAAAAAATCGAGTGAGGACTCATTCTATATTAATTTTTCCAACAAAAAGTTTTTGAAAACATTCAACATGATAATGTGTAGCCATTGCTGCAACAATCCACCAGTCTAATTTGATTCCTTGACGCGGTTGATCTAAGTTGCAGAGCTATTGGCTGTGGGCCGGACGCCTTCTCACACCTACAACACGCCCAGTAGATCAGTGCTGCGGATAGTATTCAAACATTGACTAGGCGTTTAAAGCGTTCATCAAAGAAATCACGTGACTTTGGAGTTTTAGAGTTTAGACAAATCGTTTTTCACTTGCGCATAATATATCTTTATTTTATCTCCACCCCTTGGAGAGAGAGGTATTGTTATCATCAAAACAATCAAGATTTTAATAGATATTGACATTTCATGACTCGGTAAAACAAAATAAAACATAAGTTTATGCAAATGCCGTCTATCTGTGTGTTTGTATCTCAGCCAAGAGCCGAAATCATTTTTCTAATCGGGCTAAAACTTGTTATCCATGGTTTTCATAGGGTTCCCATATAGCTATTTGGAGTTTGTTATTCAACCCGAAAATTAAGGGTATAGTTTACTTAAGGATTAAAAGAAAGAAAGAAATCGATTTTCTGGAAATAGGCTTTGACAATTTTTAGTTAAAATTCGTATCCAGGCATCGTTCAACATAAAAAAACAGAGGAAAATCTAATTTCCCCCGTAAAATTACTTGTAGGGTACTTAATGAAAGCGGATACCTCCAAACTTGATGTCTCCACGATCCTTTGAAATAATAAATAACTCATTAAGTTGTAGGAATATTAAAAATAGCTCATTTTTATTTGTATTATATTTTTATAAAACAATTTTTTTTTATCTATAAGCAAATTTATAATATTTTTTTAAATTAAGGTATTTTAAGTGGGTAATTTATTGTAATACTGGGTGACCTGGTGGTCTAGGGGTAAGGTGTCAGACTTCTGTGCTGGCGGCCGGGGTTCAATCCTCGGTCCCGGCACAGATTTATCTGATTACCAAACCCTTCCTTCACCTCTGACAAGATATCTTGTGAATGTGGGGAATGCCAGGCCTCCACCGTGGTTCGGATTCCACGTTAAACTGTAGGTCCTTCATTTCATCTCACAATCACCCTACCATTACACATTAGCGTAAGTGCGTATAACCCGAACGGGTAGTAAGACGCGGTGCTAATAATAATAATAATAATAATAATAATAATAATAATAATAATATAATAATAATAATAATAATAATAATAATAATAATAATAATAAAATAATAATAATAATAATAATAATAATAATAATAATAATAATAATAATATTGTAATGCTCTTTGGTGGACAGAAATGTTCTTCTTCTTTCCGTAGTTTTAAAATGGTGTAAATAATTTAATTATGACCTTTGGTAGAAAGTAATGCTATTATTTTATTGTGTTTCTGCAACAATATATATAATATATTATTTCGTTTGACGTAACTTATGAGTTTTAAGTTAAATATCTTCATTTTTAGGTGAAGGAAAGGGAAAAATAATAAAACATTGAACCCTCGGCCGTTAATTTACGACCAAAGAGAACAAATCAAATATCATAGTGATAAAGTTTCAGAATTTTAGATAAACATAATATAATGTTAAGTGATTGCAACAAAATGTGTTCGCTGTTCTGTTCGACCCCGATCCACCAGTTGTCGGTTTTTGCCCTTCGCTTCAAAGGACGTTCGTGTTTGGTCCTTTTATAGGCAATACGCCTCTACGAACATTTCTCCAAATATAAAGTCATTGGCAGGATATCAGTGGATTAGCACGTGTGTTTTAATTTTTGAAGTAGGCCTAATTAATATACCTTTTGGCGAGTGTATTTCTTTGTGCGTGTGTGTGTTGAGTTAGTAATAATAATAATAATAATAATAATAATCTCTTTTATTTTAGCAGAGTGTAGAATAGTGGAGTGGTTGAAAGGACAAATGAAGCTCAGAGACTTCTGTAAGCCACGTAAGGTTATCTGGTATTCTAAGGATCCGGATAACTACAGTAAAAGAGGATGCGTGGGAGGAGATTGAGGCTGTGATGGACAAGGATGAGGCAATTAGCTCGACCCACTGTATACAATTCTACTTTGGTATAATCTTGTCATCCACCATCGGCGGTCTTTTGATCTTTTATTGTTTTGGTAGTAATGGATAAATATGTATGCTACCACTGCTACTTGCACACGCGTATTAATCGCACCACAGATATCGTAGCACCTGAGCTAGATGGAAATAATTATGGAGCTAACAAGTATGTGAACATGTTGTGAACATGTTCTGTGCGAGTCTGGACACTCCGGCTACAGCGAACAGAATATTAATATGTTCGTGAAAATGTTCGTGTTGATTGTTCCATACGGTGTTCTGTTTTAGTCTGGACACTACGGCAATAGCGAACAAAATAATATGTTCATGAAAATGTTCGTGTTGATTGTTCTATACGGTGTTCTGTTTTAGTCTGGACACTCCGGCTATAGCGAAGAGAATAATATGTTCGTGTTGATTGTTCTATATGTTGTTCTGTTTTAGTCTGGACCCGGCTCATGATATCCTGGTTTTATGCATGTGTCGAAGAGCTGCAGCTTAACTATATGACTCAGTAGATTTGGTTGTTGCGTAATGTTGTGATTAGATATAACTATAAAGTCAGCTTGATTTGAGTTTAAAAAAAACAATAATTGATATTATTATACTGAGTGAGCAGTAATTATATAATTCAAAAACAACAACATTATGAGTTGATTTATAAAATGACCAAAAGGGCTGATCATGAGGTTGATGTGCTTGACTTAAACCCGGGGTTAGCTCTTGATCGTTTAAACTCGTGTTTCAAATAGTGACTGACTGTACACCTTTTTTTATATATAAATCGATGCGTTTAAGATAAAGGTCACTAAAGACTTATTTTAAGGGGTAACTTTAAAGTAAATCCACGTGAATTAACGTGGTAAGGGAAAACCATAAGGATAAATCTCATTTGGAACCCACCTTCAGTTCAGCACCGGGCCGAACTTCAAACCATGACCTTTCAACCACCGGAAATCATGTCACTTTGAAAGCTTGACGCCTTGAACCGTATGAAAAACTGTGCTGGTCCCACCATTTCTCTGCCAAAGTTTCTTATCCACAAATAAAGTTCGTGGCTGAGGGGAGTATAAATTTGTATCCAAGCTATTATGTATTTACTTTTTATTTAATTTTAAATTTAAGAATAGTTTCTTGTGTGTGAATATGTGTAAAGGCACACCTTTAGAATATCAAGTCGTAAGCCTAGTCTAGTAATGTATACTATGCACGCGACACATCTTCATTGCTCTATATTTAAGTCCTAATTCATCTGTTTTAATCTTAAATTAAAATCATTTGTCATCTTGAGGAAGGGTGGAAATATATTACTTGTGCTACCCTTAAATTACTAGTTTCCTGGGTGGGCCACTCTCCCTCAACAATTAACATACATCCTTCATCATTCCTCCCCCACTTACACCCCATTACCCCAACTGAGACACTACAATGAATACTATCTCTGAGAGAACTGTATAGTTACTATTGGGAAACAGCGTTGCCATTTTCTTGTTTTCATGTGGTTAGTCTTAATATAAGACAAGTTTCGCAACGCTGGTTCATCGTGGTTGCCAGTATCTCCCTCTTACCCCCTGCACACCACCTTCTGACATATCTAAAAGCGCAATAAACTGGTCTTACGATGATGGGGCAGTTGAAGTCTGAATCCAGTCGGGTGTGCTGAGAATAGGGGTGTGCAAAGATTCTAAATGTTAAAGTTGAAGGTCATATATCGCCTTCGCTTCAACTTCGAACCCGCAACAACCTTTGCATCTTAGAAATATTTTAAAGAAAGAAGAAATCTTCGATATATTAAGAACAGATTTGATGTAGCTCACTAATATTACATATTTCAACATATAATAGATATAATTTTTTTTTTTAGAAAATCTACAAAAAAGATTATTTTAACCACGACGAATGATTAAATGACATACACACCGAAAATATGGGTAAATTCAGATATCCGCATACAATAATATTGCGTGCTTATTTTGTTCTCTCTCTAAGCCTTTCTCTTTACCTAGATGCACATATTGGATAGTTTAAAATTAAAAGTAGAGTTACATGACAACAACAACAAAAAAACACCTTATATTCGATTTAGACTTTATTTTGAATGTTTCAAGTTTTGCTTCGACTTCACTTTGTCTTTAAAAAGTGACCTTCACACATCCAAGTATAAGAATTTTTTCCCTAAATAGTTTCCCACTCTCCCTCAACGTAAATGCAAGTGCATCTCCTCTAAACTCTACTTTCCTCATTACTACCTTATTAGTGTAAATATGCAGATACCTCGAATGGAAAGTAAGACGTGTAAAAAATAAATACAAATAAAATCGTCTGTTAAAGATTTAAAACAACAAATCTGTCTCGAGGTGTTTTTTTTCCCCCACCTTGCTTGGAATTATAAAGGGGGTCACGTGACTAACTCTTAAGTCTAACCCAATCACACAACATGTCCGCCTCATCGGCGCGAGCTTTCTGCTGAATTTCAACTCATCTCGCATCGTCCGTACTGCCTGAGAACTTAGGCAAGGGAAACCCAAGCAAATCTCAAAACCAGCCATCTCAAATCAATGCGCATGCGCTGTAGAACTAGAAGCAAAGCAGACAGATCGTTGGATGTTGCGACGAGATTTGAAATATCCCGGTAATAGAAAGGTGTATATCGATGCCAGACACTACATTAAGTTTGATAACTCATCATTGACAACAAGTATTTAAAATATATTTTTAATCTCTAGAAAATAAAATATAAGATAATCGGCTGTTTTAAGTTTGCGTTGCAATGCATCATGGGTCAACATACAATGTGTGAATTGCTGCGCCACTTAAACAGAGTCTGTTCTCCACTCTCGTCGAACGTGTTGATCAAGCTTTGTGTCAGTAATCGACGTTCGGAGCTGTAAGGACGGTTTGACCCAGACAAGTTGTGAGCTATGGACCTTGTCCGACTCCCACTACCATGACTGCAAGGTGCAGCTGTGGTACTAGCGTGAACATGCAACACAAAGGCCGTCTTCACTCTATTCAACACTTGTTGGACCGCTATCAACATGTTCATATAGGTTATCCACCGTAGGAGTGGTGGTAACTGAAAGATAAGAGAAGCTACCAGATCTACTCTCATGCGCCAAACATTATATCTTTGATATATATGTTGAGCTACTGTCACTTTTGGAAGTAGAAACTATCACAGAAAAAAAAAATATTTAAAGGTGATTAACCCTTTTCATTTGCGTGAAATGCAGAGCCCAAAGGGGAAAAAACGGTTACCTTCAATAATGTTTATTTTTTGCAATTTTCTTTTTGGAAACGGTTTGTTCAATAATAGAAGCATGTTGATTAAGCTATACATTTTATATACACACCTCCTCTATAATTTTAACAGCGATCAAATATAAATAATTTTGACATTTTTCAATAGAAAACTACCAGCTGCATAACAAAAAAAAAGTAACACCTAATAAACATTGATACACTATCTTAGAAGAGGTGTTGAAAATATTACTATAAAAATTTCACTAGTTCTCGAGAAAACTGAAATTTCCAAACGAACCGGGTATGATTTTTCCACAAGACCTGTTTAGGTAGCTAGCGCCATCTACTGTTTCCGTGATTCAGTTGTTTATGTTGGCGCGGAAGGATACATTGGTCGGTTGTGAAGCCATGCCATTTCTTTCCCCCTCCCGCCCACCATCCAACAAAATAAGTTTTAGCTTGCACTCGACAGGGCCAAGGACCTTAAGCGTAAAATCCTCAAATATTTGACGTAGATAATAGCAATCCAAAACAACCTTTCTATTCTAGAAAGTGTGCTAGATATGTAATGGTATCTAGACATTATAATAAAACACAATAGTAAGCGTTAAACGTGATATTATTTAATCATTTTAATAAAATGCAGGTGACCTGGTCGGTTTAGGGGTAAGGTGTCGGACTTCTGTGTTGGCGACCGGGGTTCAATCCTCGGTCCCGACAAAGATTTATCTGATTGCCAAACCCTTCCTTCACCTCTGACAAGACGTGTATTAATCGCAACTTGTGAATGTGAGGAATGCCAGGTCTCCACCGTGGTTCGGATTCCACGTTAAACTATAGGTCCTTCATTTCATCTCACATTCACCCTACCATTACACATTAGCGTAAGTGCGTATAACCCGAACGGGTAATAAGATGCGTGTAATAATAATAATAATAATATAATAATAATAATAATAATAATAATAATAATAATAATAATAATATAAAATACAGTAATATACGATTTCCAGCTAACTACAATTGTGTTGTTTGGAGAAAAAAAATATGTAACAAGGTAAATTTAGCATACGAAATAAAACTGTTTAATGTATTCTCGTGTGGATTTATGTACTTATCATTAAACATATTTCAAATATTTGTATTATAAACAAATAAGTTTCTGTTTACTAATTAGCTCAGTCCTCAAATCAGCTTTGTAGCATTTTCTAAGAATGATGGCTCTCATGAATTTGCAGAGCATAATCTGTTGGAGAATAACTAACATTTCTGCGAGCGTGTGAATGAAAAAGGATATATATATATATATTGTACACGCACGCCAACAACATTGCGTGTCACGCAACTCCATACGCGACGAATGTTTACAGCCAGCCCACGCAACGCCCTTGGTCTCGGCGCAAGAGTGACACAAGCGTTCGTTGCCCGGTATATGAACAGGTGTGTCCTTGCTTGCACCATCATACCGCGAGTGGGAGCTCTAACTGGCCGAATGGTCGGGAACTAGGTGTTTATTTTTAACGGTGGGGTCAGGTTCTCAAGATACGTAAACAACTAGACGTGAGTAGGACAAGAATATAATAGTTTATGGACTATTTTCCTCTGTACAAGCTTGGGGACATTTAGAAATAACCGGTGAACAGTAGACCTCACTCCCTCCTGTTACTATCTTACTACAGTCCTATAATACATTCACGACCTTAGCTTACTTGGATGACAGCTCAAAAATTACTAGAAAATAATCCCTAATATATCCCTACGCCAACAGCTGACATCTATCACTTTGGATAACTGTAATGAAAACGTATGGTAATGCCTCAAAATGGTGACCAAAGAATTTAAAACATGTGATTGAACGTGACGGAAACAAGTTCTTTACTATGATGCACCCACGGAGTGAATACAAATATTTTATTCAGTTAAATATTTCGAAATACGATACAATATTTATAAATAATATTTTATTATATTATATATATATATAATAAATACGATACAATATTTATAATATATAATATATATATATTAATATAAATACGATACAATATTTAACTGAATAAAATATTTGTAGTCACCCATTTTATATATATATATATATATAAAATTACAAGTATTTTTCTCTTTTCCAAGTAAATACGATGCCTGTATTAAAAGGTATTAATGTATGCACTATATTACACATCATAGATAATATTCTAAAACGGAGAATTAGTACTTTTAATTATGTTTAAAATATTGTTTCGGATTGGGTAAAAAGAAATTATTAAAAGTTATGAAACAGTGTAAGAAAACTTAAGTTCAGTTATTTTAAATGTAAAATATAATATGTAATTAAAAAACTTAACATTCTATAACAAAACAATGATCTTTTGCAATTAGTGTTGGCAACCCAAAACTTAACATATGATTTTTGAACTTCACGGAAAACTTATCATGAACAGACTTTATAGTAGTTCTGTGAACAGTAGACTCACTCCCTCCATGTTCTTGTCGTTACTTTTTTATTTTAGCGCCTTAGACCATGCGGCCACCAATTCAGATCTTACCGTTACTAATCTCATGAATTCTCTTTGGATTTCAAGTTGAAATATCTCCTTTAATAATTTCTCCTTGGATTTAAAGTTGATATTTTCCCTTGGTGATCTAGTTAAGAAATAAAACAAATTAATACCATAGCCACCCGCTTCGATATTCACATGGTCTAAGGCGCTGTCTCATAGTTGACTAGACCGTTGATGATGGAAAGATCGAGGTTCGAATCTCGGTGGGATGTACTGAGGGTGGTTTTTACAAAATGGTTTTCTACTTTCCCTTACGCAAATGTGGGTACATTCCTCTAAATATATCCTTCCTAATCTCTAAAACCATTAGTGAAATTATTACTTTAAACGTAATAACCCGGATGGGTAGTAAGACACGGAGCTAAAAAAAATTGTTAAGAGTATATTTATTAATATATAATAACCTTTAGGGGAAAATACCTATGGTACCGCTGGGAATCGAGCCTGGGACCCCAGGTTGTAGCCAGGTGCACTGGCCACTACTCCATGCGGCCGAATCTAGTTGAATGATACTTACATATTCCCACCGTGGATAGAATCTACTTGTGTATCACATCTTGCAACAAGCCTACTTGTTTAACCGGGATCAGTTTGTGGCGGCAGCATGTGGACTAATGAGCTGTCACTCTATGTTAACCTTCTGAGTCAACACGAGACTGGAATGTATGTCTGGAACATTCTGATAACGGAGAGGCTGTGTCTACCCGCGAATCCCGACACACGCTAAGAGCTATCAGCCCTTAAGAGGAAAATCCTATAACTCGCTCAGAGATATCAACATAAGCCCTTAGAGCAGCGGTTCTCAAACTGTGGTACGCGTGTGCAACTTTCAGGGAGAAGCTCTCATAGAAAAATTTGCCAAAATACAAAGACATGGTGGGGAATTTTTCGAGGAGACTGAGGAAAATTGTTCTCTTTTGATTACCTGATAAACTGGTCTCCCATTGTCGCTAAACTGTTTATTAAGCCTTTCTCAATATCGTATATGAGAGTGGTTTATCACCAATGATGTACGGTACTTAAAATATAGGTACCGCTATAGGCTAAATTTGGAGCCGGACTTTCACTTGAAAGTTTCAACTGGGCAACCAGACATGTTGTGTCACTGAAAATTTTTGAGGATTTGTAATCTCTCAACTCTAGGTTTAGGATTAAAAAAATTCCTTTGAAAAATTGGTGTTTGGGTTTAATTATTCTTTGTTCTTTATTTTTGAACGAATTCCTGAAGAAAATTTATGAAACTTTTCTACAGATTTCTTACAGTAAAATTATGTTTTTCTTAGTTTTTTTTAAACTGATCATAGCTAGTCTCAATAAGAGATAATGTTAAGGATATATAAGTAGGATTCTTTAAATAACGTTGTCACATTTTAAATAAGGATTTTTTTTCAATGTATTAAAAATCATCTCAATAGTATACCAGATAGTCATAGAACCTTTTTTTAAACCTGTCATTTGAGGAAGTTTTATTGTGGGGCTACATTAGACTTGTAATCATGAAAAAAGGGTATATTATATAAAAAAACTTTTGAACCAGTGCCCGAGAGAATTTTTTTTTCATTCACTTAGAGAGACCAACATCAACTTTGGGGGGAGGGGCTTAAGGGGGGGGGGGAGAATATTTACGCTCCTTCAAGTCAAAAACCTTTGAAATAAAATCCTTAAGCTCATTTAGAAATACAAATATCAACCCTTAGAGGAAAGTCTTTTCACTCACTAAGAGCTACCAAACTTAGAGGTAAATCCTCAAACTCGCTTAGAGCTACCAACAACCCTTAGTGAAAAATCCCTAAGCACTAAACAAAACCCACATCAAGACTTAAGAGGTAAATCCTCAAACTCGCTTAGAGCTACCAACAACCCTTAGTTAAAAATCCCTAAACACTAAACAAAACCCACATCAAGACTTATAGGTAATTCCTCAAACTCGCTTAGAGCTACCAACAACCCTTAGTGAAAAATCCCTAAACACTAAACAAAACCCACATCAAGACTTAAGAGGTAAATCCTCAAACTCACTTAGAGCTACCAACAACCCTTAGTGAAAAATCCCTAAACACTAAACAAAACCCACATCAAGACTTAGAGGTAAATCCTCAAGCTCGCTTAGAGCTACCAACAACCCTTAGTGAAAAATCCCTAAACACTAAACAAAACCCACATCAAGACTTAGAGGTAAATCCTCAAACTCACTTAGAGCTACCAACAACAACCCTTATATAAATTTATTATATTTTAAACCGACAAAACATGTGTATTTTTCAATTGCTTGTAAACAAAATTATTTCTTGTATTGTTTTAGTGGTTAAAATCATTTAAGACAACTCGAATACTAATCGATGAAACCCAATCGAAATCAGCCACACATTTTTAATTAAATGGTAATTATCTTTTTAGTTTTCTGAAGAATTAATTCGTGTAAATGACCAAGATCGTTTAAGAAGTTTTCGTCAAACAATAATCTAAAAGACTGAAATTCAAATCCCGGTGGGACCTAAGATTTAGGGCCATGTTTCTTTAATCGAGATTGGGTCATCAGCCAATCCACCATCGTCCTGAACTGCTTGTTATTTCGTATACTGGGAGAGTGAGTGACACTTGAGACTAAACTATAAATATAGCCCTTATTGATAGAGAATCAGACGTAGTATGAGTGATTAAGAGTTTACGCTATCTATCATGTAGGGATAAAAAAAAATTAAGGCCCGTGGGACAAATACGGTCCACCAATTCGACTCGTGGTATAAATTATTTAAATGTGTTTAGTTGTGAAGCAATTTTTTTTTTAAACGCAACAAACCATTCCAAAATCAACATTTCCAAACTTGATAGATCATGCCCAAAAATATATGGCAATGTTTGCATCCTCATATTCATGTGAACAAGTGAACCATTAAACTTAACACACAAAGCCACTAAGATATTTATTATTGTTTCGCATTCTTAATGTATTTAAACTTATTCGTGTCAGTCTATTATGTGTTTTTATTTTATTTTGTTTTTTTCCAAGTGCATTCAGAAGAATAATTAGTGCATAAGTCTTTGGCCCACAATATTTTATTTTTATTATTTGGCCCTCCTGTAAGTAAGTTTGCACATCCTTGCACTAATGTTAAACGCCTTCCAAGACAATTGAACAAAATAAGTGCAATTGCACTGCTTTAACAAGTTCGCCCCTAACAGTTTCCTCCCTGAAGTCTCTTATCCCTGTATTACACCAAGTCGACCACGCGGCCTCGCTGGCTCGGTAGAAACTTTTCGCCCACCTCACAATCCTTTCCTTCATACAATCGACAAGCCAGTGTTGTATTGATATGTGCCACAAGCACTGTTTACTCAACATTTTTATGACGACTTAGATAAACAAAGGAATAAGTTTGTGTGCACATAAGAGTACCGAAATCATACTCCATAAAGATATTATTAGAAAATTCACACTAGGAATTTCGTGATATTTTACAAAGACTAGCTTCACCAAATTAAAAAATAAATAATTTAAAGAAATTATTTGGTCAAATAACTCCGCAGTTTCTCATTATTTTATGTTTAGTTGGTATTAAAAATTAACTAAAGCATCATCATGAAATGTGTTCGGGATTTCAAAATAAGGTTTATTAGTTTACGTTTAAATATAGCATTCTAGTCTTTTAAAGTATTGAAATAAGAAACAAAACATTTTCTTGGAAAATTATAGTGTGAGTATTTTTTCTTCTAATTGTTTAAAATCGTGTTTTACAAGTATTTAAATCTGCGCGTTCATGTTGAAACTCTTTTGTCCAACACGTTTTGAATCTGGCGCCACTAGTTCGAGGAGCGGCCACCACGACGGTGCTACTGACAGTACTAAGGTGCCAAATTTGTTTATATATACAACCGAGTGTTTTGGCTATACATTCTTGTCGTGGCTTACATTCTGGCTGTATTTTAGCCCATAATTATATCTTTCAAGAGACCAAGAGCTGTGAAAGGTGGTGTATTATTTCATGTTTTAAGCTTTATTCTATCTTATAAAAACAAAGCAATAAGTATGTAGTGTGATTTGGCAAGCCTAGGGTATAAGGGCACCCATGTGGGATTTCCAAATGGGGGAATGGGATGTAGTCCCATCTGCCAGGGGTGTGGCAACACCCTCCCCCCTCCCACCTCCTTGAGAGACAATTTCAGGATTTTAACCTTGGGGGAAGGAATTTTAGAGCATCTGAACATAGTTCTGAGCTAATTACATGAGTTTCAAAAGCCAATTTTCACAACAACAACAACAAAAGAAGTTTCTGGAAGATTAATAAACAATAACATGTAGTTGTAGCTGAACCCAATGAAAAGAAACATGTTTTTTACAAGTTTATTGAACAGAACAAAATAAAAAGAAAGCTGTTTAAGAGAGAATGGGAGGAAATCCACATTTTATCATTTTCATCTCTGTCAACTCTGATATTGATGATTCATAATTGTTAATAGCAAATTGCAGTCAAATCCCAAATACACATTTTTATGTTTTTATAAAGAAAAAAGAGTAAATATTTCAGAGTGATAAGGAGGGGCTGAATCCCTCCCATTTATGGGTGCCCATGCTAGAGGATAGGCTTAAAAGGGGTCAATAAAATTAATTCTTAGATGTCAAATTCTGTGGTCCGGCACTTGTCAGGTTCCAAGGGCGTTGGACTAAAGAATTTCAACTGTATAGTAAGTTTTTATAAACCTTGACACCAAAAACTAAGTTTCTATATTATAAAAGGCTCTTCTTTAGAAAAATGGTCTGTGCTAACAAAATTCCTCTAGTGAGTTATCGCTAGTACACGCAAGATCCAATCAACACCCTTCCCTCGCGCAAGGATTGATCCGGAACATTATAGAGCTATTACCGGGGCAGGTTTCATTTACAAGGTCGGACGAAACGCTCACCTAGCGACCATTAATCTTCCAGCACCTCCATCTAAGGGGAGGAAACAAAACAAAATACAATTACCGAGATTTTTTTTAACAAGAAACAATACCTCAAGGGGGTGAAGACATGTCTTCATCAAGAGAAGGATGGTTAATGTTTCTTACTCCTGACTATAGAGGCCAGGATTTAATATCTCAAGAGGGTGAAGACACGTCTTTGTCAAGAATAGGATGGATAGTGTGTCTGGCTCTTGCTCGACTACAGAGGTCAGAGTAGACTGTGGAATCTATATTATTCACTTACCAGGTAAGCTCCAGGGAATTTATTTATCCTTTATTTCATTTCCACGTCTCTTAAATAAACCATTATTAAGTTTTTTGCTATATTATTATTATCAACACCGTGTCTTACTACCCGTTCGGGCTATACGCACTTACGCTAATGTGTATTGGAAGGGTGATTGTGAGATGAAATGAAGGACCTACAGTTTAACGTGGAATCCGAACCACGGTGGAGGCCTGGCATCTTTTTGCTATAAGCTATCACTAAAAAATATGTTAACGTCTGGATATCCAATCTCACCATTGATTAATCGAAATGTTAGATACAAGATTACGTTCGAACCAAGAATCTCGTCAAAATGTGGTTATCTGCATTATTCACTTGACAACGAGTGAATTCACAAAAACACGTGTGACGCGTTCGTCCGTGGGACCACCGATACGGGTAGGGCGTGTTTTTGTTCAGAAAAATAAAAACACGAACCCCTTGAAAATGGCACCATACAAACTGCTAGACAACAAACTGCTCGACAAGCTATAAAAAAATATTTGGAAGGCTGGGTGGGTCAAGTGGCCGACACGACTTGGACCAACTGCTAGACAAGCTCAAGTATAGGAGTACAAAGTGATAGACAACCAAGCGGTCGACACGAGAGAACAAATCTGTAAAAAGACCAACTGCTAGACACGAAGAAATGACATGAACCAAGTGATCGACACGAGCTGGACCATGTGATAGACAAGCTCCCATATAAGATGACAAAGTGATAGACAGCCAAGCGGTCGACACGAGAGGACCAACTGCTCGACAAACATCAGATGAATCCAGTTAAGAGTGGCTCAAGTGACAGACAAGTTATTTCAAAACTAACAAAGTGATAAACATGGGCTTAGAGAGTTGGGTATAAGGATGGTCTGGATCCTCCTAGAAATTGCTGTCCTCCCGACACCCTAGATTTAACTAGCCCAAAAAGGGTGATGTCCCCTTATATGTGTATAAACTTAAACCATCGTGTTTTTAATTTTAATAATTTACTCACACATTGCACTCTTCAAAACATATTTTCTAACACTAGTTTAGTTAT
Organism: Timema cristinae; assembly: GCA_039000515.1. Taxonomy (NCBI): domain Eukaryota; kingdom Metazoa; phylum Arthropoda; class Insecta; order Phasmatodea; family Timematidae; genus Timema; species Timema cristinae. The sequence goes on along the minus strand of JBCFYV010000003.1, from coordinate 59,473,829 downwards.
AATTTCAAATAAATAATAGGTTTTGATACATACAATATGGTATCTGAAAATAAAGAATGTTTCTCTGAATGAAACGAATTATCGGATCCGAGGAAAGTAGACAAACGTTTTGTTATAAATGGTAAAATCATACTTTAAGAACTAACAAGATTAAATAAAATTTTATATAAAAGAGCCACTGCCAGAAATTAAGTGGGTAGCTTATGATCAGGGTTCGATTCTGCCATGTACTGTGAGGTTGATTTTTCTTAAAAGGTTTTCCACCCAGCCACCACGCAAATTCAGTTGCACTATATATAAATTTAATCTTCCTCATTCTCAACACATTAATGTAATTAGTAAATACGCGTATAACCGAAACAGGTAGTAAGACACAGTGCTAAAAAAAAAAATTCTAATTGCACTAATGGATTAAAGAAGAAATGTTGTTATTATAAGATGTGTACTCTCATTTGATGTAGGGAGAATGTAAACCATTAATGAAATATCACCCTCCATACACCCGGCCGGATTTGAAGCCTGATATCCCCGTCATTGATATAGTCCAGTCTATTTTGAGAATGACGCTTTAGACCATCAACCATCGAAGCTAAGAATATTTGGTTGATGTTGCGTTAGCACCAGGTTTATTAATGGGTTAGGGTTCGGCCAGACTGCCAAGCGTGCGAGCGAGCGCGCAAGCGACTGGGTGGCCAAACTGGCGAGCGCGCGAGCGAGCGAGCGAGCGCGTAATTAGCGGACCCTAGTTAGATTATTATTAGCACCGCGTCTTACTACCCGTTCGGGTTATACGCACTTACGCTAATGTGTAATGGTAGGGTTATTGTGAGATGAAATGAAGGACCTACAGTTTAACGTGGAATCCGAACCACGGTGGTGGCCTGGCATTCCCTACATTCACAAGATGTCTTGTCAGAGGTGAAGGAAGGGTTTGGTAATCAGATAAATCTGTGCCGGGACCGAGGATTGAACCCCGGCTGCCAGCACAGAGGTCTGACACCTTACCCCTAGACCACTAGGTCACCGCCCCCCCCCCCTCCCCCCTAGTTAGAGAAGATGTCTCTGTCAAACACACTTAGTACATCTCTGCTCCTCGAAAATTCTTACAGAAAATATTGTGTATTTATAAAAAAGAAAAAAGTAGAAGTGCATCCAATTAATAAATTGAGAAATGCGTATGGTACTGTACTGAAGTGTTTTAAAATCAGATTTGCCGCACCAGTGGCAGAATGGTGCGTTGCACTCGATAACTTTTGACTAGGAGGCAAAGGTTCGAATCTTGGCTCAGTGAACTGAATGTGATTTTTAAAACTTATTTATTGTTGTGGTTTTTTCATACTCTCTCCAAACTAATGGTGATTCTTATTTGTAAAGGCCTACTTTGATTATAATATTGAAGTATTTTAACATATCGGGTTTACATATATACATTATATTATTTATGGTCTTACCAATTAAATTAGGCCATTATTATTATTATTATTATTATTATTATTATTATTATTATTATTATTATTATTATTATTATTAGCACCGCATCTTACTTCCCGTTCGGGTTATATGCACTTACGCTAATGTGTAATGGTAGGGTGATTGTGAGATGAAATGAAGGACCTACAGTTTAACGTGGAATCCGAACCACGGTGGAGGCCTGGCTTTCCCCACATTCACAAGATGTCTTGTCAGAGGTGAAAGAAGGGTTTGGTAATCAGATAAATCTGTGCCGGGACCGAGGATTGAGCCCCAGACCTCCAGCACAGAAGTCTGACACCTTACCCCTAGACCGCCAGGTCACCGGGCCATTAATAGCAAGTGTGTTAAACCTATCACTGATAGAAAAAAGTCAAATATCATGTCAAAATGAGAAGTTTCCCTAGCACTCAATGAACCAACATACAATAATATTGCCTAGCGCCTGTAAACTAGACTGTACCGGGTCGAGCGCGCGCGCTTGAAAAATAGAACCAGTTCTATCTTTCAAGCGCGCGCGCTCAGTCGCTCGCGCGCTCGCTCGCTCGCTCGCTCCAGTGTGGCCACCCCCATTACAACCAATGTGTTCTATTTTATATTTTAGTCGCTCGCGCGCTCGCTCGCTCGCTCGCGCGCTCAGTCTGGCCGTACCCTTAGAATAAGGAGCTAAGTTAAGATGAAATAATCCCGCATTAGTGTAAAAGTTAGATGCAAAAATCACAAGGGTGGTATGGTAACTATCAACCCAATCCACTCAGTCGGAATGATTACTCTTATTCAAGCTACTCTAAAACCTTATTAGATCGTCTGACAAACAGCGTTATTTAGGAGGTCAGACAATACTTACACCTAGCAAACAGTGTTATTTAGATCAAACAATACTTACACATAGCAAAAAGTGTTATTTAGGAGGTCAAACAATACTTACACCTAGCATAAAGTGTTATTTAGAAGGTCAAACAATACTTACACCTAGCATACAGTGTTATTTAGGCAAACAATACTTACACCTAGCCAAAAGTGTTATTTAGGAGGTCAAACAATACTTACACCTAGCAAAAAGTGTTATTTAGGAGGTCAAACAATACTTACACCTAGCATACAGTGTTATTTAGGAGTTCAAACAATACTTACACCTAGCAAAAAGTGTTATTTAGGAGGTCAAACAATACTTACACCTAGCATAAAGTGTTATTTAGAAGGTCAAACAATACTTACACCTAGCATACAGTGTTATTTAGGCAAACAATACTTACACCTAGCAAAAAGTGTTATTTAGGAGGTCAAACAATACTTACACCTAGCAAAAAGTGTTATTTAGGAGGTCAAACAATACTTACACCTAGCATACAGTGTTATTTAGGAGGTCAGACAATACTTCGACCTAGCAGACAGTGTTATTTAGGAGGTCAGACAATACTTCGACCTAGCAGACAGTGTTATTTAGGAGGTCAAACAATACTTACACCTAGCAAACAGTGTTATTTAGGAGGTCAAACAATACTTTACACCTAGCAAACAGTGTTATTTAGGAGGTCAAACAATACTTACACCTAGCAAACAGTGTTATTTAGGAGGTCAAACAATACTTACACCTAACATACAGTGTTATTTAGGAGGTCAAACCATACTTACACCTAGCATAAAGTGTTATTTAGGAGGTTCAACAATACTTACACCTAGCAAACAGTGTTATTTAGGAGGTCAAACAATACTTTACACCTAGCAAACAGTGTTATTTAGGAGGTCAAACAATACTTACACCTAACATACAGTGTTATTTAGGAGGTCAAACAATACTTACACCTAACATACAGTGTTATTTAGGAGGTCAAACCATACTTACACCTAGCATAAAGTGTTATTTAGGAGGTTCAACAATACTTACACCTAGCAAACAGTGTTATTTAGGAGGTCAAACAATACTTTACACCTAGCAAACAGTGTTATTTAGGAGGTCAAACAATACTTACACCTAACATACAGTGTTATTTAGGAGGTCAAACCATACTTACACCTAGCATAAAGTGTTATTTAGGAGGTTCAACAATACTTACACCTAGCAAACAGTGTTATTTAGGAGGTCAAACAATACTTTACACCTAGCAAACAGTGTTATTTAGGAGGTCAAACAATACTTACACCTAACATACAGTGTTATTTAGGAGGTCAAACAATACTTTACACCTAGCAAACAGTGTTATTTAGGAGGTCAAACAATACTTACACCTAACATACAGTGTTATTTAGGAGGTCAAACCATACTTACACTACTTGACATATGTTTGTAGGGTTTGCTAAAGTAAGAATGTAGGTGAAAATAACTTGAAATCAAGGACAAGCGTGTATTGAATTAACTGTTCTGTCACTTAGCCCACTCTTAACTGGATGATATCAAAGTTTGTCTAGCAGTTGGTCTTCTCGTGTCGATCGCTTGGTTGTCTATCACTTTGTACTCCTATACATGAGCTTGTCTAGCAGTTGGTCCAAGTCATGTCGGCCACTTGACCCACCCAGCCTTCCAAATAATTGTTTTCATTTTGTCTACCGGTTGGTTGTCTATCACATGGTCCAGCTCGTGTCGATCACTTGGTCCACGTCGTTTCTTCGTGTCTAGCAGTTTGCTGTCTACCACTTTGTCCTCTCGTGTCGACCACTTTGTTGTCTATCACTTTGCCTGCTCCCCTTGAAAATATGTCCAGTGTCTCAGGTTGTCCACCCCTGGCGTAGGTAAAAACGTTAAAATGAAATGTTAAGCTGACGGAAACAGTAAGGTGCTATTAGTTTGTTTTTTATGATCACCTTCTAGAAAATTTAGATTTAACGGCTCCTCAGTGGTCTGACCTAAAAAAATGAAGCTATAAATAAGTAAAAAGAAATAAATAAAAAGATTATAATAGGAGACAGCCGTGACCATGAATTAAAGGTGCCCACTTTGTGACAGTATTTATCGAATTATTCGTTTTACTTTTATATAAACGGAGAAAATAAGTTTTTGTGCTGGAAATGGTGGGGTGTAATGAGGACTTTTGTATATCTAGTTTCATCAACAACCGTACAACCGTCAGTTCCACCCCTCGTATGTTCAGCTCTTTAACTTATGAACTAATAAAAGGATCTAGACCAGACTTAGGGCAAATACAAGCCCCCCCCCCCCTCCACAAGATTACTCCACATATATAAATAATTGTGCCCAAAATTGTCGTGAATATTAAATAAAAAAAAAATATTTTAATTTAATTGTACTAACTCAAATGATTAGTTCATCTGGACACCATTAATGTAGGATGAAATTGGTTCCATTGGCTTCATTCATATCAACTAGATTAAGGGTGTTAATAATATCTAAAAGAATTGGTGACTATCATTTATCCCGCCAAAGTCAGGGTCCTATTAGCAGGCCAACTTGAAAAATAGTTTTTTGAAACTATTTCTACCAAATTCTATTTTTTTAAAGAGTAGTCTCCTAAGAATCTTTAAACGGTTTTATTATCCTCTGTGGGCCATAATAATTGGAACAGACGTTTCCCCAATGTTGAAACTAGTTAGTATTAAGGTCTCAGCTCCTAATAGACTTTAATTTTAAACACTTAAAAAACAATATTACTAATTATTTAGTTTTACCCGCCTCAGTAGCGTAGTTAGCTAACGTGCTGGTTTCGTGTTGAGCTAGACTGCCGAGGACGGGGAGATCAAGGTTAGAATCTCGGTCGGGTGAACTGGGGTTGATTTTTCATCATAAGTGGTTTTCCATTCAAACTCCATGCAAGTTTGGGTTCACTTCCTCTATATTCAATTTTCACCATTCCTAATCCATAAGTGTAATTAATACAGTAGCCCCATGACTTCTTTGGTGCTGACTAACAGCTCACAGCTGACAGCTGATGGCTTTGAAAAGTTACCAGACCAAATTATGTAGCCCTATGCCGAACTATATGATCTGCAAAAACATGTGTTTATCAGCTATCACTTCTGACAGTCAAAATTTAGGTATATATATCTAAATGTTGACTGTCATAAGTCAGCTGTGAGCTGTCACTCAGCACCAAAGAAGCCATGGGGCTACTGTACTTAAGTGTATAAACCCGAACGCGTAGTAAGATGCGGTGCTAAATGAATAAAGATGGTTCAATATATCGTTCATTGTCTAAAGACCTTAAACACAGTCGCACGGGTCTAATCCGGTGTCTCCTACAACCGCAGTCATCCTTCCCACCGATTCGTCCTCGGAGAGTAAATGCCAAATCCTGTTAAATAACCATCTGAGCTGTCCCCCGACTGTAATTCCATGTGTGCGACCTAATTCTAGACATAACATCACTGACACCGCTCGTTAAAACACTTGCGGTTTCAAGATGTTCGTCTGACCCGATATCTCTGTGATTGACATGACGACTTGAGGATGGTGATGTAAGCATCCTCAACTCTCGACACATGGGTTATTCCTTGTACCAGAAATAAATGTCGTAGTATGTATTTATCAAAAACACATCCAAATAACCCTCTAAGACTTAAACAATTTGGTAGCACAAAAAGTCGTCTACAATTCTCAATGGATATGTTTATTATAGCTCCTGTGAACCTCTCATCTACAACCTAGTGAACCTCCCAAATACAACCTAGTGAACCTCACAAATAAACCTAGTGAACCTCACAAGTACAACCTAGTGAACCTCACAAGTACAACCTAGTGAACCTCACAAGTACAACCTAGTGAACCTCACAAGTAACAGCCAGTTACTTTCATTATTATTATTATTATTATTATTATTATTATTATTATTTTATTATCCCTTTCAGCACCAAAATGGTCTATTACCAGCTGCGGTTTGCGGCCGCACGGCTCGTTCTTGCGTTACCTCCAGACTACAATTACCAACCAGTCCTTTCCTTCCAGTTCATTCTTTGTCTCTGTCTCTCTGGCCGTACCTATGACATAAATATTAGAGGGCCCTGCTTCATATCTAGAGGGCACTGGTTTGATCCAAAGTGGGGGCTACTATATTCTATTATTGTATGAAGGCAATCACTACGGTTGTGGTGTTAATATTGATCGTTTACTACTGAGTGGGGTGACCTGGTGGTCTAGAGGTAAAGTCTCGGAATTCTGTGCTGGGGACCGGGGTTCAATCCTCGGTCCCGGCACAGATTTATCTGATTACCAAACCCTTCCTTCACCTCTGACAAGACATCTTGTGAATTTGGGGAATGCCAGGCCTCCACCGTGGTTTGGATTCCACGTTAAACTGTAGGTCCTCCAGTTCATCTCACAGTCACCCTACCATTACACATTAGCGTAAGTACGTATAACCCGAACGGGTAGTAAGACGCGGTGCTAATAATAATAACTACTGAGTGCGCTCTCATGGGTTGAGTCAGGAAGTCATCAACTGGCATACAGCAGTGGGACTTTAATTGCAACTTAAATAACAAAATAAAAGCCAAATAAATTATTATAGACCCTGTTTTCAAATAGCAAGTAATTCCTCGCCTCCAAGCTATAAGTAGTTTTCTGTCTCCAAGATAACAGCAATTCCTTGCCGCCAAGCTACAAGTAATTTCTTACCTCCAAGCTACAAGTAATTTCCTGCCTTCGAGAAACAAGCCATTCTTCACTTCCAATCTAAAAGTAATTCCCTGCCTCCAAACTGCTAGTAATTTCCTGCCCCCAATCTACAAATAGTTCCCTGCTTCCAAACTACAAGTTATTACCTTCCTCCAAGTTTCAAATATTTAATTCCTTGCCTCCAAGCTATAGTATAAAAAGTCAATTACGTAAATTATAGCACGATAAACTCAAATTTCTTTTAAAACACGAAAATTCATCCTAAAACTTGAGATATTGAACATAAACACTTCTTTAATTTGATCTAGTGAGCTTAAAAATGTAAATGTGTGAGTTATTACTTTGAACATGAAACAAGTTCTCTTCTTTCAAATGAGATTTTCGTGAAAACACGATTTGCGAAAAGTAGGTGTCCTTATCGGTTACTCGCTTGTCGGCGTTTTAGCCATAACTAATGGCGTTCCAGTTGGTTTTAGAGGCGTTTTGACCCGGAACTATTTCTTATCTTATTGGATAAGTAGGGCTAAAATGGGTCAATTTGATTGGATAAAACTCTCTATAAATATCTCTGTACTGTGAAAGGTCAAGGAACAGTTTTGTTGTGATAGTTGGACCTCACAGTTGAGGGCAGTCAAGAGTTTAGTGGAGGCTTGAAAACTCGCCAATATTTAAACCATTCGTAAAACCGGCATAGCCAAGGGTAGTATATAATCTATATTATGACGTCCTCCAATACCCACCCCAACCGACCCCCATTTGACCTGAAATGCTTATCATTTGTATTTTGAAAGAATGATTGACTCCAGAAGCTAGACTATATAATATACGTCCCTAAGTCTTATACACCAGGCCCGAATTTGAATTAAGATAGGGTTCATAAGGGGTGTTTTGCCCAAATTGTGGTTTTTCACATATTATCTCAAGGTAAATGCTGGGTTTTTAAGACACAAAAGGGTCCTTCAGAATCTTAGCCATGGTCCAGGGACGCCTTGGCTTGATTGCGGACTTTCAATCTCCAAACGCTAGAGGCGAATGAGACTTCAACCTACGAAGCTGAGTATAATATTATTATTATTATTATTATTATTATGTGTTCTGTCTTTCGACAGGTCCAATCCTTTAAGAACAACTTTATGCGCCCTGTCCTCTACCTCCTTCAGCTCTGAGAATGTTCTCATTTCCTCCAAGTCATCCAATATATTGAATCCTCCTTTCTAAGCTACTCTTTCCTTCAACCTTTCCTTCTATGACGTCATGCAAAAGACTGTTCCTCCTAAAGAAATGTCCGATACAGTTTTCTTTGTATCGGAGAATCACATCCAAAATGGTTCTCTTCTCACCCACTCTTCTTAGGACTTCTTCATTTGTCCCCCTGTCTGTCCATTTGATCTTCTAAAGTCTTATCCAGCATCACATTTCAAAGATCTTCAAGTATTTCTTTTACATCTTTCTAAGAGTCCAAGTTTCTGCTTCATACAGCGCGATGTTCCAAATGTTGCAAAACATCAGCTTCTTCCTCAGTTCCAAACGCAACTTCCTGGTCAGTAGTAGCCTCTTCTTGTTGAAAGCTTCCTGGTCCATGACGATCCTAGACCTAATTTCCTTGGTACAGAAGGCATCCTTTGTCAGCATATGTGTTTGTATAAATTGATGAAGATATGCCATATACCATACTTTCTTTTTGTAACAATAATTTGACAAATAAGCTAAAAAGAAACTACCCAACATAATATGATATATTATTATTGTTATTATTATTAGCACCGCGTCTTACTACCCGTTCGGGTTATACGCACTTACGCTAATGTGTAATGGTAGGGTGATTGTGAGATGAAATGAAGGACCTACAGTTTAACGTGGAATCCGAACCACGGTGGAGGCCTGGCATTCCCCACATTCACAAGAGGTCTTGTCAGAGGTGAAGGAAGGGTTTGTAAATCAGAAAAATCTGTGCCGGGACCTAGGATCGAACCCCGGCCGTCAGCATGGAAGTCTGACACCTTACCCCTAGACCACCAGGTCACCCTGATGATTTATTATTAAAGTTTAGCTAAAACCAAACTGGTCATTTGGTAAAAATTTTCAAGCCTTAGTTACATTTTCAATTAAGAATAGTTAAGAAAATATTATTTAGTTGTAAAGTGAATAGATTATTATTATTATTATTATTATTATTATTATTATTATTATTATTATTATTATTAGCACCGCGTCTTACTACCCGTTCGGGTTATAAGCACTTACGCTAATGTGTAATGATAGGGTGATTGTGAGATGAAATGAAGGACCTACAGTTTAACGTGGAATCCGAACCACAGGTGGAGGCCTGGCATTCCCCACATTTACAAGATGTCTTGTCAGAGGTGAAGGAAGGGTTTGGTAATAAAGTGAACAGAATAAATGGTATAGTTGAAAATAAATATGTAATCGGTGTACAGTAAATAAAACGGTCATAACGTTTTACGTTAAATTAAAAGGTAATTAATTATATATGTGAAATTATTGTCAAGACCAAATAAATTAAATATTAAAACATTGTGAAATTTACAACTCTGATTTAGACAGTTAACAAGAACATTAAAGACATGTTTAAAAAAATACAAACAAAAAATATATTGAGCTGTAATTTGCAGAATAATCACAAAACGTCTGATCTACGACCAGATGTGAAGTAACTTCTGGAATATAAAACGGATTTATTACTTTGAAATACATGGTAATCTTGCTCAGTTAATTATTAAGCTTAGTTTTCAAAAAAATACATAAATTCATTGAGGTGAATATTTAAAATCGCATTTGAAACACACTCATGCAACTTTGAGAGTATTATTTTATAAACAGTACACAGTCCGATTAACATAGAAAGGAACTTTTTTTGACAGCTATAAAAGTTACTAAAACCATTTTCATACGTCAAGTTATGTGATCTGCAACTGTCATTTTTCATAAATAATATCAATAACTATGAATTAATACTATTAATAAAGTAAAATTTTAACTATTTGACAGCAAAAAATGTTCGTATTTTCTAAAAGTGTCTTCTTCCCAAATTCCTACTAAAGTTTAATTTTCTGGTTTGAGTTTCCTATTAAGTCCTTGTTTTTAACATTTTTTAATATCCCAGCTCCCCCACTACACTTCCCGCGCAAGTCGAAAATGTTTATTGATGTATTTGGCTGAGGGCCTCCCTTATACGGCGCTAACACGCGAGCCCCCCCGGCCATAGAGCATAGTGGAATGATGAAGAGGTCAGTGACCTCCCGCCATGGAGATCGGGACCCAGACAGGAGACCCACATGGCACGAAGACTCAATCTAGGGCACATGGCGCAAGTCAAAGCCCTTCCTTCCCAGCGCTCCATAGGATAAATCGTCGTTTATTAAAGGCCCGTTGACACGATGTTAGTTGACTAATGCAAGTCCACTAATTTGGCTGCGCGCGCACAGCTTGCACCGTGTAAACAGACAAGCAAGCTACTAACATGCAAGTCCACTTGCAACTGAAAAAGTTGGTCACCTTCCAACTTTACTAATGCAAGTAGACAATCCAAAATGGCGGCAACTGAAGAACTGGTTGTGCGGGGGACACTTATTTGTGGAATGTTATGAAAAGAATGAGTTTTTGTGCAATTTTAAGCACCAAATTTATAAAAATAAGAATGGGAGGGATATTGCACTATAGGGTATTGTAAAGTTATATCAGGTGTACATATTCTCTAGAAGTTTCCAAAATAAAATTTTATACCCAAGTAAATTTTACAAATGATCCTTGTGAGAGATATTATTTAATATCGGTAAACAAATGGTATCAATAATTTTAACAAACCATTATTTCCTACCACTCAACGTGGAATGTGTAATTTTTTTTTACATACGATCACAAAATATAATAACACTTTGTAGTACCGTGATTAGTTCCGGCAACATAATATTCGCGTTATCGGCAAGTAAGGTATGAATGGCCGGTGTTTTTCACGCGAAATCATCGGCGCGTTTTCCAATCTCCATATTTGACACTTTAACCAATCTTTAAAAGTTTTAATTATAAATGTTCAGCCCACACACATCAAACACTTGTAGTAATGCTTTGGAATCTTTAGTAGATACATAATTTAATATTATTATCGTATAGCAAACCAGATAGTATATATTTAAACCAATCTACAAATTAATGAATTATTATTTTTAAGGAATATTTTAGGCCTAGCAAGCTAGCATTTAACAAATTATTTTGTTATTAGTATACCAAAATTTAAAACAGAGTTTAAAAAACCGGCGTTAGGCCTATTTAAAAAAATGCCCAACAAATTAATTAAGGCCTACTATTTTTTTATGTTTTAGGTCTAGCTAGAATTTAGCAAGATATTTTGTTATTAGTATACCAACATTTAAAACAGGGTTGAAAAAATCTGGGTTGGACCTATTTAAAAAAATGCCCTATCGAGTTTAGTTGTATTGGAATTTATTGACCTTATTTGAGTTTAATTTTATTTAACATATATGCTAAATAAGTTAACAAATCAAGTAAAATAATTTAATAATTATTTGGGATCAACTAAAATATATTTTAATGTATTAAGGAACTAAGAAATAGGAGACACACTAATCACTAAATTTTTTATGTTGGCTATATAAAACAATTTTTATTAAATAGGTAAACTAATTATGATAAATTGCGTTACTAAGTAATTGTAATTTATGTGGCCGCCCATACTTATTCTAAATTCACCCTTACTAGCTCCTAACACATAAGCGTAATTAGTATATGCGTATAAATAGCTCGAACGAGAAATGAGACGCAGTGATAAAAAAAAAAGGCTCCAATAGAAAGACCAGTTATCACCACTCTTCATTTTCAGCCATGTTTTTATAAGCGCTACTAATACAAGTGAAAAATACGTGTCAACACAACTAACATGTTAGTAAGCTAATACCACTAAACTTGCATTAGTCCACTAACACCGTGTCAACGGGCCTTAAGAGAGGATTGGCATTTCCGAAAAATACTTATTTTGTCTCCCTCCTTCCCCAATCACCCAAGGCTAAGGTCACATGAAAGTTCTTTCCCCGCTGCGTTAGTGGTAGTGTGACAAGAATGTATGTGAAACGAAATAATATATATTGTTATAGAAATATAGTGGGGAGAAAAAAAGAGCATCACACCTCACCAAAGAGCATACATGAAATAATGTACACCATATTACGGAAATATATTATTATGTTATGTGCATTTCCAACTCTCCATTTCCCAAAGCTCAATTAAAAAAAACCCATATATTTGCCTATAACTCGGAAAATATTGAATTTATAAAACATTATTTGAAATAAAAGTCTTATATACTTATGAGTACTACAGCTTTTCAATGATAAGTTACTTCGTATCTCAAAGAGTTGCGGAGATAGGATAGAAATTTGAAATTTCCGCTAATGTAAGGTACCCTAGACGTTATTTTCATGGGAAAATGAAACGAGCCATTTTGTTTATAGTGTTCAATCCTCGGTCCCGGCACAGATTTATCTGATTACCAAACCCTTCCTTCACCTCTGACAAGACATCTTGTGAATGTGGGGAATGCCAGGCCTATACCGTGGTTCGGATCCCACGTTAAACTGTAGGTCCTCCATTTCATCTCACAATCACCCTACCATTACACATTAGCGTAAGTGCGTATAACCCGAACGGGTAGTAAGACGCGGTGCTAATAATAATAATAATTATTATTATTATTCTCTTTTTTCACTTTTAAAATAAACTACCCTTAATTACGGTTATAGCCGCATATAAATATCATATTCTTTAAATTTAAAGATTATACCTGGGCTCAGGAATGTATTCCTGGATAGCTCAGTGGTTAGATCATTGGTGTACTAATCCAAAAGTCCCGGGTCCGATTCCCGTGTTCAGGTGTCATTTTTCAATTTAAATAATACACCATTTTTGTTTAGTTTGAATTGTATAATTCAGAACATTACAATCTATTTGATTTAGAGTACGGATCTGTTTATCAAACTCACTACTTTTATTTATTGTTTTCTGATCAATTTATATGAATCCTCAGTTAACCAAACTATTCACGATGTTCAATCTGTAACTTATGGTGTACTTTTCAATAAAGGCAACTAGACAAATCATCATAACTAACAATAAAGGGCACGAGTTTATCCACTCGACCATGTATGATTCATATTTTTGATTGGTTCAATTTATTCCAGAACATAATATGGACCTAGAGACGTGGAAGAATAGCCCTAAGAATGCTGATTCACTCCAGCCATCCCCACAGAAATGTGTCCTGTCAGTTTACGACAAGTGAGAAGAAAACTAGAGAAGGTCCTTCCACGCTGTTGCCGCCACCTTGGTGTGAAATGTGAAATAACACAGAGATTTCTTCTAAAATACAGACCTTCTTCTTGGTCCTTTTGTTGGGACTCTCCTTTTACTACCAGGGGTGAACAACACACACAAACACGCAAAGAAAGAGAGGGCTTTTCTTGAGTCAACAACAAAAACATCAGCTTATGTATGGTAATAATAGGTGGCCGCGTGGTCTAACGCGCTACTTTAATGTTGGACTAGACTGCCAAAGATGGGGAGATCAGACAGGTGGACTGAGAGGGGTTTTCCTTCTTCTAAATAGTTTTACACTCTCCCTCCACGCAAATGCGGTTGAATTTCCTCTAAATTTATACTTCGTGATACCTTACCCATTAGACTAATTAGTATATAAGCGTATAACCCAAACGGGTAGTAAGCGGTGATTAAAAAAACTAAGAAAAACACATACACATAAAAAGAGAAGCCTTTTCTTAAGTCAACAACAAAAACATCAGTTTCTGTATAGTATTTATAAAAAAAAAATACCCGCTTTGGGGGCTGCATGGTCTAAGGAAGGGTTCGGTAAACTTTTTGGACCCTGATCGACTTACGAACCTATCAAAGGTTCGCGATAATTCCTCATTTCACCACTTTACTTTGATTTTTCTTTTCTTTCGTTTTTACATCTTATAACTTAAAATAAACCTTCCTCAAATACTTATGTTTCCAACCTTGGAGAAAAAGACCAGAATAAATAAAATGTATATTTCTATACAAACCTATTATTTGAAAGTATCAGTGTCTATAAGAATCAAGGCGACTCAAAAATTAACTTATAATGACGATGTTTTCTTAAGAGACGACAGAAAATTGTCATAAGATCGACCGGTCGATCGTAATCGACTAGTTGCTGACCCCTGGTCTAAGGCGTCTCTCCCAAAATACTAAAATGCAATGACAGTGATATCAGAGTTCGAATCCCGGTCGGGTGTACTGAGGGTGGCTTTTCCTAAATGGTTTTCCACTCTCACTCTACACAAACGTGGGTACATTTAACCTTCCTTATCCTTAACACATTGCGTAGTTAATACATATTCATACAACTTGAACAAGAAGTAAAACCCGGTGCTAAAATAAAAAATATATATAATTTTTTGAAGATAAACTTTTTTATTGAGACATTACATTAGTGCCCGATTAGCGAATGAACTGTATAATTTTACTCTCATTCATATCATAAGTTATTAATGATTTAATAACTGATCAATTTTTGCTTAATTTAATAAGCTAGTTAAAAATGAGCAGGTGCTATGTTTTCAGAGTTTTAAAAATTCTTTCCCGAGTTATGAACTTTTTCTTTAGATTGAACACAAAGAAAATGCTTTAAAAATGAAGACGTTACATCATCTAGAATGTCACATAATCACAGTGATTAGTTTATTTATTTGACTTATCAAACTTTCGAAGGTTCAAACAAACCACAAGGATCATTGTAATTTTTTTCCCCACCTTGCCTTAGTATCCGTGTGTTATAACATATATATTTAGTAAGTACTTAAAATAATGATGTAGTAACTCATTTAGGAATGTGTCAACCTCAGTACGCCCAGCCAGTATTCAAACCCCAACCTCCCCGTCATCGGCTAAAATGACTGGATAAGCTTTATATTTAGACAACAAGCCATTAAGGCTAGTAGTATCAATGTGAATGGCTATTTCTTCATTTAGATTAATAAAATGAACAATTTGTCTTTAGGTCATGACGAGCATTGCATAATATATACCGCATGCAGAGGTTTGAAATTTACAAATTAGTAGCTCTTTTGTACAAACATGTGACCCTCAAAGCAGGAATTAAATTTTTTTATTAGATTTTTTAAAAAAATGTATTAAAAACTGGGTAGGAAGAAATAAACTAGAGAGTTTTTTAATCTGTCTGTTTGAAGTATTTTTTTTATCACCGTGTCTTACTACTCATTTGGGTTATACGCTTATGTACTAATTAAGGAATGGTTTTAGGGATTAAGGTGATATTTATAGGAAGTGTAGTCGCATGTGCGTGCAGGTAGAGTGGAAAACCATTTTGGAAAAAAAACACCCTTAGTACATCCGACCACGATTCGAACCTCAATCTCTTCATCATCAGCAGTCTAGTCTACTGTGAGAGTAGCGCGTTAGACCCCGGGGCCACTGAAGCAGGTCACTTGAAGTAATCGTTTGTACCGTTCGGTCAAATGGAAAATCTGAGCTAATAAAAAGTTTAAAAAAAACTTCAACATTAAAATTGAGTTCTCATTTATACTACAGTATAAAATCATCAAATTATTTAATGACAAAATAATTAATGCTTGCACAAGTTTTGGACGGAGTACCATAAATACGATACAATTTTCACCTGAAGAACTTTTGCTGAGAGCTAGAAAATCTACTAGATCTATTTTCACGTATCCATGCGCCAAGTCATTTGTTATGCAGCTGTCACATTTAATAAGTAGCGTAAATAACAATAAATATATTATTATTTGTTAAAATGTTTCTTACATAAATAATCCTACTGCAGTTCTCTATAATAACATCGATTATGAAACAGCAAATCAAACACATAAATACTTTTGTGATAAACTAAATGGGTACAGCAAAATAAACTTAAAATTGTGTCGGTTATCCTGTACACTCTTAAAACTCATAAGTAATATGTTATATTTTTTGTTAAGTGTTGACATACGTAAACAATTCATTTATTACACCCTGTAGCATCTGTCTGGATGCTCGAAACAACTCAACACACACACAAAAAAAAAGTTCTAAATCATGAGAATGAGGACTTATAAACATTTATTCTGCGTTAACTTTCCCTCTTCATATTTCTTTTTTTTTTCTATCTTTCTTTCTCTGCCTTCACACCAAGAGATAATCTTGAGCTAACAAAGAACGCCATCCTGAAAAGGAGCACGTGTATGCGCGAAGGACTCGTCTGTCATTTAAATGGTTCTATATTTCACCAACTGAGTGTCCTGAGAGAACAATGATATAGAAACAGTTCAATACTCATAATAGATCTTGTGTTTATAGTCTGGTAATAGTAATAGTAATAATAATAATAATAATAATAATAACATAATAATAATAATAAACAATGGCGTGTCTGGTCTACATCTATATGTAGCTTAGTCTGTGCAAAGATTAGCCAGAACTAATGTACCGTTAGGTGACCTGGTGGTCTGGGGTAAGGTGTCAGACTTCTGTGCTGGCGGCCGGGGTTCAATCCTAGGTCCCGACACAGATTTATCTGATTGCCCAAACCCTTCTTTCACCTCTGACAAGAGGTGTATTAATCACAACTTGTGAATGTGAGGAATGACAGGTCTCCACCGTGGTTCGGATTCCACGTTAAAAACTGTAGGTCCTCCATTTCATCTCACAATCACCCTACCATTGCACATTAGCCTAAGTGCGTAAAACCCGAACGGGTAGTAAGACGCGGTGCCAATAATAATAATGTACCGTTGCCCAGAGCACCAAATTTTATATTTCGAACCCCATAAAGACTCAATTTTTTTTATGTTTAAATATGACAGAGATCTCTTTTATCCTAAATCTAAAGTGTTTTGGATGGGTTAATTAAAAATATGGTTTATGCCGAAATAAAATTGAAAGGTTCCACAGGGTTCTCTTTCTTTACCTACCTTATATTTTAAGTTTTTTTAATAGAAAATTTAATAAATCTATATTTCAATTTTTCTTGATGTAAAGAAATGTGTAAAAATGTAACATTAGCTGTTTTTCAACTAAGTTTTAGGCATATTTACGGAGCTGTGAAACAAGGCTATATGAAAAAGGGCTCTAGATTTAACCTTCCTCTAATGAATACAGTAGGTAATTTATTTGTAGGTTTACAACAGAAAATGTTAAGACATTTGAGAACTAGCAGCGAGCTTTTCCCTTCACATTGAGATAAATAGTTTCGTAGTTTTCTTTCCCCTCTTTCTTATTGACATGACAAAGAGATGATGTAAGTGAAGGTGAAATGGCGTATACGCTTATACAGAATAAAATAGTTCCAGAAAACGACACAGGCCATCGTATTTTAAGCCGTGTTTCCTGACCAAGGAGGCCGACGTAAGGTATATTAAAAAATCTGCGTGGGGTGTAAAGAGCAGTCTTAATGCGGCCAACATAAGTCCACTTCCAATGAGTCCACAACTGTTGAGGTCAACTGATAATACGATTCTAATCTGTGTCACAGTTGTTATTTTCGCCAAGTTTTTTTTCGTAGAGTCGTCAGTAGTCGGTCTATCCTTAGCTTAGTAACTGATATAATGTTATTATTATTATTAGCACCGCGTCTTACTACCGTTCGGGTTATACGCACTTACGCTAATGTGTAATGGTAGGGTGATTGTGAGATGAAATGAAGGACCTACAGTTTAACGTGGAATCCGAACCACGGTGGAGGCCTGGCATTCCCCACATTCATAAGATATCTTGTCAGAGGGAAGGAAGGGTTTGGAAATCAGATAAATCTGGGCCGGGACCGAGGATTGAACCCCGGCCCGCCAGCACAGAAGTCTGACACCTTACCCTAGACCACCAGGTCACCGATATAATAATGACTTTTCATCAGACACTGGGTATATAGCAAACATTATGTTTTCCTATTTTGGTTGATGAAGTGGTTACATGGTCTAAATTTGTTGGGCTCGCAACATACTGGATTTCCTGTGAAGGAGAGGTGGAGGTTGTAATCTCGGCCTATTTTGCCTCGTTGATGATTTGGACCATTTATTTTGCGTATCATGCAGGACATTCAATTTGCTCACCCTAAATTTAGAACTTACAAACTAATTCATGGTCATGGTCAATGGCGTGTTGTGAAGTGCTTAAAGAGCTGGTGGAAACTGTACCAGTGATGTTTCTTATCCAGCTCTGCTCTACATACCTCTCATGGGAATGTATGGCCGTTGATACCTGACCAATGAGTGCCTAACTGAGTAATATAAATATATAATAATAATAATAATAATAATAATAATAATAATAACGGGTCTGGACTACATAAATCTGTAGCTCAGTTTGTGGAAACATTAGTCAGTGCTAACGTAGCGTTGTCCAGGAAATGCCCGAATGTACTAACCTTACATATTTTCCGTTGAGCCTTTTTATGTTCCGATGAATATGGTGACAATATGAATATGACGGGGAGGAGAGGAGGGGGCTAACAAGAGTTTAGCCTAGCTTAAGCCTGAAGAATCTTCTAGAATTACATTGGGGCACTCAAAAAAATTGAGGAATTCAACACACACTTTCTGAACCGACTAATTATATCAGCGCACGACTTAAAACCCAGCTTAAATATATATAACAGACACGACATCAAGCCCCCAGTCGTTAATTCATCACTGTGAAAGGGGAAGTTCTCATTTTACCAATGATAATTTTTTCCGGCCATGTCATGAATCCAACCCGGGACTCCTAGCTCAATGCATAGACATGCTATCAAATGAGCTAAGGTGTCGGACTTTATACATCTTGAAAGAGAGTTGAAAATAAATTATCATGGTAGACTATAACTTATTTTTTAAAATTCATGTTATAAACACTCCCATTATTAACTCATTATTTGCACATAAAAATGATAACTCCATAAGAGTTGATCTAAATACTGAAAGTGTAAGGATTAATTTAGACTGTGCGAATGTTTACAAATCATAGATACCTATTCACATGCTTTGCCTTTTTGATATTCTTAAAAGGTTCTAAATTGGTAAAATATATCTTTGACTATGTGATTAGTTTGTTGATGTTTAATTTTTAAATGACTGTACAACTTCTATAAGCTGTACCTTTATATTAATATGTACCCTCATATGATTAATTGGACCATGAGGTTCTTATTACTTTTTTAAAGAAAACTAGCGTTGCCCTGCTTTAGTATCTTTATTCTGAAGACAAATAATATTGAGAATCGTTTGTACTGGTAGTTTGGACCATCGTAAACTGATCCGTTACAGCCTCCAGGGTAGTAAAATTCGTATACTCATGCACAAAAACTGCTAAACAAGCCGTGACCACATAAAAACTGGAAAGAAAGGTTTGCTTTGAGCACGCTCGTTTGATTTTTGTTGGGGCGTAAAATTTATATATATATATCTTTTTGTCAAGCCGGTTTTGAAATGAGTTTTTGCACGCGAATTTATGTACATCGGACTTTATTCCTTAAGACACATATTTCAGTTGAGCAAAAAATACACAAATCTGTGCCAAAATTAGTAAACAAAAAAAAAATTAGAACTGTATAAGTCTTGGTAGACCAACAATAGTTTTAAAAAAAAGCTGAGTTCGATGGTATGAAGAACATCATTTAATTTCTATTCATATGCTCTAGTACCATTGATGGCTAAAAATGACTTGAAAATATCTATGGAGCATATAAGGTTAGTGATTTTTTTTAAACTATACCATCATTTGCCTTGGAAACAAAGGCTTCACTAGCAGTGGGGCAGGGGGGGACATGTCCCCAATAATATGCTCAAATGGACACTCATTACTGTAAAAAAATAATCAGTGAATTGTTTTATTAGGAAAATTTAAAATCGCACGTTACGAGCTATCTCACGTATCATTATATTTGTGTTATTCATTTGGTATTAAATAATTTTTATTTTCTAATTTAAAGTGAATTCTTTTTAACCCTCCCTTCCTCCTCTACAATGGTAATTAAGAGCTAGCGACGCCTTTGGAAAGAGAAAGAGAGGAAATAAAATTACAATGACTAAAGAACACTCTTCAATAAGGCAAGTTGACAAAATAACCCGACTGAAACCAAGTAACTATTATTTATTATCAGTTCCGTACATAGAAATATATTTTAAGGGGTATCTTACCTTCAGTGGCTGGTGAATGAGTCCCCCAACATATGTCAACAAAAGTATATTTAATCAGGGTTGCCACTATTTTCTTACTAGGCTACTAACATTCTCTGTGTTTTCCTGATTTTCCATAAGAAATTCCCATTTTAACAGGCAGCTTAGATTGAAGAAAAGAGAAATAACATTTTCTTTTTACATCAACTAGCTAAATGTATGTAGTCATGTAACTTAAGTTTAAAATAGGGTAATTTAAGATTGGTGGAGAAATACATCTTCCATCACGTCAGAATCCTTATTTAAGGGGAAATAGGACATGTTTGAATCAGCGTGCTTAAGGCAATTGGCCCTTTTTCATTTGACGTGGAAATGCAGAGCCATGGGAACAAAAGGTTATCTTTAAGAGTGTTTTATTGTTTTGCAATTTTCTTTTCGGAAATGGTTTGTTCAAGAATAAAAGCATGTTGATTACTTTATACTTTTTATAAATACAGCTCCTTTTTAATTTCATCTGTGATCAAATATCGATAAAATTGACATTTTTTAATAGAAAACTGCTGGGTGTTGAAAATATTACTATAAAACTTCACTCGTTCTCGAGAAAACTGATTATTTCCAAACGTATGATTTTTCCGCAAGACCTGTCCGGTAGCTATCGCCACGTTTTTCGTGATCCATCCGTTCTTGTTGGCGCGGAAGGATACTTTGGTTGGTTGTGAACCACGCCACACCTTTCACCCTCCCGCCTACCATCGCACAAAATAGGTTTTAGACTTGCACTCGACAGGGCCAAGGGCCTTAAAGCTTCAGTTCATTTTTTTCATCCATCCAAAGACCTATTATTTTAAGCTTTCAGTTAAATGCCCCAAGTTAACAAAAAAGCCAGTATTTTTAATGAGTTTTGTAAAATTCCCTACATCCTTCCGGTCCTCCAGGTGAGTGGAAACCCTGTAAATTATTCTTTATTACTGGTGTTGTAGGTGTTATGAAGCCACTAGCCGAGACATCGAGGAGGAACACAAAACATCTTTATTAATAATACTTTATATTAGTAAGGGAAGGGGACGAGACATCAAACACCATTTTCTTTCCCTCGATACGAACCTGAGCATGCTGATTTATTAAGTTCCGCCTGTCGAAGTGCCAAATTTAATTTTCTTCAGATATGGTGGACGTGTGACTCGAATTCTGCTGGTTTTATGGTTGTATTAAGGGTTGTGAGTGTGAGTGTGTGTGTGTGTGTTGGGGGTAGTGTCTCCTGAGTTGGCTCGGTCAGGAGCTGTTATCAGTCACACCCTCCCCCGTCCGTTTCAACCAACAATGTGACTCTCACCTCTGTTTGCTACCAGATAACTCACCCCACTCCCCTACAACCACGCTCACAACGCAACACTTTCACGAGGAGGAAATAAAACACGTGCCATATTTTATTATTATTATTATTATTATTATTATTATTATTATTACTACTACTAACACCACGTCTTACTACCCGTTCGGGTTGTACACACTTAGTCTAACGTGTAATGGTAGGGTGATTGTAAAATGAAATGAAGGACCTACAGTTTAACGTGGGATCCGAACCACAGTAGAGGCCTGGCATTCCACACATTCACAAGTTATGATTAATACACGTCTTGTCAGAGGTGAAGGAAGGGTTTGGTAATCAGATAAATTTGTGCCAGGACCGAGGATTGAACCCCGGCCGCCAGCACAGAAGTCTGACACCTTACTCCTAGACCGCCAGGTTACCACCATCTTATACAATGAAACAAACGGAGTATGTTCCATCCACAAATATTCATTTAAAACAGGGTTGCCAAAATTAATACAAAATTTACAGATATCACAGAAGGTGCCTCAATATTTTCAAGATACTTTACTACAGTTAAAACAAAACATTGCAACAGAGTGAATGCAGAAGAAATACGAATCCAGCTGTATTATATTGATAGCCAGATATTGAAGAGGTTTGCAAAAAATGTCAAATAAGACCAATATTCTACCTAAAATAATTATTTTGTTAGTTTTTTGTTTTGTTTTTCCAAAATATTATGTTTGACTAATAATAGTCTTATTTATTTATAAAGTTATTTATAGTTAAAACTAAATGAGCTGACGATCTCAAACATCCAGCACACACTCCGCCTTAAGCTTATGAATGATGCATCACCATGGTTATAGGGTCAACCTGGATAGCTCAGAGGAAAAGAGATGCTGCGTTAAGCCAAAGATTCTGGGTTTGAGTCCCGTGGCAAGTGTGATTTAAAAACATATTTAAATGGACGTGCTCCTTTTATATATATTTCTATTTTTTTTTAATATAGCTTAATCCATTTCCCCAAATACAAATTTCGTATTTAAAAAATGCATTGAATCAATACTAAAGCAAAATCTCTATTTGATCAAATTTGAACAAAAACGAAATGTCAGCCTCCATGACCGAGAGTCTAAAGTGTCAAGACTGACACTTCGCGTTGACGGGATAAGTCATGGTTCGAATCCTGGCTGATTCAACTGGGAGAAGGGTACGTCCACACAATCTTAATTTCGGGCGCATTATAACTAGCTAAATAAAGAGAAGGTAATGGTGGTTGCCGTCTAAACGTCACTCAGACTCGAACTAGGAGCCTCGAGTCCTTCCTTGTGGAGGATCCGGCTCTATCAGTTCCTGTCCTCCTCGTGCAGCGGAAGTGAAAGGCTGCACCGTATCTTAGCAGCGAGCACAAGAGCGCGTGGTATCTAGCTGCGGGCAGCGGAAACGCCCACACTCTTATGATAACAGAGCAAGGCTGGGAGTTTTTCTTTAAGCTTTACTTGGATCCACATTTCAAGGTCCGTCTATGAAAAGCTCCTGTCACGGTAGCCATTTTGGTTTGTTATCTGAACATATTCCTTTACCTATGATATTGACAAATACTTTTTTTGCACCACATCTTACTACCCGTTTATTTACACTAACGGAGTAGGAATGAAGGTAGAATTTATAGGAAATGTAGCCACATTTTCGTGTTTTTTTTAAACCATCCTCAGTACACTCGACCGAGATTCAAACCCAGTTATTCCCATCAGCAGAAGTCCAGTCTAACGTTATAGAGTAGTAAGTGTGCACATTATTATTTTTTAGCACCACGTCTCACTATCCGTTCGGAGTATACGCGAATACGCTGATTAAGCTAGACAACTAGGGACTATGAAGGTTTAATTTAGAGGAAGTGTACCCACAGTTGAATGGAGAGAGTGGGAAACCAATTAGGGAAAACTACCATCAATACACCCGACCACTATCGAACCCCGATCTCCCGTCATCGGCTGTCTAAATCTATTGTGAGAGTAGCGCCTTAGACCATGCGGCCACCGATTAAGAGTGTAGATTGTTTAAAACATTAAATGACTAAAGGTAAGCATATCTACACTTTATATTCTTGCTAACAACAATGTATATGTATATTACTATACGTTTAGAGGTATATGACAAACAAATTGTGGCTTACTTGATTTAACCTTTTAAGTTCAAAGACCTTGCACATTCATCGAGTCGCGTGCACTTAGTGAGCTATAATTTGTTAATACACTAACCCTTTTAATCTTACTTTAAATTTTGTTGGTAATAAGACGTAGTCTACGTTTAAATCAAGGATAGTGATAGTTCCGTGATGGTAAGTTGACGTTAAAAGAATAAAATCAATCGGTTCAATGAACTAGCTTAGTCTCACTAATGTTCGTTAGCAATTTTTTATCGAATTTAATCAGACGTTCCAATGGACTAGTCATGTTCATGTTGACCTCCAGGATATGGTTAGTGGAATTTAATCGGTCGTTCCAATGGATTAGTTTAGGTCTTGTTAATGTCGTCCATACCATGGTTAAATGGAATTTAATTACCTAGTCGTTCAGATGGAATAGTTTAGTCTTACTTGTAATGGGCCAGATCACTTTTGTATTCAAGTATAGTGTTGTGTGTGTGTGTGCTCGGTGATTTGAGCAATGAGCATGTAATGAGGTATCTTATGTTTGCGCTGAAATTGTTGACATTGGTATACAACGCTCGCAGCGACTGTCTGTACAAACACCTCCGCCAGCCAGTCACAGAGGGATAGACGACCTCTTGAACAAGACTTGATATCAGCGCACGATCTAGAAACCATTTAGCAAAAAAAAAGTACCATAAAAACCTTGGTTGAGCTTCATCAGCTACTACCTGAGGCATATAATAAGGGTGTTACAGGGGTTCGTTGTGACCTTTTCAGTACTTTCTTTTTAATTCTCTACATTTGGTGGTAAGTTAACGACCTGGAGTCTGGTTATGTATCTTTTTTTTTTTATGTGCACCACTTTTAACTACCTGTCCTCGGTCAGGTGTATCATCCTTTCATTATGAATGTATTAAGAGGTTTTTTCAAAATGCTTTCCACTATTCTACTATGCAAATGCGGGTATACTTCCTCTAAATATAACCTTCCTCATCCCTAAAACCATTAACGCAATTAGTACAACAAATAAACTTCCTGTCTGATCCGATTCAGTGTCCGAACGGCCGAAGGAGTAATTCTCGTGTTAGACTCACCTGCTGATGATGGGGAGATCGGGGTTCGAATCCTGGTTGGGTTTGGTGAAGGTGATTTTCCCTTAGTGGTTTCCTACCCTCCTTTCATGCAAATGCCGGTAGATCACCTCTAAAATGCTTCCTTTCTCATCCCTAGCCATTATAATAATTATCAAATATGTGTATATTCTAAACACGGTTATAATAATAAAAAAAACTTGTCTGGGCCATCTGCTACTGGAATAATAAAAGTACTGTCCAATTTTCATAAGAAAGGCCATTAATTAATAAAAAGATAAATTTTTGCCGCCAACAATAATACCATTTTATTAGTAACTATCAATAGTATCTATCAAAAGTGATAAATGTTACATGACTTTACATATGAATACGTGAAATTAGATCTAGTAACGTTTCTGGCTTTCAGCCCTTCTGTGAAAATATGACTATATGAGAGAGGTAAAATATTAGAGGAAACGTACCCGCACTTACTTAAAAGTAGAGGGGGAAATCATTTATGGAGGAAAAAAAAATCTTAGTACATCCGACCGGGATTTGAACCCACCCTTCCTTATTAACAACTAACCAGATCATATGAGATTGACACCTTAGTCCATGGGCCCATAAATGCAGTTGTGTGGTTTGGGTTTGACCTATAATTTAATTAGGTTTAACCCCTAATAACTTGAAAATGCATTAAATGGAAATGAATAAGTAAATATATAAAACAAAACTATTGCCCAGATAAATTTACCAATTAGAAATAAGTTCTATTTCACAGTGATAAATATTTTACACCCAGCAGGTATCAATCCAAAGACCCTTAGATAAATAATAATTAATAAGACGCGTTACTAGCCTAGCCAAGTTATGAGCTGATAGCTGGGCTTGTAATCGAACCATAATACTTCTAATTAGCAGTCATACCAACGAGCTATGAAAGAGGAAAATTTACAAAGGTTCGTTTCTAACAAAATGATAATTTACAGAACATTACAAATATCTCAAATATTTATATGCCCTCCTTCACTCCCACCTCAATTAGGTAACCTAAAAAAATTAAAATACTAATTGAGAGCATAATTCAAAGATAAAACTATTAAATAGACAAAAAAACGAGTTTGTATTTTTTTTAAATATGGGCTTAGTCCTTAAATAGTTTTATTAAACGAGTGACTTTTATAAAGTTGCAGATGAGCTGGTGGTCTAGGGGGTAGGGTGTCGGTCTTCTAAACTGTAGTCCGGGCTCAATCCTCGGTCCCGGCACAGATTTATTTGATTACCAAACCCTTTCTTCACCTCTGACAAGACGTGTATTAATAACATCTTGTGAATGTGGGGAATACCAGACCTCCACCGTGGTTCGGATTACACGTTAAACTGTAGGTCCTCCATTTCATCTCACAATCACACCCTACCACTACACATTAGATAAGTGGTATACCCCGAACGGGTAGTAAGACGTGGTGATGATAATAATAATATAAAGTTGCAATTTCAGTATTTTTTTGACAATCTAATTATTTATTGTCGACCTCAGTGGTCTTGGGTTAAAGTGCTCGTCCCAAGACTCGATGTTCATGGGTTCAAAACCAGCAGAGGTCGGCAGGTCTTCCTTGGGCAATTAAAGTCCGTGGCACAACTTCCTTTAGAAGGGAAATAGATCCAGCGGTCCCGTGTTAATTTTGGCAGGTAAAATAATCCTGGAAGGTATGTGAAAATAGCCCGCCCTGCAAAATTGGTAGGACCTTTAGCTCTCGTTCATAGAAATTCAGTGTGGAAGACGTGTGTGTGTGTGTGTTGTACATATTTTTTAAATTTTAAATTTTTAGGCATATTTTTGTCGTAAAAGTTTTCGTTTTTTTTTAAATTAATAAAAATCTGTTTTGTAAAGCTCTAGTAACCATTGTCGCATCGCTTTATATTTTAAAAATGTCTACAGATTAAAAATTCCCTCCTTTGATTATTTTTTGGAAACTTTAAATTTTTGTGCTCATCTTTGTTGTGTGATCTTCCTTTGATTATATATATATATATATATATATATATAATATATAGTTTCAATAAGCCGTGTGATGATCTTTTAGAACGACACCTAATAACACAACTCGCACGAAACTTCACCGAATTAACCAAACCAAGTCAAGCTCGATTGAGGAGGTTCACCACCACTTGGTAGGCACCCTGTACCAGAGCACACACACTGCATGGAGGGCTTCTAGCCATAAAAAACAAAACCTGTGTTGACTGTCAACAAGGCGACAACGAGGGATTCGCCAACTATTGTCCCGTGCGACAATATACTCTACAACATTCCTCGACATATCACAACCTCGTTTTACTCTGCCCAAGGTTCGGTGAGATGAACGAGGGGAGGGGGGAGGGGGGAGGAGCTGTTAACCACCGCATCAGATGTTTAGAAGGAAACATAAAAAAAAAGTGTCAAAAACAAATATCGTGAGCCACGGCTAATCTTTTAGAAGGTGCCCCTAATGTGAACCATTTTTTGTTTTGTCACATGTCGTTGCTGTGGAGTTTAACAGGTCGAAGGAAAACCTAAAGAAAGACCCACAACGTCGTAAGGGTTAGGACAACTGATGAGCCCATTAATGGCCCATGGTGGCCAAATTGATGAACACAAATTTGGATTTTTAATGAAACTTTTTTTCTGTCGCCATGTCTAACTACTAGTTCAGATTAGCATTATATATAATACGCTGATAAAAAGGTATAATATAGAAGAAATATACCAACATTTGCGAAGGAAAAGGGAAAATAATTTAAGAATCATCAGTATACCCAGCTGGTAGTCAAACCCCGACCTCCCCATCATCACGAAACCAGATCATTTGGTTATATACTTATTCTGCATGCTCGCCCACCTATACGAGTTATTTCAAAATAGAAAAAAAATATTTTTTTTGGACGTATCATTCATTTCTTTTGCATAAGCTAATACTTTATATGAACCCAAATTTATCTCCTAGAAGCCAAAACTGGCACTGTGCCCTCCCTTCGTTTCTCCAATGGGTACTCCCAGGATGGGGGTTGGGAGGAGCTTGTTTTACCTTTAGATTTGGTCCCCTCCTCCCCCTTTACCCACTTGTAAACTTGTAAGTGAAGTGAATTGCGACAGGCTTATGATTATATGAGCGCATTTAGGTCGTGGAACTCAACTTGTAATGAATGCCACATTCAAATGAGAATGGAACTTGAATCATTAAAATCGAGTTATAAAAATGTACGAATACATGACCGACTTGGATTAATATTGAGGTCCCAGCTTGTAAGAATCACTTAAAATTAAGCCCCCACCTTGCAAAATTAACAGAAAATATGGGTCCCAGTTTGTGAAAATAACAGAAAGTTAAGGTACCATCCTGAAAAAATAGCAGAAAATTAACGTCCCAGTTTGTAAGAATAGGAGAAAATTAATTCCCTTGCTTGCAAAAATCACAAAAATTAATGTCTAAGTTTGCAATAATTTTAAGATGGATGGAAAAAAAAAAAGTCTCACCATTGAAGGGACACAACAAAGAAGTTTACAAAGAACGAGAATGTTTTTGGTTTTCATCTTTAAGAGCGTTCATCATAACAGCCTCAACTCATCTCCTGGCTCACATGTGTGTGTGGTGTGTGTGTGTTGTGTGTGTGTGTGTGTGTATATTGCAGTAAAGGGGAAAAGATAACACCTACGATATGCCAGAAATGTTTAGTGCATTCGTACTTGAATGATTAGGCCTACTCGATTTTTCCCACGGTGACAATGGGGGACAAAGCGACCAAGTTTCTTGTTAATAACTAGAGAATATCACTATTCAGACAGAATATGGATTTGTGCACGTGCTTAGCTGTGAAGCCATTAGAAAACGGTCACTGCAGTTTTTATTCAAGTTTCGTTTAATATTTCAACAATGTTCATTATTAGGAACCTCTATTAACTCCTCATCTCCATTAATGTTTAGTCAAAATGATCCACGTACAATAGTGTTCGCGTAAATTTAGCCGACTGTATCACTGAGTTGATCGGCATGTGATGCACCCTCTAAATCCTATTATTAATTCAATTGATTCTTCCTCACCTTCACGCAGCCATGCCCTTTCATTGATCTTGACTATCAAGTATTTTTATTTTTTCTTACTTTAAGGTGGGGTGCTGCTAGTGAGCGCGAGTTTAGTGCATTAATTTTGCAGTTTTTATAGCAAAAACATTTTTTGGCATTATTATCACCGCGTTTAACCTTGGTAAGCACTACTAATGTAATGTAGTGATTGTATGAAGAAGACTACAGTTAAGTGGGATCGACAGTGAGCTGGCTTCCTCAATTACAAGATGTCTTGTCAAGTGAGAGGTTGTACAGAATCTTGCGATTTGGCCAATAAATCAATATTATCTATAAAACATAGTTTTTGTTTCTGCACATTAATCTAACAGTTGTTGATATTGTATGGCATGGAGCATTTGGGACAAACTTTTTAAATAAAGAGAAAAGTTTGTCACCAAATGCCGCCATGCTCATGGCAGATATTCAACAACTGTAGAGATTAGCACGAGGAGAAAACAAAAAACTATGTTTTCTATAGAATAAATATTTGATTTATTTTGGCCAAAAGATGTTTGTGCTATAAAAACTGCAAAAATACTGCCCTAAACTCACGTTCACTAGCACTCCACCTCAAGTTTCTAAGTTTTCACTTGCGTTAGTGACGCCTTTAACCACGTATGTGTCAACGCGTCTTTTAACAATACTCTTAAAACTTTAATAATTCACGATAAACACACGCCGTCGTGTTTAAACATTAACAAAAGTAATTACCGTTGACGTTTCCTAACAATAGGCGTTAAAAAGATGATGAACTATTGCCTCCATTGTTATTATTGATACGCTATTAAGAATTCTTCACATACTCTTGCCAAGACTTGTTTGAATTAATATTATTACAAAAGAAGTTGTTCTTCATCTCCAATACACTTGCCTTATCAATGGGAAATATTTACAATACTCAACTTTCATTCTACGGTTGATTCTAATTTAATCTTTTTTTTATAATCACGGTGTCTTACTACCTGTTCAGGTTATTTGCAGATATGATACATTACTCTAATGGGATGACGAAAGAAGCATTTGAGAGGTAATCTACATATATTTGCGTGGAAGGAGAGTGAGAATCCATTTAGGAAAAACCACCCTCAGTAGAGAGTCTGTGACCGGTAAAATAGGTGTGATGTTCTTCCTCCTCTATTCTAAGCAGCGCGCGTATTCATTCCTTCGGCTGGTTAGTGCCACCCGCTCCATTTGGGAACAAGCACATATATACACCCTGATTTTGGTAGGAAGCCCGTTCTAGAATACCTTATTTCGTACCAGAATACTACTGTTTTGTAATTTTTTTTAGGGGTGTGCGAAGTTTTATAACTTCGACTTGACTTCGAAATAAACATTTGTTTCGACTTTGTTAAAAAAAAAATCCGGCTTCGAAGCTTCACCAATAAAAATATTGACAGCTAAAAACTTAATTTATTTTCAATTAATGGCATTCTGAGCGGTTATATTCATTAAAAATCAATGCTAGTATGAAAAAATCTGAAGTAATTGAATTGCTTGTTGTGATAGTAGCTTTATTTATCAGATTGTAACAAATATTACAAACAATTGTGCCATAAAACATTTTAAAAGTAATCTTTGTGTATAAAGTAATATAATTCATCACAATATATTTTTTCAACCGTAAAACAACCAACAAAAAATATTCGAACTCCGATTCGGCTTCGAGAATAATTCATATATTCGATTCGAGTTCGCTTCGAAATGAAAAAGTGGACTTTGCACACCCCTAGTAGGACAAAAGGCCTTACAGAATGGTAATACGATGTCCGTTCTGGAAAGCCTTTTATCTTACCAAAAGTAATACTATACAGTAGAGCTCTGGTAGGAAATCAGACCTCTAAGAACGAACTTCCTACCAAAATCAGGGTATGCTTATGTTAAAAGTAATGTGGTTTTCCGTTACCTTTAGAAATGATTTTCTACGAGCGAGAGAGAAAGAGCCTACATGTTTTATCGGATAGGTATCTCATATACTTTCCAAACAACTTTTACATTCCTAAATTTACATGGGACCAGCCCCTTTACTTCCCTTCCAAAGGAGGTTATACACTGTGATTGGTTAAATATTTCCCTTACTAATTTAATATGAATATTATTAATATTACTGTGATTGGTTATTCGCGTGTTACGAAACTTTTACATGTGAATCAGTTAACAAAGAGTATTTTGTTCTGAGCATTGTTGAAACCAGCACTGATATACGTTATAAACCTATCAACAATATCTTATTTTAACAATTTGAGAAACAGTATGCAACAAGAATAAAATACAAATATAATCATTATGTGAACTCATTACTACACTATGCGAAGAAAATAATAATTAAAAAAATCTTTAATAAGTTCAGTACTAATTTAGTGACGTAGAATCAAGATTAAAATATCTATTTTCTTATGGAAGAAACAAAAAACTACAATAGGTATTTTTTTTTAAATTTAAAGTCAATCTAACAATGATTAATACCTCCTTATTATAATAAACTCCCTGCCCTAAACTTAACTAGCAGACATTGGCTAATTGAACAATGAACCATCAAAGTAATAACTACTCCTAAAACTGCCCTTTTGGATAGTACGGAGTTTGTGTGTGTGTGTGTGTTATATATATATATATATATAACATTGAGTGGGATGTGTCCATAGTAAGTCAATTTGCTTTTTTTTAATAGCTCAAAATCAAACACGGTAGTTTTTCAAATAAGAGCCTTCTAGATATTGATTGAGAAAAATTGTATAGTAGTTGCATCGAATAGTTGTAGTTAAGTTTAAAAATATAACAAAGCATTTATATATATATATATATATATATATATATATATATTATAGTCCTGCGAAGATTAAGGTAAAACTAAGTTAAAACTTCAAAGTTGTAATCAACATGAAATTTTCTAGAAACAAAAACCACGTAAGTGTAAAAGAACATCATTTGATGAATAAAAATGAAAAAGAGGAAGAAAAGTGGTCCAACAATTGGTTAGTTCGTTACAGTTCATATTGAATTATATCATGCAGTGGGGAAGTTGTCTCCGCACTTGATGAATGCCTTCGTTTCACTCGCGCAGGCGCAGAACGGAGATGACAACAGAGTGAGGGGGCTGAGAACAAGACAGGCACAAGGGCCGTTTTAACGTAGCACCCACCCACCCTCGGCAAGGCTCATGGCACGCGGGCGATCAATTATAGGCTACAAGATGATCATAAATATAGCTCTACAATGAAACTAAACCACTTTTTTTTTTAATATAAGAAGCGCAAAGAATACATGCTAGAAATGTAACATCCGAGATTAAATAAATTATTTACGCGAGGGTAGACTCGCACACGCACGCCGACAACAAACAAGTGACACTGTCATGTGAACAATATTAAACAGTTTGTTTACTCACCGCTTGAAGAGAGCCTGGAACTAGAAACGTCAATCCAAACACGAGGAACCACAAAATCGAAAGCGGACGATCCCGCGCCCGCTGAAGACGCATGGTCCTAGCCACCAGTCGTTTCTCGGTGGCGTTGGGATGGTATGTCGGGGCTCTCTGGCCCGTCTGTGTCGCCCGTCACAGACCACCCTGTATCACTGCGCGACAAGGGGAGAAACTACTTTACTGGAGAGTAGATCTTGGTCGCCATCTTGGAGGTATTTAACATAAACACTTATACACCAATGTGAAGTGATTCAAACAGTAAAGATGTATCCCCTGTTAACTTTAATTATAAAGTGTTAAGTATTTGAATACTTCGTAAGTAACTTTAAAAGTTCTCAACAAAACAAGCTTGCTGTGCCTCCCCTTGGACAGAGAAAACCTCCAGATGCGACCCCCTATAAGAAACGAGTGTAGAGAAATATATCCTCGGACCCCCACCTCCTTAGAATCCCTCTCCTGTTCTGACACGCACTATCTCCTTGCCGGCGGATGAGTACGGGTGCGCGGAAGGCGATGCGCCATGGACCAGTGGGAGCGTTGAGGAGGATACCGTCTTGTCTTCAGTATGCGCGCAATCTAGCGGCCGCGAAGGAGTCGGTTGTGATATTGTTGTGTGTGTGCGTGTGGGAAGGTCGCAGAGTGGACGGGCGGTCGCGATGACCGTCCTAGGTCTGCGGTATGTAATGTCTCATTTAGTTAGGAAATATAAAGAGGGATTTTCTTCTAAACAGAAAGGAAAGGTGATTAAAGTATATTATTTTATTTGTGTGTTTTTTTTTTAGGTTGGTCGCGGTCATCGTCTGGCTAGCGGCTGGGGCTTCAGGGTGAGTTTTTGGAACACCTGATCCTTTCATTCATTCTGACGTTCATCCAATCACAACTGATAGCTTATAGACGAATTCTTTATCTTATCTTTTTTTTTACTGGGGTTGGGAAGTTGTTTTGAACGAAAGAAGGCCTTTATGTTGTTACTTACGGAACTTGTTCTAGATTGTAAAAAGGTTGGCTGAACTATACTAAAATCAAAGAAGCTGGTAAAATCTATAAATAGAGTAGAACATAAAATGGTAATAGTGTCGTTAAGGGTGGCTCTTTCGTTAGAGAGCGCAATGCGCGATCAAACGTCAAACCCTCTTGTTAATACAAATTATTATTATTAGCACCGCGTCTTACTACCCATTCGGGTTATACGCAGTTAATACAAATAATATTATATTTAGTTAAAGGATTAAAACCAACCTAAGAGATATCAGAAGACGTCGTTATAATCTTAGATTTTTTTTCCAATTTATCGTCTTAATATGGCAAAAGGTCTCCAGGAATTTACTTAGAATTGTTTAAGTACTTAGATTCAAACAACACAGGTTTTTTTATTTAACAATTAGACTAACAATGATTGGTGTACTATATTTGTATAGTGGGAAAGTTTGAAGAATTCCAAATCTCGTTCCTTTTCTATTTTTAATATTATACAAAATAATTTTTAAATCTAAGAAAAAATAATTTTTGTCGTATTTAATTCAAATTCTAATTTGCTTGTATGAAAAATAAAACACCCTGATTCACTAAACTATAATTTTTGTCTTTTCTTCAAAGAGGCGACACGACAAAGTCCATATTCCGTGGACCGAAATGTCCCTTGTGCCGTTTTAGTACCACGCCCCATGATTATATTCAGTCATTCATGGAGCATGCGCATAGAGGAGCGTATTGGAAATTATTTTTATAACTATAGTCAACCAAGTCAACGTGTTAATATCGTGGGATACACTTTTATTTATATTTTAATTTTATTTCTATCTTAGAATCAAGAATATGGATGGTTCAAACAAATAAAATAAGGGGAAATCTTATTCTTTTGGTAGCTTAATATGGGATTTAAGGGAACTCGAACTAAAGACAATATTTTTACAGTTTTTAATTTAAAAAAATTGTAACATATTAAAACAAAATTTTGTTGCCGTTGTTGTGTTTAGTTTAATTTTCTATATAGTAATACAAACAGATATTGAGTATTTATCATGGGTATCGCCTAATTTGATAACTTCTCTTTTCGTCAACAAATGTATCATCAAATGCTATTAAGCTGATGATAAATATTATAAAACTGTTTATACTGCTTTGTGTAGAAACCCCTGAAAGTATCTACTAAAGCACTATTTTATTTATAATCTCCACTAATATATTATTCAAATGCCCGCATTGATGGCAACGTGCTCTAAAGCGTTGATCTCATCACATACCTTATTTCCACTAACGGGAAGATAAAGGTTTATATCTCAGCTGGGTTAGCTGAGGGTTGTATAATAGTTAAGTGTTCACTTACTCGCTTCGCTCTAATGCGGTAGCACTTACCCTAGAACAAACTTTCTCACATCTATCCCTTATATCAAGCCTTTAATATCCGTGGTGTTTTATGTCAAAAACTATTCCTGAAAATAAATAAAATAAAATAAAAAATATGGGAAAAATTTCACAAATTTAAAATTATAATTTTTTGTTTTAGTATGCTTGATAAACTCAAGACATATAACTTAGATCATAAAAATCATAGTTATGTAAACCATGGCTCTTTATACTTAAGATAAACTTATGCCTTAAGAAACACCCACAAAAATATAAACTATCCCATAAGCATCCAACATTGTGATTATAATGAACTTTTTTCCTTAAACTTAATTATAGGAAAATAATACAGTAGGGAAAAATGCATGTTAACATCTCGCTTGCTTTAAATGAATGTAAAACTCATAATATACAACACAATAATTTTATAGATTATCTTTGCGTCTTACATAATGAAAATGATTTATCGTGTTCGAAAAATCGGTGCTTAGGGCTATATTTGGTCCAAAAAGGGATGAGTCTACTGGGGAATGAAGGAGGTCACATAATGATGAGTTACATATCCTGTATTCATCACAATAAATTGTCAGGATAATCAAGTCTCTTGGATTACGGTGGACGGGACATGCAGCGTGAATGGGAGAATCTAGAACCGTGTTCAGAGTATTGACTGGTAAACCCAACGAGGAGAGACCATCGGGAAGTTGGATAAAACTATCTCAAGAAAGAGGTAGGTTGTAATGAGGTGGACTGGATAGAACTAGCTCAGGATAGTGATAGTTGGCGTACTTTTGTAAATGTGACAATAAACTTTCTAGTTCCTAATGCAATAGAGTAAGTAATTAAACTTATTTAATTATTTTAAAAAGTACAAGAAAAAGTTTTTTAGAACTATAGATATATATGTCTTGAATTGTAATATATATTAACTAAGTAGGTAATGTAGATCGTTTTAGGGCTCAGATCTCTGTTGACTACCTCTTCCTCTCCCCTTGAGTAGTTAGTGCCTATACACCAAATCCGCAAGAGTTTCTGAACGTGTTTTAGTTATACTTTTGTCCACTCAAATATGTCTGCTTCAACAAAACACCTACATAGTACATTTTACATTTTTGTCAGACCTTGAAGTTGAATTCCTTAAAAAGACCATTTTGCTGTCATCCCTCGCCCTATGGGCTAAGCCATGAATAGCAGAGGGGAAGGGGAGAAAACAGTAGGGGGGATTTCGAGGGGGAGGGGGGGGTGGAAAGAAAATAACAACTGAAAGTGAAATATAGTAGGGGCCGCCAAATGACTGGTTATAATTTTGAGTATTTTGAACAATATCGTGAATAGGCCCATAAATTACAGCGGAATTCACAAAAGTGACAACACTGACTTCGATTAAGTTGTCATGACCATTCCAGTTACCACATATTACTGAGTGTGCGATTATGTTTAGGTGTTTTATTTTTCACCTTGTATTACTAATGGAGTTGGGATGAATAAGGTTGAATTGAGAGGAAATGTACCTGCACTTTCGTGATGGAAGAGTTAGAAACCACTAATTAGTAAATTTAGCTCTCGGTAACCCTACCAGGATTCTAGCCCCGATATTCCCAGTTCATTGCGAAAGTGATGCCAGATATTTAAAAAAAAAACTGTCCTACTATGTACAAATTACGCTAATGGTTTTCGGGATTAGGAAAGTTATATTTATAGAAAGTGTATCCGTATTTGCGTAGAAAGAGAGTGGAAAACAATTTTGTAAAAACCACTCTCAGTACACTAGACTCGACCGAGATTCGAACCTCGTTCTCCCCGTCATCGGCAGTCTAGTCAACCGCATTAGTAGTGCGTTAGACCATGCAACCACCGAAGCGGGTATTTAAGTTAAATTAATCTCAATGTTGGAAGCAGTAATGGCTGCGTTTAAGAATGGATTACATACCCAGCCCTTGTGGTTTGTGTAGCTAACATATATTTTCCTTGTTTGACATTTAATAGGTACTCTGACCCAACATAGTCCAGGACATTCCACATAACCGAGACGTCCAAACCTAACCATAGAAAATAACATGTACTTAGACATAAACACACTCTCTTGTGGTAAAATATATTTTAAGAGATTATCAGATATTGAACCCTTTAGACACATTGGTAGGAATACACTATCAACAACGGAACTACGACGTCAGACAAATGACTGATAAACCTTTTTGTTAATTTTTGAGTAAAACCTTCCGATGCAGGTCACGTGGTTAGTATGTCTGGTTCTTGACCTGTTAATAGGCTTAGATCGCTCTGAGTCTAATGTTTAGACAATCGGAGAGATGACGGGGAGGGAGGGCAGTTATTTAGATTGAATATAAACTGGGTGGCAAGGTTATAGGTGAGCGGTCAGTGTATCTGACTCTAAATAGGGTGTTCAAGGTTTTATAATGAGTATGTACATACATTGAGATTGTTTTGTCACCTCTCACAAGGCGAACACATTTACATTTCCTCAAAATCCACTCTTTTTTATCTGTTCTTTTGGATTTGATAATCAACCCGATGGTATAGTAGTAAGGCCACCTGGTTACGAGCCTAGAGGTCTCAGGTTCAACTTGCGGCTGGTACCTTGGGTATTTTTTTTACCAAAATAGGAATGACTCCAATGCTCACCAGAGTTTGGTTAGTTAGGCTATGTTAGGTTTAAGTGTTTCCACTGGTTCCACACCTTTATACTCACCATCACAATCACCTCTTCTAATCGGGACATGGAAAGAGCCTCCAGGGAAAGAATGTACGAATAGTACATTCGGGCGTCCCCTGGGCAACGGTACATCAGTACTGGCTAATATTTCCACGTTTGATGTAGCCCAGACGTGCAATTTTATTATAGTATTATTATTATTTATATTTGATAGTTTTAGAGCCATGCTTCAAATAATAAAGTACATGTTGAAACCATGAAGGCGTCTGGAAGTGTAACTAGTTTATTGAACATCCTGTAGTGTCGATGGTTTGAGGTGGTGGAGGGGGTTGCTCGGTCAAGTGTGAAAACTGAACTCGGTCGGGATGCAAGAAGTGCGGCTAGCGGGTATAAACCAGAGGGGCAGGTTTACTTGACCATCTGGCAGGGTCTGGCACTTAGTTCGATAAACCTCCACTAGACGTCAGTTAGGTCGACAAACCAGACGAAAACATTAATTTTACTAGGATTTTAAACAAGTTGTTGTTACTGCTATGTACACCAATGCTACAACTGTCATCAGCTTAGCTATTATTATTATTATTATTATTTAGCACCGCGTCTTACTACCCGTTCGGGTTGTACGAATTTAAGCTAATATGTAATGGTAGGGTGATTGTGAGATGAAATGAAGGATCTACAGTTTAACGTAGGATCCGAACCGCGGTGGAGGCCTGGCATTCCCCACATTCACAAGTTGTGATTAATACAAGTCTTGTCAGAGGTGAAGAATGGGTTTGGCAATCAGATAAATCTGTGCCGAGACCGAGGATTGAACCCCGGACCCCCAGTACAAAAGTCCAACACCTTACCCCTGGAACACCAGGTCACCTATTAATATTATTATTATTATTATTATTATTATTATTATTATTAATTCGTAATAAAATACTAGGTAACATTACAAACCCTTGTGGGTGATTTTAAAATTAATATAACATTTTACCCGAACGGGTAGTAAGATGAGGTGCTAAAATCTGTATATTCTAGAGTCTGATTAGATGGCGAGTATAATGAATAAAACAATGTGAAGTTTTATTTTAGTTAAAATAAATGCTAACTTTGCTTTGTAATGTAGTATAAGACACAATGGTTTCAACATGTTATGTATTTATAGAGTATACGTTTTATCAGCGTTATTATTATTATTATTATTATTATTATTATTATTATTATTATTATTAATAACTGACCTCATGATGTAGTGGTCAATGCACTGTGTTACCACCCTAGGGGTCAATTCCCGGCTAGTACCATGGGTATTTTTTCCGAAAGTATAATTAACCCAGCGGTCACCAGGTTATTGTTAATTAGGTCTGAGTTAGGTTTAAGTGTTTCCACTGGTTCCACACCTTCATAATCACTATAATCATCATCTCACCTCATCGGGACATGGACAAAGCCTCCACTGAAAGGATGTACTACTTATTAGTACAGTCTGGCGTCTCCAGGGTGACGGTACATTAGTACTGGCTGATATTTCCATAGACAAGGCTACGATTGATGTAGCCAAGACGTGCAGTGATATAATAATAATAATAATAATAATAATAATAATAATTTCTTTTACTATAGTGCTGGCCAACAGTCGTAGGACCTATAACAGGCCAGCACTCGAAAGTACACAAGTACCTTACAAATACATATATTTATACGAGAAAATAAGATAAACAATAATAGCTAAATAATAATAATAATAATAATAATAATAATAATAATAATAATAATAATAATAATAATAATAATCTAAGATTCTCACACAACGCACTTAACTTATTTTTAGCAATTTACCTAACGCCTTTTTTTCAGCAGCTCAATTTTTTTTTCTCTAGACTGTTTTTTTGACATAAAAGTTATATTTCTTTCGATACTCTTACTAAACTATAGGGTAACTTTGAAAACATTTTTATTGGCATTAACACTGCTGGAATACTTCTGTGATACTAGTTCAAGAAGGTATCAACCATCTTGAATGAAAAAAAAAGAATGCTAGGGGGGAAGGGGGAGTAAAGGGCGGCACACCTTTGACCTTTGGAATTTGTGATAGCCTTTATGAGGTATAAAAATTAAAATTAGGCTATACAAATAAAGTGTTTAATTTTTAGGAAAAGTAGTGTGGGTTATCCACGAAGTAGACGAGGAACAAATTATTTACACTCATCTTGATAATGTATTTTATGGTAAAAATTAAATTGTTTTTAAACAGCTTGTATCAGAAATTTCTTGATCACCTCGCCTTTCCAAAAGCTTTCAAAATGATTGTATTGACTTGGATATACACTTTTATTGGCACGATTTTACCATTTTAACATTCTTATTTAATTCCCCTCTCTAAGAGTTTGAAGTTAAAAATTATAATCTAAACCTCTCAAAATCAAATGAGAAATTGTGACATTAAATTTCATATTTGTCATTTGTAGATATTTGTGGGTCACTTATTTTTATTCGAAACCTTCTAGAAATACGTTCCTAAAAGTGGCTTAAGTACCTTTGTTGAAGTGAGTGGTCTTGAACTACGATTTGTATGCAAGAATGTTTGGGATCCACCTTCATTCTTTGGACATACATTTTCGGCAATTGACTTTATTGACAAGTATCAAGTGGTATTGATATTCATTTCTGCATTTATGACTCCAAGAAACAGCTTTAAATAAAATAAAAATACGTTAAGAATATTAAGACCCACTTCAGTGGCTGAGTGGTCTAAGACGTGACTCTCATATTAAACTGTCCTGCTCTAGATGGTAAGATCGGGGCTCGAATCCCCGTCAGATCTATCGAGGGTAGTGTTTCATAAATTGTTTCCTACTCTCCTTCAATTCAAATGCTGGTAAATTACCTCTCAAATGCTTGTAACCTTCTTCTTACTTTATTTTTAAGCACCACGTTAATCTAATTTTTAAATAAATAATTAATAAATCTGTAATCTTGTATCTATTATATATTTGTTTTCAACATTTAAATTAATAAATTAATTTTAGTCTTGAATATAACCTATAGTCCTTTCTGCTTTCTGCATTATTGTCAACCCCTATCCCCCGCCCCCACATACTTCCATTTTGGTGCTCTTCCGTCACCAAACCTTCGAGAAACACTGGACTAAGGTGTCACTATAGTTTGGGCTGCTGATGACGGGAAGACCGGGGTTCAAATTCTGGTCAGGTGGATTGAGGGTAGGGAGGGTTTTCATAAATCATTTTCCACTCTCACTACATGCAAATGCGGGTATACTTATTCTAAATTCAGCCCTACTTCATCCTTGGATCATTAGCATAATCAGTTCATATTCGTATAGCCCGGATAATAGAATAAGACGCGGTGACAAAAAAAATACTTCCAGGAGGGGTATGCGCCTCAACAGCAATAAAAAAACAACCAGGAGTAGACGATAAACCGTTGTAAAGGATCCACTCTACATACACAAGCTTTATCTATAGTATGCTGAGAGGTAAAGAGATAAATTTGTTTGAGTGGCAACTAATGTCGAAATGTTCACAGACACATCCTTAGAGATTTTTGAAGTTGAGAAACAAGTGATGTTAGCGCCGTGAGCTAGTTGTCCTAGGCAATATTGTTAACACTTTAGTACGCCTGGTTGCGTTTACTAGCGTGCGGGCGCTAGTTTCGTTAAACCCTGACACACCTTCGTAAAATTTTGTCTTTAGACATAATACAAATCTACATAAACGTATATTAAGGGAAACATTAGCTTGATATTGGAGCTTAAATCATTGATATATAATGCCTAAAATAGCGTATCAGTTGTAGTTTTAAATAGTTTTGATTAGATTATCAAGTTTCTGGCTCTTTGTGTATTGATTTCTTGTGGACAAGTTATTTTGTATACCCCAATTTTTCATATCTGACAGCAATAAAAGCTACTAGATATACTTTATTTCACGTATTCATACGTCAATTCATCTGATCTGCAGTGGTAAATTTTGATAGATATTATCTATAACTATGAAATAACACTTAAACAATTTAGAAACGTCATCAAGGTTGACTGGAAAAAAAGTTTGTATTTTATAAAATTTGCTATAAATATACATTTATAAGAAAATCATGGTATAGGTTATGTGCGTTTATAAAACTAGACTCAGTGAGTACACATTCATACAACTAATTTAAAGCGTACAACCTTTTAGAAATGTCTACCTAGTATTCAAACGTAGAGGTGAACAATAAAATACAATTTTGATTTTTATTAGAAAGGTTTATCAACTATATAGCTAGTAAATATTTATTATA
This sequence comes from Timema cristinae, assembly GCA_039000515.1. Lineage (NCBI taxonomy): Eukaryota > Metazoa > Arthropoda > Insecta > Phasmatodea > Timematidae > Timema > Timema cristinae. Next base: position 59,432,223 of record JBCFYV010000003.1, on the reverse strand, counting down.
ATCGATTTTTTGTTTTATAATTTTGTAGACACAGCTAAGAATATATATTTTTTAATTTTACTAAAAAAATTATCATGCGTATATATTATTTAGGAGGCGAGTACATTTAACGCTACTTTTTATCTGACGTCATCTTCACCGTATAAGTATTCAGCTGTTTTACATCATGAATATTTTTTTTTTTTTTTCCTAAACAGGGATAGCAGTGCCATGAAGTCACCTTACGGAGGTGTGGTCCCATTCTGTTTTTCAGTTTGCATAATGTTCGGGCGTGTAGGTTGGCTCACCTGTTTCAGATTGAAAAAACTGGTCTCAAGTTTTAATTGCATTCTTTGTTTCATAAGTTATTTATATAAGACGTAAACATTGGAAAAAGCAAACCTTTCAATATTGTTTCTAACAATTACGATGGATTTAATATTATTTCAATATTGATTTTATTCACTAGAAGGATATTACTTGGAGAATATTTTTAATACCAAGGTCACTTACAGTCCACTTTTTAAAGTAAGAAACTTTTATAAATCACAAACCTTTGTTTTATGTGACCAAAATTGATGACATTTTACAATATTATTTGAACAATAATTAATATTAATAGTAACCGGCCCCACGGTGTAGTGGTCAGTGCACCTGGCTACGAGCCTAGGGGTCCTGGAGGTTCGATTACCGGCTGGTATCTTGGGAACTTTTCCCGAAAGAGGAACTACCCCAACGGTCACCAGGCTTCGGTAAGTTAGGCTTAAATTAGGTTTAAGTGTTTCCACTAGTTCCACACCTTCATACTCACCTTCACAATCACCTCTTCTAATCGGGACATGGAAAGAGCCCCCATGGAAAGGATGTACTATCAGTACATTCGGGCGTCCCCTGGGACACGGTACATTAGTACTGGCTGATATTTCCACAAACTGGGCTACAAATGATGTAGCCCAGACATGCAATATTAGTAGCCCTATAGTATCATCAGCACTATTTTATAGGTATTGAAAATATTTATCAAAAAGGGACAGCTGCAGATCACAAGACACCACGTGAAAATAATATAGTAGCTTTTCTAGATGCTATATAAGGCTCTTTATATGAAAATTGAACAGCAAATAAGCGTAGGTTATTATAAAAAGGCGCAGGTTAAAAATTTACCACTTTTAACTAATCTATATACTAACTATTAATGTTTGAAAGGGCTGTTTTTTTTGTTTGTTAAATAGTTCAGTGGTAAATAAAAAAACTAATAAAACAGATTAAAAATATATTTATATGTCAATCGACCACACATTTATTTTATCCTGAGATTATCTTACGATTCTAAAAAAATATCTCCAACGCATTGGTTTATTCTAAAACACAACAAATATGTTAACCTTAAACTAGCCCCTAAATATCGTGACCTCGATATAGCACTGAGAATGGTCCATTATCCGATAGGCAAACCCCGTATTCTCATCTGCCTTTAGCCTAGTAGCTCGCCGGAAATGAGTGTGAGATGTTGCCCTTCTCACTCACTTCCGGTGCCTGTCGTGATAACATAACATGACCCACAACCCCGCAGAGTGCATTGTTGGCTCCTAATGGACGTTCCATACAAGTTCCATTCAGATCATCTTTATGAAATCACAAATGAAAAAATATTTTACCAATCCTGTCTCTTTGAAACTGTAGGCCTATTTAACGGTCATATCGCTGAATAAATATGTACATTTTTTTACCACCGCGTCTTACTACCTGTTCGGACTCTATACCTATGTACTAGTTACGTTAATGAGTTAGGGATGATTCAGATTGAATTTAGATGCAGTGTAGCCGCATTTGCGCGAACAGAGAGTAGAAAACAATTTTTAAAAACCTCCCAACTGGTATTTGAACTACAATCTTCCCGTCATCAGCAGTACATTATATTACGAGAATGACGCTTTAGACCATTCGACCACCAAAGCCAGTGACTTACTTTAGATTAAGTTAGATTCTGACCGACTACATTAAGGATTTTGATCCATGTTTTGATTTTACATCGTCTTCCTAAGCAAATGTTGATGAAAGTCTTTTTAATATCCCCTTTTCTTGTTCTTTAGTTAAATGAGATAATTGAACACACATAAAACCTCAACTCTTTTTATAGTTGTTAAATGTTGACATTGGTAAGTGGCTCATAAGGATAACAAAATGTAGGGGGAAAATACCCAGATCGAAACCGGGACTAGGAGACTGGGGCTCGAATCCGGGTTGAGTGTATGGGTGGTAGTTTTTCCAATACAGTTTTCACTACCTCTATACGCAAATTCGGCTACACTTAATCTAAAACTTAACCTTACCTATCCTTAACCCATTACCGTAATTGGTGCATAGGTGAATAACTTGAAGGTAGAACGCGGTGCTAAAAAAATGTGTTAAGGAGGAGGAAGATTGAAATTAAGACGAAGCGTACCCACATTTGCATGGAGGGGGGGGGACCGTTTAGTAGAAACCAACCTCCCTCAGACCACCCTACCAGGGCTTGAACCACGACCTCCCCGTCATCGGCAGTCCAGTCTATTGCGAGAGTTGACCTCAAGACGTCGAGACTATAACGCTCAATCGATTGACATTTCTTATATGGATAGAAATTAACACGCAGGGAGTGAACTGCTTTCATACCCGCTTGGTTGACCGCGTGGTCTAACGCGCTACCCTCGCAGTAGACTATACTACCGCTGACTGGGAGATTGAGGTTCGAATCACGGTCGGATGTACTGAGTGGGAGGCGGGGGGGGGGGGTGTACAAAATGACTTCCACTCTCTCTCCAAGCAAATACGGGTACACTGCCTATAAATATAACGTCCCTAAAACCATTATTGAAATTAGTGAATAATAATATAAACCGAACGGATAGTAAGAAGATAAAAACAAATATTAAACAACTGCTTTCATTCGAATGAGCTTCTTGGTCTCGGTATTTTTTTTTTCTAAGCATTCCGACCACCGAAGCGGGTTTCCGCTTGTTTCCTCCGTGATAGTGATGAAGCGCAAAGCTTCTTCTGTGAGTACCATTCCTCCGTACGAGATAAAACAAGTAAAACGACTCCATGTAACGCGATAACAAACTGTATTGCATTTGAGCCGCCTTTATTCTCAGTCGCCTATTAATTGTACAGGCTAGCCGACAGAATACGAGCTCCCTGCAACAGTGAAACATGTCCATGCTATCTACTTGTGCAAACGAACAATTTCATTAAAAAAACATCCATTTCTGTGTGTCGCATAGTCTATACGCGTCACTATCGAGCTAGACTGGACTGCCCCAGCCTGCATTTCCCCATAATTCCCCATAATTCCCCATAATTCCCTATAGACCGCCAGAGGGAGTGGGAAGTATTCCCACTCCCGATTTTCCATCTCCAAAATTTTTATTCCTTCCCCTCCACCTGAATCCTACACCAGTACGGGCAGAAATGCCCCTGGGGAAAGTCCAATTTCAATTCCCGTCAGGTTTACGTATGAATTTCATACGTAATCCTGGCGGAGTACTAATCGTCCCCCCGAACCGACCCCGGAGACTCGACCGGTACATGAGCGTGCCATGTCCGGTCGTCGAACCGGGATAGGTCGGTACCGAATCCTTCCCTCTTTTTTGGTAATTCCCTACTCCATAGCCGTCTCCCGACCCTTCTAAATGCGTTTCCCCTCTCTCTCTCGCCCCGTTTTCCCTCCACAGCCCTTTTCACATTTCCTGTCGCCTCCAGCGTCCCGCGGGGGGAACATTCCCTCTAACCTGCTCAATAATTTTTATTCATCCCTTTCTTTGGTTTCCCACACCCTGTGCGGCAAAAATCGCCCACAGGGGAGAGTTTATTTGTTTTCCCTCCAGGGTTACGTATGAAATATCTGCGTAGCCCTGGCGGAGTACTAACGTTTTTTACCGACCGACCCCGGCGGCTTACCCGACCGGGGCCACTCCTCCTCCGCTAGTCATCTCCTATTCCTGTGTTTCTCTTTCTCCCTCCTTTGTTTCTGATTCGCTCCCTCTCTTTCCTGTGTACTTTATGTATTTATTTTTAAGGTCCTGGCGACCCTACATGAGCTATGGGGTGGGTTTTTTGTATAATTTTCCCACCCCCAACCAATTGATAGCAAAATTCAGCCCGCCAGGGCGCCATTGTTTTTTCACGTTGAGTTTTGTGTTGTACGTCTATGTCGTGTTCGTTTCCGAGAGCCCTTCGGGGCTGGTGTTAACTGTCTGTCCTTTATGTTTCACATGTTTTATTAATGTTATAATCTGTTATATGTGTTACAAGAAATAAATAAACCCTTTCAAACAAAACAAACAAGACTGGACTGCTGGTGACAGGGAGATTGGTACTCGAGTCCCGAGCAGTTCCATTTAGGGTGTTTTTTCCCCTCCAAATGATTTCTCACTCTGACTACACGCAAATGCTGGAGCATTTCCTCTAAAATTATAAATTACTCATCTCTATCCCATTAGCCCAGTTATACTATACTTATAGCCCATCCGGTCATTAAGAGGCGAAAAAAAAATCAAACACTTTAATAAAAAAACATGTTGTGAGCCTGCAATTGATCTGTTAACTACCTAATTTATGAGGGAGGGAAAGTTTAGAGGGTACCAGCATTTGCGATGAAAGAAGATGAGAAAACCACCATGATGAATCACCCGGTAGAGTAGAAACTCAACCTCCACATCACCAGCTATTCAGTCTATTTGCCAGACTGACGCCTTACGCTGTGCTATCACAGGTGTAGATTTAAACCAAATGGTTCGAGTGGAGTGTAAGGTGTGTAAAAGAGAGCTGAAATAGATAAGAGAACTGCCCTTGAAGTGTAAGGAAGTGCTGTATAGGGCGTACTTTGTACCCATTGTCACATATACAGCAGAAACATGGACATTGAATGTAAGAAAGGCCAGGAAAGTGGAGATCAGTGGAAGGAACTTTGTGAGGAGCATGTTAGCTGTCATGAGGAGGAACAAGATTAGGAATGAAAATATACGGCTGAGAGTAGGGGTACAGGGAGTACATGAGATAGTAGAGGAAGCAAGGTTGAGATGGTAAAGTCCGTTCACCGTAGGAATTGTTCTCTGAAAGACCTTTTTTCCTACCAGAAATCTATTATATAGTAGGATATTGTTAGGAAAAAAGACCTTTCAGAGAGTAATTCCTACCGTGAATGAAGTATATGTGCATGTAATGAGGATGGAAAAACAGATGGTGTCAAATAAAATGTTGAAGTATGTAGGAAAAAGACCGCAAGGTAGGCCAAAAAAGAGATAAAGAGTAGATAACAGAAAGTGTACAAGTTATAGGAAACAATTAAAAGAGCATGAATAGTGGGAATATAGAGCAATATGAAGGTATTTTACTAAAATGGCCCAGCAATAGCACAGGAACAACTGTCGACATCTTATAAACGAAGAACGCGAGCGTTGTGCCCTTGTTGCGCGCGGGCACAACGCACTTACCAGCCGGCGACCTTTTCGTGGGTCTCCCGATGATCTGGGTAACAAGGCAGAGAGGCTGGTTTAATGGACCACCCTCAATTACCCCCGACTCAGTCATTGAGATTAATGGTGTTAGGTTGTCCTGTTGTACTACTGTGTGAATTGCACTCTTAATGGGCGAAGAGGGGGGGGGGGAGGGGGGAGACTTGAAAACTTTAAATCAATTAATTAATTAATTAAACCTTAGCCTAACTGTTTTACAAAATTATTATTTAAGATATTTAATGTGTATTTTACGAACCAACTTATTATATAAGCACATGACTTACAAACTAACTTAAATCTAGAACAGACACAACACCCAGCCGCCCCCCGGCCGTTAATTCATCACTGTGAAACCCTTCAGTGGCCGAATGGTCTAAGGTGTCATTCGGCATGATCGAAATAATTATCATCGGTTAAATATAGGTTTAGCCATTCACGGTGATTATTTTATTTAAGCACCGCATATTACTACCTGTTCAGGTTTTACGCTTAATAAACTAATTACTCTAATGAGTTAAGCTTTAGAAAGGTTGAATTTGAAAGAAATGTACCCGTATTTGCGTGGATGGAGAATAAAAAACAATTTTGAAAAAACCTCAGTACACTCATCCGGGATACAAACCCCGATCCTCCCATCACCGGCAGTCTAGTCTAAGACGAGTCTGACACCTTAGACTATTCGTCCACTGCATCGGGTTCTAGTAATAGATAAAACTTTTTCACTATAGTGAACATTTTCACATGCCGTATATTATATCACTAATAATAATAATAATAATGCCATCATAATATTTTAGTATAGGTCATAATTATGTGTCTATCTCTTTTCCGAAAGAAGTAGCACGAACATTTAATCAGGTTATCAGAGCGTGGGCTAAAAATATTGCAATTACTTCACACAGATTATAAACAAATTATATCCGCTCCAGTGGTAGAATAGTCTAAATGACGTCACTCTCTTAATATACTAAACTGTTGGTGACAGTGACATCAGGGTTTGAATCCCGGTCAGGTGCACTGATCATGGTTTTTCACTCTCCCTCCACACACATGTGGGTACACTTTATATTTATTCATCCCTTCTCTTCCCTAACATATTAGTGTAATATAGATCCAAGCCGAACGGGGTGGCTGCCTCTGTCAGCGAAAAAGAGTAAATCGCTGTGAGGCCAGATGGCTTAAAATACATTGGCCTTTGTCGTTTTCTGGAACTATTTCTCGATTCTAAGTTTATACTCTCTTTCACCCTTCACCTACAACCACCCTTAGTCGTGTCAATAAGAAAGAGGGGAAATAAAACTAAGACACTTCTTATTTCCAAGGTAAAGAGGTAAGCTCGCTGCTAGTTCTCAAATATCTTAAAAATTTTCTGTCGTGAGCCTATCAAAACATTACTGTGTTTGTTGGAGGAACGCTAAATCGTAGTCTTTTCTCAGCGTGCCTAGTCTTATAGCTCCGAAAATATGTTTAAAATGTTGTTGAATATGAGTAAGGGTTCGGCCAGACTGCCAAGCGTGCGAGCGAGCGCGCAAGCGACTGGGTGGCCAAACTGGCGAGCGAGCGAGCGAGCGCGTAATTAGCGAACCCTAGTTAGATTATTATTAGCACCGCGTCTTACTACCCGTTCGGGTTATACGCACTTACGCTAATGTGTAATGGTAGGGTTATTGTGAGATGAAATGAAGGACCTACAGTTTAACGTGGAATCCGAACCACGGTGGTGGCCTGGCATTCCCTACATTCACAAGATGTCTTGTCAGAGGTGAAGGAAGGGTTTGGAAATAAGATAAATCTGTGCCGGGACCGAGGATTGAACCCCGGCTGCCAGCACAGAAGTCTGACACCTTACCCCTAGACCACTAGGTCACCGCCCCCCCCCCCCCCTAGTTAGAGAAGATGTATCTGTCAAACACACTTAGTACATCTCTGATCCTCGAAAATTCTTACAGAAAATATTGTGTATTTATAAAAAAGATAAAAGTAGAAGTGCATCCAATTAATAAATTGAGAAATGCGTATGGTACTGTACTGAAGTGTTTTAAAATCAGATTTGCCGCACCAGTGGCGGAATGGTGCGTTGCACTCGATAACTTTTGACTAGGAGGCAAAGGTTCGAATCTTGGCTCAGTGAACTGAAGGTGATTTTTAAAACTTATTTATTGTTGTGGTTTTTTCATACTCTCTCCAAACTAATGGTGATTCTTATTTGTAAAGGCCTACTTTGATTATAATATTGAAGTATTTTAACATATCGGGTTTACATATATACATTATATTATTTATGGTCTTACCAATTAAATTAGGCCATTATTATTATTATTATTATTATTATTATTATTATTATTATTATTATTATTATTAGCACCGCATCTTACTTCCCGTTCGGGTTATATGCACTTACGCTAATGTGTAATGGTAGGGTGATTGTGAGATGAAATGAAGGACCTACAGTTTAACGTGGAATCCGAACCACGGTGGAGGCCTGGCTTTCCCCACATTCACAAGATGTCTTGCCAGAGGTGAAGGAAGGGTTTGGTAATCAGATAAATCTGTGCCGGGACCGAGGATTGAGCCCCAGACCTCCAGCACAGAAGTCTGACACCTTACCCCTAGACCGCCAGGTCACCGGGCCATTAATAGCAAGTGTGTTAAACCTATCACTGATAGAAAAAAGTCAAATATCATGTCAAAATGAGAAGTTTCCCCAGCACTCAATGAACCAACATACAATAATATTGCCTAGCGCCTGTAAACTAGACTGTACCGGGTCGAGCGCGCGCGCTTGAAAAATAGAACCAGTTCTATCTTTCAAGCGCGCGCGCTCAGTCGCTCGCGCGCTCGCTCGCTCGCTCGCTCCAGTGTGGCCACCCCCCATTACAACCAATGTGTTCTATTTTATATTTTAGTCGCTCGCGCGCTCGCTCGCTCGCTCGCGCGCTCAGTCTGGCCGTAGCCTTAATGTCACATTTTCACACGATTTTTTTTCTATTAATAAATCTCAAATGATAGGGTTGCTAAGAAAAAAAGTGTCCTGTTAGATTCTTTCGATTAATGGCTTAAAACATAGTGCTAATATTTTCTTTGAAAAAAACAAACCCCTCTCCATACCGTGTTGTAAATACTCATATGAGTAAATGTATCGAATACAAATTGAAGGGGTAGGGGATATTTTAACTATTTAAACGTCTTTAAAATCCTAAAATCTAGCTATAAAAAATTATCTGATATTAGCTATTCTAAAAATATCGACCGACTATAAGAACCACTTGTAGTTCAAGAGGTAAGCTACCATAAATCCGTGCTAATACATTTTATCATTGAGTGTTATAATGTTTTTGCTCCAACCTCCTCAGTCATCTAGTAGAAATGTATTGTTATCTAAAGGAAAATATCGATATTATTAACGTATCGATACATGCTTCACATCCCTATCCCTGACCATCACAAGCCGTGTCGTTGAAGACACGTCCCCTAAGATTTATTTTAATTAACGGCCAAGGCGCAGAGTAGATTATTCAAATGTAAGATTGTATCAAGAAGAGAAAGAAAGGTAAGCTGTAGCAGGTCTTTTATTGTCCCAAGTTGTAAGGAGGTAGATTGTCACTGAAGATTACGCGCTGTAAAGTGTGAAAGGTCGGGAAGGTTTTGGTCACATGTGTCTCAGCCAAGTTTAGTGCCCTTTACTTTTGAGGAACGACACTACGAAGGTGAATTAAACCCATATCTTGACCTATTCCATGGGCGTGTCTGTGTGTACTCTTATAACTTTTGAATTAATGGACGGATCTCAACCAAACTTGAAACAGTAAGCACTCACTGGAACACCTAAGGTTTGTGTATGTGTGTGTTTTTTTTTATCTTTCTTTGGGCAATCATTTTAGAATCAGGAGTGTCCAAAACTCTAAAGAAGGATTTCTAAAATAGTGTTTGCTGCCAGAAAAATGAACAAAGTGTTTATTTATATATTTTTTTAAAGTGGCATGCCTTCTTTTTAAGGATTGGCAAACTATTAAAAATAGTTGAAATTGGTTTAAAATATATTGACCAATATTTTCAAGTTTGGCAGAAAATTCCGAAACAAAATTGATTTATTTATATTTCAACAAAACTTCATGTACAGTGTTTTCTTTTGTATAAAAAGATCTTTAAAAATTGAAGGGAAAAATGACTAAGAATCAATTTACAATCCAGGTTTCTGAAATGAAAATATTTAATCAGTAGCCTGGTAAGTAAATTAAACCTTCTTGCGAATTAACATTTGTATCAACTTTTAGAAAATACAAACACATTTTGTTGTCAACCACATTGATAAAATGTCACCTAGTGTAATGTTAGTGTTATTTATAGGTAGACTATTAAATTACCTATAAAAATTATAGCTGAAGATAATATGACATGACGTATGAACGCCTGAAAGTAAATCTAGAAACTTTCCTAGCTGTCAGATAAGGTTCTTCCTATGACGAAAATTGGGCTGCAGCAGATGCAAGGCAATCTTCACTGCGAAAGGGATGAGGTTACAACTCGGGACAGCAGCCATGGAGGCTCCGAGGTCTCGTTATTTGTACAAATCAGGGAGATACCATTATAGAGACCTTTGTTTCAATGAATCTGCCACTCGGGCGAAATTAGATCCAAGGAAAAGAACTGAGAACTCGCGCCTAACGTCAACATCCGCTGATTTTCCCGCCCAGGTCAGGCGATCTAAAGGTACTTCTCGATTATTTATATCCGTGGACCTAAGGCACAGACCAGACTCGAAACACATCTAGGGATGTAGTATCGGAATAAAAGAATCGATGTCGCACTTGTATCGAAATATTGCCTTAGGTATCGGTATCACAAGATTAATTTAAAAAAATATGTTTACAGAAAATAATATTTTTCACTTCTTTTGGGATAAAGTGCTCACCCCCACGACCTGATATTCATGGGTTCAAACCCAGCCAAGGTAAACGAATTTATTTTATTTATTTTTTTACCGATCAATTAAGATCCGAAGCATGACATCTTTCAAAGGGTAAGTAGAGCCATCGGGCCTATTTCGATTATGGCGTATAAGATATCGCTGAAAGGAAGGTCCTGTGTTAAATACCTTTCTAACATAATATGTAAAATCTTTCTGCACACGACTTTCAAATTAATTTAAATCTAGAACAGACACAAAACCCAGCCCCCCGGCCGTCAATTCATAGGTGTGACTTTCACTAATGATGCTCGTAGAAATTCAGTGTGGAAAGCAACGGGTAACTACCCCACTTTCAGGAGTAAGGGCGGGCGACACTAACCAGCCGAAGGGCTGAGTGCGTGCACTGCTCCGGATATATATTACACACATGTTTGTGCACGAATGTATTTTAAAACGTCAGCACCACAGTTACAAAACGAATGCACGACATTCAGAAAGCTACATTCTGCTACCCCTGGACACTTAAGATCCCAACAATCGACGGAGCTGTATCGATATTGAGCATTGAAATAAACAAAGGAACATAAAATAAAGTTTCGTATTCAATTCAATGGTTTGTTCGATATTCCTTACGAGATAGCGAAGCGTCTACACTGCCTCCATCTCTCTCTCTCTCTTACTCCCTCCTGTCTCTCTTTCTATTTATTTTAAACCTCCAGACCAACTGGTTTAATCTCGATTAAAAACATCCATCTCCTACTGATCCTTTTAGTTATACCTTTACCTCTCCTCCCCTATGTCAGATCGTGGAGGGTTGAATCAACCTCTTGTTATCTGCGACCTTCGTCTAGAGTGAGGGGTGAAGGAACTCTTGAGACATACGCGATGAAAGTGCGGAAAGTCAGGGAACAATAAATGCCGCCCTCCACCCCCAAGCAACCATTATGAAGTTCCAGAAGTTGTGCTTGAAACTAATCAAGACTAGAGGTCAAGTAGGTCAGCGAGCGTCTTCCTCTTAGGTCTGTATAGAAGCAGATAGTTGGTGTTTGAACTCAAGACTAGAGGTCAAGTAGGCGGTGACCATATTCCTCTTAGGTCCATGTAAGGTCAGATAGTTGGTGTTTGAACTCAAGACTAGAGGTCAAGAGGTTGGTGACCATCTTCCTCTTAGGTTCATGTAAGGTCAGATAGTTGGTGTTTGAACTCAAGACTAGAGGTCAAGTAGGCGGTGACCATATTCCTCTTAGGTCCATGTAAGGTCAGATAGTTGGTGTTTGAACTCAAGACTAGAGGTCAAGTAGGCCGGTGACCATCTTCCTCTTAGGTTCATGTAAGGGCAGATAGTTGGTGTTTTGAACTCAAGGACTAGAGGTCAAGAAGGTCGGTGACCGTATTCCTCTCAAGAACAAAAAATAAGGTTTTAGTTGTGTTCGAAAGCAATCCATTGCGTCTTTATGGTGATTGCTACCATTTAAATATAATACCCGTCCAGGCAATCCACCAATATTTACATATATAACTTACACCGTATTTGACCTAATAGTATTCCCCGGCTACAACCAAATAAATACACATGTTTTTCCCGATGTTCACGGTTTCGATAACTGAAGAGTAGTGACCACGCTTCTAGTTGAGTGACACGGCCCTTTCACGAAGTAGAATGTGGGAATTACAAGGATATTTCAGCCCGGAGTTGAAGTCAGGAGAGTTGAATAACATAAACGGACTATATATAGTAAAATGGCATAGTGTGAGGCCCATGAAACATTCTCTTAATGACCCGTGTACTGGCTACAATTAAGACAACCCTGCCACTATTAGGACCTCGGCTACTATTAACAATGGAGCATATTACACCCTACTCCTAGCTGTTAAAAGCCAAGGATATATATGAATTTTAAATGCCTCCAGAAGTTATTTGGACGTATTTTTTCATAGGAACTAAGGGCAGCCATTTGAATCATGTAAGTGGTCTCTTGTACACAATGTATAGTAGTTATTATCTATGTACTCTTTTTTACAGTTTGGGATTTTATGGAGGCATTTTTAATGTATGTAAACGCGTATTTTCTAAATATAAAGTCATAAAACTCGTCTTAAAACGTTTACTTTAAATTTGACATATTTATACGTGCACTTCTTTATCAACCGATCAGCACACAACTTATAAACTAACTTAAATCTAGAACAGTCAAAACATCCAACCCCCGCCCGATAATTCATCAATATGGAAGGGTAAACCTTCATTTCACCAATGATAATTTTTTTTTACCATGCCAGGAATCGAATTCGGGACCCTTAGTTCAGTGGACGCATACGCTACCACCTGAGCTAAGGTGTCAAACTAACACATGTCTAACGCTTTATATTTCAGTTCTGATAAATATCATTTCAGTTAGTACTGAAATTATTTTGCGGTATTAGGAGGGGAAAATGCCCGCGTGCATCCCTTCTGGGTGCACCACTGCTCTTAACAAACAATTATGTTTTTTTTTCAATGAAGGGCTCACGTTATGTGTATTTGTGTGTGACGTTGACCGTGAAAACACGTACTATAAGCGCTCATTATCGTGGCAAATGTTAGCAAAACGACGATCAACAAGTCTACAGTAAAACTCCACATGTTCACATGCACGTATTTATTACCCCGCCTCCGATTGTATAACTTGGCGTTCTCTACCGCGCGGGTTCTTCGACCGCGCAACAAAACAACAAACAAATCCTCCCTAGACAAAGACGACAGTAAAATAAAACGTCTTTATAAAGTAATGAGCATTCAGTCCCTATAAGGAAATAAATTATCATAAAACAAAAATAGCTTAGACGTTTGAAGGCAAAGAGACAACTCTTAAGTACAAGTTTTTTTTAAAAATTATTTTTATTTTATTATTTAGCACCGCGTCTTACTACCCGTTCGGGTTATACACTCAAGTACTAATTACACTAATGGATTAGGAATTGGGAAGGTTGAATTAGAGGAAGTGGACCCGCATTTGCGTGGAGGGAGAGTGGAAAACCATTTAGGAAAAACCACCCCCAGTTCACCCGACCGAGATTCGAACCTCGATCTCCCCGTCCTCAGCAGTCGGGCTCAACACGCCGAGCGCGTTAGCAACTACGCCACAGAGGCGTTTTTTTTTGTGTTTTTTTTAAACCTGCTTTGGAGGCTGCATGGTCTAAGCAACACACTCGCAATATACTAGACTTCCGATGACAGGGAGATCGGGATTCGAATCCTGATTGAGTATGCTGAGGTTTTTTCCTTAAATTGTTTTCCACTCCCCTTCCACGCAAATGCATAAACACTTACTCTAAATTCAGCCTTTATAATCCTTAACTCATTAGCATAATAATTAATACATACGCGTATAGCCTGAACAGAAAGTAAGACGTGGTGTAAGGAAAACCCTTTTTAAAAAAATTTGGAGTATTTAATTTACACAATTTAATCACGCCACCACACTAGATCTGTAAAAAGTTGCGAATTATTTAAATCTTAATCTGAATTATTGTTAGGGTTCGTATTTGATTTAAAATTCCAATCTTAAAATTTAAAATATTCGTATCGGATTCGAAATTCAAAATCCAAATAGGGTGACCTGGTGGTCTAGGGGTAAGGTGTCAGACTTCTATGCTGGCGGCCGGGGTTCAATCCTCGGTCCGGCACAGATTTATCTGATTACCAAACCCTTCCTTCACCTCTGACAAGACATCTTGTGAATGTGGGGAATGCCAGGCCCCACCGTGGTGATTCCGGATTCCCACAATTACAACACTTAGCGTAGGGTCACTCCATAATAATAATAATAATAATATAATAATAAATAATAATAAAAAAAAATCCCAATACATCCCAGATTCGGATTCGATAGAATTTAATCCGAAATTCGAATCTAAGAGTCAAAGAATTGAGTAATTGATCTTTTTAAAGAAGTTAGCGTGTATCCATTAATTAACTTGACTAAAATAAACTCAAGAAACTCATAATTTTTAAAAATCTATTCATTGTTTGAAAACGGTTAATTATCCTTATTTTTTGATTGGACCCAATTAAAATATGTTTATAAAATTTAGCCTAATATTTGATTACAACATACGACTTACAAACTAACTCAAATAATATGAGTACTCCTAATTATTTAACACCAAGCCCAAGCTCTTGAATATCCACTAATGAAATTTAGGACAAATCCGTACGTAGCCTTTTACTTATTCACGTTCCGCCAGCATCACACGGATTTGAACCAGGGTTTCTTAGACTTGTGGCTGACCTCCTTAACCACTGAGCCGATTACATTTATAACATTTTAGAAAACATTCTAAAATAGTTGAAGTAAGGAGCGTTATATTATATAAGATTTGATATATATAGATTTATTAGAATTGAGAACAGTTAAAAATATAAATTTATATTTTGGTAAAATGGAAAATATTTTATAGAAATATTAAGAACAAACATTAGAACATTAAAAATAACATGAAGCACATTAAAATTAGGTAAAATTACCAATTTAGAAAATATGAGAATTTTACTGCAGTCACTTTGTTATTACTAATAATGAATGCACTTTAGTCATTTTATGAAGGTGAGTCGAAGGCTCATCCTACCGAAACCACAGCCCTGATAATAACTGACTGACAGTTACAATGACTGATGGTCCTACATTGGATAATGAAGTTACCTGCTTCAATACCAACATCCATCAACACCTTTTTTTTCAGAGTGCAATCGAAACAAGCCTAACTAGTCGAGTTGAACTTGATAAAGCATTGTCCGCTAGTAAAGAGTTTTGCCGACTGCTCCAAGAGTGCAAATAACACAGTAGTAGACTTTTTAGTCCAAATATTTATAGCAGTGGCTTCCAAACTCCGTTGACTCACGACCCTCATAAATTAACATACATATTTTGGTGACCCACCAAGTTAAATAATGTGTCTATATTTGTTTTTTATTTTACTCTACAAAATCTCACAAATATTTTATTTTATTTAATAGTACACAAATTTATGTTTCTGTAATTTCCCACACACAAAATGTTGATAGTATTAGGGGAAAATAATGTATTTATTTGAATTTAAAAAAAATATTTTATCATTTGTCTCTGCTTACTTTTCTAAAAAAAAGATAGTTTTTACTATTAATCTTGTATTTTATTCGAGGTATTTAATTAACGTGCACTTTCTGAGCCGACTGATCATACCAGAACACGACTTATAAACTAATCTAATCTATAACAGACACAACATCCAGCCCCCGGCCGTTAATCTATCACTGTGAAAGTGGAAACTCTAATTTCACCTATGATAAAAAAAAATTGACCCCACCGGGAATTGAAGCAGAGACCATTACTCAGGAGTAAGAACGTGGTATAGAGTAGAGAATGTGTTCCTCCTTACCATCGTACCTGGTTAAGGGTAAAAGCACGGGGCCAAGCCCCTCTTGATGAATGTTTCATACCTCCACTATTTATTCGTAATCCCAGTGTTTGCCTCCCGGCACTATACACACATGTTCCGACTCAACCTAATTACCCCGTTGATTTATGGGACATTCTCTCTCGTCTACGGATGGCAGCGACGCGACGTTGCCACCTTGTGGATCGCAAAGGTACAAGACCTCACCGATATGACGAACGAACGTGCTGGTAAAAACTTTTATCGCCCCGTAAAGAAATGTGGAGAAATGGTCACCCATTTATTTTCAAAATAGATATTTGGATAGCCATCATCATTATAAAATTTGACCAGAATCTTTATAAATGAGCGGGAAAAGTCTTGTTCAAATTCTTTGATGTTCAAGACACGTTATTAAACATTGTTAAGATTTACCATGTTTTTAAAATCATACTAAACGTATCTACTAATAATATTGCGTGTCTAAGCTACATTATTTGTGGCCCAGTAATGGAAAGATTAACCAGTACTAATGTGCATTTGCCCAAGAGACGCACGAATGTACTAATCGTACTATCCTTTCAGTGGAGGCTCTTTCCCTGTCCCGATGGGATAAGATGATGATGATGATGATGATGATAATGAGTATGAAGGTGTGGAACCAGTGTAAACATTTACACCTAACTTAAGCCTAACTAACCAAACCTTGGTGACCATTGGGGTAATTCCCCTTTCAGGATAATTACACAATGGTACCAGGTGAAACTCGAACTCGAAACCCCTAAACTTGTAGCCAGGTGCATTGACCACTACACCATGGGGCCGGTTAACGTATCTACTGAAGCAATGGTTTATTTATTTTGGCCCCCAAAAAAAAGTTTTTTGACATAAAAATTATAATATTGCAAACCTTATCTATGTTTCTTTCCAACCTACTTTAATCTAAAGCACCTTAGCACCAGTAATTTCAAACTTTATATTATCTCCGAAACTCGAATCTGGAATCGAACTAGGGACCCCGTAGAGCTGTAGTCGGCTCCCTCTACCACTTTGCCGCTGCCCTTGTCTCCACGTGTCTTCAAGGATTTTTTTCAGCCAGGTAGTTTAGTCGCGTGGGTGGGGTGATTTGCGCTTGATTGCACTTTCATCCAACGTCAAAGTGGAAGAGCTATCGGATGATGCGACTACGCACCGTACTCCATAACCTTCGGCTTCAGACACAAACAATTAATAATTATAAAGAAGCTTCACAGGAGGTTTGAGAATTGATTTAAATTGGTACAAACACCTTAGCTCAGTTGGTAATTTACTTGGGCTAAGTGTTTTGGGGTCGATTCCCGGCATGGTCGAGAAATGTATCATTGGTTATATGTGGGTTTTTCCCCTTTCACAGTGAGTGTTGTGTCTGTTCTAGAATTAAATTTGTTTATAAGCCATGTGCAGATATAAATTACTTGTTTCAGAAAGCGCACGTTAATAAAAAATAAAAAATTAAATTGTTACTTTATCATAATATAAAGAAAATATTGTAATCGTGAAAATGATTCACCTCACTATGATAACCAAGCATGAATTTATAGATTGTAAAAAAGGGTGGGGCAGGTGGTACAGATATTTGAATGGAGAAACACTTGCGTGAGTTGGTAGACATATTTTTCCTTAACACGCGTCCTTCTTGCCAATTGCCTTGCCCAGAGCCTACTGCCCACACCTACCACCTCTCCTCTCCTACCCCTGCCCACACTTCCATTAGTCTAAAAAAAAATCAAATAATCTACCTAAGGGGGGGGGGCACTTGCCCCCTGTGCCCTTCCTTTAAATTTGCGCTTGATGATGATGAATATTTCCGTTTTATGAGCACCCGAACCTAAACAAGAGGGTCTAATAGTGTCCGTCTCGAAACGGTTTACTGGCTTTAGTTGAAACTTGATAGTTAAGAGTTTATCTGGTCATACTACAAGACGGACACCTCTGTGGTCTTATTTCCCGACTACAGATACAAATATCCCGGGTTCAATCCCCGGCGCTTATAGATTTCCTGGTAAGAAATTGGTTTTGGGTCTGGACTGGGATCAACTCAGCCTTATGAAGACAAATGAGGAGCTACTTAAAAAAAAAAGTAGCGTCTCCGGTCTAAAAAACTAAGTCTAACAGCCGGAGGGTTGTTGTGCTGACCACATGACTCCTTATATCTGCAGAAGTTGGCACTATCTTCGCCACGCTTATGGCATAGAGTTTTTATACCTTAGGGCATTTTTATTATTATTTTGATCCTAATTTTAAAATTAAGGGCTGTTTACAGATGAACGGATTTTATTTTTAAATGAGGAATTTTTCAAACATGGTTCTAGTGATTTTGTTTAGAATAACTGATAAATCTTATTTTTTAAATTTTGTAACAAACTACAATATACATTTTGAGAAAGAATATGCGATTGTGTCGTACGAATATTAGATTTTGGGTAAAATTGTAATTATAAAATTAAATATGAAAGGTATATTATTAGCCACAAAAACTGCTGGTTTTTAAATGGTATTCATTCAAATAGAATTGAGCGTATAACCCTAATGGGTAGTAAGACACGGTGCTAAATAAAATAATTAAAATATAATCTAATTTAATCTAGCTATGGAAGACGCCATAGGGAAATAATTAGATAATCTGTTAAGCCTAGAAGGTATCTAAGAATTTTATAAATTAAAAAAAACGAACTTCAAACATAATTTTTAAACATAACATTTTCAAATATGAAATTTATCTAGACTCAACCTACCAGTGTCATATCTCAAAATAATTTTAGAACGAACTTCATGACCAAACTCCATAATATTAATATATCATAACAATATGTGAATAACGCTTCTTTTGAACGAAAAAAATAAAATATATGTATAATATTATTGTTGTGATATAAGAAAATATTATGTTCATACTATAGTATTGCATTTTTAACTGCTTCTTATATTTCAAATGACTCTATTTTCTTTTCCTAGTGCATGATCAATATTGTAAATGTTTTATAAAAGATGGAACGTTAAAGTTTTGATTTTTTTAAATCTATTTTTTTAGCACCACATCTTACTATTGTCCGGACTATATGCATATGTACTAATAACGCTGATGTGTTAGGGACGAGTAAGATTGAATTCAAAGGAAATGTACCCACATTTACGCGAAGTTAAAGTGTAAAACCGTTCAGGAAAATTCATCCTCAGTACACCATCCAAAAATCTCCCCGCCATCAGCAGTTCAGTCTATTACGAGAGTGATGCATTAGACCATTCGACCCTCTGAGCGGGTCGTCATATTTATTTGATTAAATAACCTCTATGAAAGTAAATATAAGAGTGTATTAACGCCCTCTAACTCGCCCCCTCTTCAGCTGACGACTGTACTAACTCTGGGTGGGACACGACCAAGCAACGAGAATGTTCATCCGACAAAATAGAGGGTCGGTTCCACAAGACCAGCCCATATTCATAAGAGGATCAAGGGTCATTGTCTGACTGCGTCCTTCCTTCCAGATAATACCTGTGAAGCAGTCATGTAGTCTTAGATACATCAGTGGGGGGACTATGGTAATATGGAGATTTGGGGAGCTATCCCCCCCCAAAAAAAAAAACCTAAAAGGTGGGAGCACAAGGGGGGTGTATCACGGTACATTTCAGATCATTGGCTACTAAAGGCCTATCTCATGTCCAATTAACCGGGATGTTAAACACACGACAACGTTTGAACCAGAAAACTTATCGCGAAGTGAATTCTTCACTTGTCAACAGTGAAACGTTTCATATTAACAAATCAAATAATATATTTATTTCTATAATGTCAAATTTTAATGACTTTCAATCAATGTTGGTGGTTGAAAATGGTCTCCTTATGAAAATCATGGTTTAGGTTGTGAAGTCTGGCGTGTCGAAGATGAGGAGGGAAGGTATTTCACGCACGTGCTGACAAGACTGTGCAGTGGCGTGACGTGAATAATAGTGCGGGACGTTAGGAACAGGAGGGGAGCCGAGACACAGAGCTTCTCGCGTTACCCGGACCACTGACGTACAGTACATCTGCAAATATCTTATTCGCGGCAAAATAGTTCATAGCATGTTCGATCTCATTCAGGGGTCATCCATAAACCATGCAACGTTGTTAAGAGGGGTGAGGCGAGAGCTGGAACGTCTACTGGGTGCTAAATTAGGGGAGGGTGGATATATCACAATGTTACGTCACACAGATCTTATACTTTCTAATGTTAACAAAAATAATATTATCGTTAGTGTTTTCACCATTAGTAAACAAACGTATAGATAATTTTTGATTCTAAGTTGTAATAAATCTTATAGTGTTACAAAATCTTCCCTAAGAAATAATGTGCGTATTAGAGTTGGGGCACGAGTTCACCTGCTTTTAAAAGGTTAGTGTTAATCCCCATTACAGTTGTCCACAAGTTCCTTCTTGGGAATTGTAAACAAGGCGTACTAATGTACTAACTCGGCACCGCCTGTTTTGGCACTCCATTTAGGATGATTATAAATGTATTCTCAAGCTGAGCGAAAAATAGCAAGTGATGGATAGTAAGACTAAATGTTAAGCTAATCTAACCTAATCTAGCCCAACCCAACCTAACCTAAACAAGCATAACCTAGATTAAGGCACAGAGATTGGTGGAGCCGAATTCGTATTTACCCGCAGGTCTATTATTTGTTATAATCCTCTTGGTCAGTGATCGTGGCCCAACTAAGCTATGATGATAATCCTCTTGTCAGTGATCGTGGTCCAACTAAGCTATAACGATAATCCTCCTGGTCAGTGATCGTGGCCCAACTAAGCTATGATGATAATCCTCCTGGTCAGTGATCGTGGCCCAACTAAGTTATGATGATAATCCTCCTGGTCAGTGATCGTGGTCCAACTAAGCTATAACGATAATCCTCCTGGTCAGTGATCGTGGTCCAACTAGGCTATAACGATAATCCTCCTTGTCAGTGATCGTGGCCCAACTAAGTTATGATGATAATCCTCCTGGTCAGTGATCGTGGCCCAACTAAGCTATAATGATAATCCTCCTTGTCAGTGATCGTGGTCCAACTAAGCTATAACGATAATCCTCCTGGTCAGTGATCGTGGTCCAACTAGGCTATAACGATAATCCTCCTTGTCAGTGATCGTGGCCCAACTAAGTTATGATGATAATCCTCCTGGTCAGTGATCGTGGCCCAACTAAGCTATAATGATAATCCTCCTGGTCAGTGATCGTGGCCCAACTAAGCTATAATGATAATCCTCCTTGTCAGTGATCGTGGTCCAACTAAGCTATAACGATAATCCTCCTGGTCAGTGATCGTGGTCCAACTAAGTTATGATGATAATCCTCCTGGTCAGTGATCGTGGTCCAACTAAGCTATAACGATAATCCTCCTGGTCAGTGATCGTGGTCCAACTAAGCTATAACGATAATCCTCCTGGTCAGTGATCTTGGCCTAACTGTTATGCGTCCGAAATAATTCCATTCACTCTTGATGTCCAGGCTGAAGGAGGAAGAGGTCAGGCTACATGTCTACATGTCTACATGTCTACATGTCTAAATGGTGTTACTTTGGAGGAGGGTGAAAAAAAAAGGGTAATAAAAGAGCGTTACATGGTTTATGGAGGGTTCCCCAGATACGGTGACAAAAAAAAAGTGCGGTCTTTCTACCAACAGCATACTTTGGTCTAACACGATTATTCAAGTAGTTCAATGAATAATACGAAACCCACGGGTATGATGGGTACGAATGGAATGTGTTCCCCTTGACACGTGACGTGAGGGGAGTGCAGATAGTCTCACACGTGTAACGCACGCCGCTCGGCCAAATATAGGCTGCACGCGCCAGACTAGAATAAACTCGCTTGTTCCAGTGTAAACATTGCACGTGCATCAGGAGTGCGAACCGCGGCTTTCATCTGGTCTTCTGCGGCCGGGCGGAGTCTCCGGAGAGTGTTCCGAGCACTGTTGCTAACTTACATCACTAAAATACCGCTGGAGGGGACCAAAATTGTCTCATTTCCCATTTAGATTTGAACTAAATATGTCTTGACTTTCTAATGTTAATGTATTTTCTAACAAAAGGGTTTCTTTTCAAAGAAAACAAAAGTTTAGTCCCTTTTATTACTCAATACATGTTTGAAATATAATGACCTACCAACATTTCTGACTCGAGTTAAATATTGCACATTAATAATCTAAACACCCCCATCTATAATTAATATAAATAATACTTTTATAGTACTCTTTATAGGAGCCTAAGAGCAGCTAGTGCCAAACTAAATTGGCATTTACCTGCCTTTCACATAGATTACTTTAAAATCTAGAAAACAATACAAAAAGCATTAAAAGTATTTTCTATCAGCTAGAAAAAATCTAGAATCTCCGCTAGCTTTTATTTTCTTATTTTAGTCCACTATAATAAAAGCTAGACCAAGCGGTAAAAATAATTTAAGTTGGCAAAACTGACTCCGAGGCGCGCAAGGCCGAGTTTGAAGGGAATTGAGGTGTGTTCCTAGACGATCAAAGCTGAGTTTGAATGAATCCAGGGGTGTTCCGATGGTTTCAAGGCTAGGTTTGAAGGAACCTGTGTGTGTTACAAGGCAATCAAGGCTGAGTTTGAATGAATCCAGGGTGTTCCGATGGTTTCAAGGCTAGGTTTGAAGGAACCTGTGTGTGTTACAAGGCAATCAAGGCTGAGTTTGAATGAATCCAGGGGTGTTCCGATGGTTTCAAGGCTAGGTTTGAAGGAACCTGTGTGTGTTACAAGGCAATCAAGGCTGAGTTTGAATGAATCCAGGGTGTTCCAATGGTTTCAAGGCTAGGTTTGAAGGAACCTGTGTGTGTTACAAGGCAATCAAGGCTGAGTTTGAATGAATCCAGGGTGTTCCGATGGTTTCAAGGCTAGGTTTGAAGGAACCTGTGTGTGTTACAAGGCAATCAAGGCTGAGTTTGAATGAATCCAGGGGTGTTCCGATGGTTTCAAAGCTAGGTTTGAAGGAACTTGAAGGTTTTCCGAGGGGTGCAATACTGGTGGTTAGATAAATCTACTATTTAGCTTGTCCATAGCTCTCTATATCCTAAGCTAAGGTAAGCCGGACAGTGGGATCCGGATCTTAGCTAGAAATAATAATTTTAATTCTTTAGCTGAAGATAATCAGGGACGAAAACAGGGTAGTACCAAAATCACAACTCGTGTGACGAGCGAGTGTTTACCAGGTAATGCAATATTATATTAAGATAATTATTTTAGAGAGGAGTTTCTTACGACTACTTGGCATTTCTCTTAAGAACTTTTTTTTTTAAATTGCATCAATCTATTTAACAAATGTGCGACTGGATGAGTCCTGTAGGCCATCCATACCATTTCATATGTGTTGTAACACCGGTAGCCTCGAGCCAGGGGCAACTGAATGTTGTGTGTTTTGGTCCAGCAGTGTATGCTGCGGGCCACATCTTTCTCCCTGAGTAAACAGCTAGACGACATGTGAAGATGAGCAGACGGAAGTTACTACCTTCATTTTGTTTGCTTCTTCACCAGTCTCAAAGAAAAACTTTTTTATTTTTGTCTTTTAAATATAGCTTTTAATAGAAAATATTTTCAATGGGGGGATTTTTTTTTTGTAAAAATGGCTGAATAAAAAATAATTTTATAGATAAGTTTTTTTTAATATAGTTATGAGACCCTCTAATCTTCAAACCCTCGAATACTTAAAGGATATTTTATATTCAAGGATTCTAGAAAATATATTATTCGAGATTAAAAAATAATAAAAATAGGTTTATTTTTTAAATTTTGAATTAGAATTTGTTTTAGATCTTTAATACTACATAATAGTGATTCAGCCCCAATATAATTACAGGACAAACTCAACGACCAGACCCTAGACAATTATTATTATTAGCACCGCGTCTTACTACCCATTCGGGTTATACGCACTTACGCTAATGTGTAATGGTAGGGTGATTGTGAGATGAAATGAAGGACCTACAGTTTAACGTGGAATCCGAACCACGGTGGAGGCCTGGCATTCCCCACGTTCACAAGATGTCTTGTCAGAGGTGAAGGACCTAGACAATTAATTTAACACTTAATTGAATGTAAGAATTTTAAAATGAATGCATTTTAACAAAAAAAAAAGTTAACCTTTATTATTTATATTATTCTTTTATAATACTATTAATTACTTATTCTTGTGGTCATGATTTTTTTCAAGATTAAGATTTGAGATTCAGATTTGTAAAATAATTGACTCAACCAATCTTTAATCTTTTCCCTAGGAATTTTTTTTTGTCGTAATGTAAGGCCCTCTCTAACTAATAAATATTCTCAGCTTTGGTTAAAGTTGAACACATTTAAGAGAGTTCCTCTGCGTGCCACAGACTTATTTATTATATAGAGAGAGCTAGGCGGAAACTGACAAGTGCTATACAAACGGTGATTTTGATTGATCGTGCCAAAATGAAATGGGTGGAAGATTTAAGATAAAACGATTAAATTAATATGGAGAACCCATGGTCGGGTATATTTCCTTAAGGTGGGGTGAAAGGGTTGCGAGAAAAATCCAAGGTGTTTGCACTTTTTTTTGGTAAAAATAAATAAAATATTGCTCCAGTACAAACATATAATTTAATTTTATTCATATGGTGATCTCAAAATTTCTTGAATATCTATAAAGTTTGTCCTGGAATTTAATGACAACTTTTTATCTTCATTTAAAAAGTTTGTTAGATAATGCCAGATTTTCATCAACAGCTACTAATATCAATATGTGAGAAAATTAAATTTTATGTTTTGTACTGGTGTAATATTTGATTAATTTTGTCAAAAAAAATATTTTTGCCACAAAAACTAAAAAAAAAAAAAAAAAAAAATACTGGCCTTTTCTCGCGTCCCCTTACATCCCACCTTAAGGCACTATGGACTTAAAATAGGTACTTAAAGTTTCGCCTGAAGTCTAGACAACTTTTCTGGCATGCCGCTCAAAAGACTCGAATTTGTGTCGGCTAGTGTGACGCCTGTTATGGAACCGCTGACGTTAAAATCGTCCCTTCCCTAATGACGCGGGTACTAGGAAATGTCACAATTGGAGCCTGTTGAATGAATATGTAAGATGTAGCGATCATATCACACAGGTATTGTGCTTTGCTTGTGTAGAATTAGGATATTGTATAGTGACCATGTAACACGGTAGATTGTTCATTGACCTTTTAACACCGGATATTATGCAGTGATAGTGTGATACAGGATATTTCACAGTTGCTCTGCAGCTTGGGGTATTGTGCAATGCTCCTTTAGAACAGTGACCGTGTAACACGGTTTATTGTATCTTTTAACACCGGATATCATGCAATGATAGTGTGATATAGGATATTTCACAGTTGCCCTGCAGCTTGGGTATTGTGCAATGTATTTTTAGAGCATTGACCGTGTAACACGGTTTATTGTACCTTTTAACACGGAGTATTATGCAGTGATAGTGTGATATAGGATATTTCACAGTTGCTCTGCAGCTTGGGGTATTGTGCAATGCTCCTTTAGAGCATTGACCGTGTAACACGGTTTATTGTATCTTTTAACACGGGATATCATGCAATGATAGTGAGATATAGGATATTTCACAGTTGCTCTGCAACTTGGGGTATTGTGCAATGATCCTTTAGAACAGTGACCGTGTAACACGGTTTATTGTACCTTTTAACACGGAGTATTATGCAGTTATAGTGTGATATAGGATATTTCACAGTTGCTCTGCAACTAGGGGTATTGTGCAATGATCCTTTAGAACAGTGACCGTGTAACACGGTTTATTGTACCTTTTAACACGAGATATCATGTAGTGATAGTGTGATATAGGATATTTCACAGTTGCTCTGCAGCTTGGGGTATTGTGCAATGATCCTTTAGAGCATTGACCGTGTAACACGGTTTATTGTACCTTTTAACACGGGATATCATGTAGTGATAGTGTGATATAGGATATTTCACAGTTTCTATTCAGCTTGGGCATTGTGCAATGATCCTTTAGAACAGTGACCGTGTAACACGGTTTATTGTACCTTTTAACACGGGATATCATGTAGTGATAGTGTGATATAGGATATTTCACAGTTGCTCTGCAGCTTGGGGCATTGTGCAATGATCCTTTAGAACAGTGACCGTGTAACTAGGGATCCTATCAATAAAAGCGGGCGTGGGACGAATCCCCGGCCCCAGTTGTGGGTTGTCTTAAACCGGGTACGTGTCTGGGGTTCAGATTGTCTTGTTGGACCTGCACTTTAATTAGACTCGTTCAAGTGCGCATTGTGATCTGATGTCATCTAACGATCAATTCCTTCACTTCCACACTGAGTCCGCTAGTGGGGCCTCCGTCGACTACTGGGAGGGAGGTCATGGCACTTTGGCTGTGACTGGGGGGTGAGGAGTGTTTGGAGGTTATACCGGCATTACCCTGAATGGGGGCCGCCTCTGTGGTATAGTGGTCAGAGTTCCTGGCTACATATCCAGGGTTCGATCCCCACCTCTAACAGATTTTATGTGATGTAGTGGGTTTAGAACGGAGTCAACTCAACCTCATGAGGAAAAATGAGGAGCTACTTGAAAAAATAATTAGCAGCTTCAGCCTAAAAAAAAACCTGAGATTAATGGCTCGTGTTTATCTCAGACACCCTCTATCTTCGCCAACAGATGGAGGATGTTCTGTCGGTATGACTCGATTGTGATTTGACGCCATGTCGCTTTTTTTTTTTGTAACCCTAAATAGGGAGGAGGGCCCAAGAAGGTAGAAAGAGATCTATGAACAATCGAATCTTTGGTGTCATCCATGAACCACGTAACGCTTTTCCCTTACATTTTATGATCCTCCAACTTGTGTTACGTAACTTACTTTCGTCACACTAATAGAGGGACTCAGATTTAATAAGACACGGGATCGGAAGTTATAGTTTCTATAACTTGGTTTATCAACGGTGAAAACATGAACAATATTATTTTTTTAACATTATAAAGTATAATATCTGTATTACGTAACACTATGATGTGCCCGCCCTCCCCCCCATGTAACACCATGTAGAAATTAGAGATCCCCCCCAACAGTGTTAAGTCGTTTATGGATGATCCTATGCTATTTGTAGCAGATACACCCAAGCATGACCCATGGGACGCCAGGTACATCTGCAACCCTGGATACACATCGTATGGTATGTCATTCTACCTACCAGGCGCATCACTAAAATAATTGTTTATGTTGAAAACAGATTTTTTTAGAACCCTCAACAGTTTTTTTATGACATCGGGAACTCTCTCTATCTTTATAGCATTCATACATTCGCCGAACAACCGTACAAAAACCTAACCTTACATTTTTAAGCCCATATAAGTTTGTTTTTGTTTGTATTTTTGTAAAAAAAAAAGTATCTTTCTGTAAGTTATTACGTAAGAATGGATAAAGTGAAAGTGAACTAAATTAATTCTATTTTTAAATATACCCAACCGAAAACCCGACTCACTTCTGTTCTCTGGTATCTATACCAATGGCTTTCAAATTTTCTTCATACTCAAGACAAAAGTATCAATATTTTATAGTCTACAACATAATTTACTTTCCCTTCATTTACCATCATCATCAACCCATATGACCTAATTAGGTATGTATTTCTTACAGCTTAACATCACTATAAGTCCTTGACTTCTCTGATGCAAACCACCGCCCGACGGGGAAGCGGAACCCTTTCGTCGGACATGTCCAAGGTCCCTAGGTACCCTCAGGTCCTTGTCCATGAGTGCCTTTCCGATTTACTCGGGCACCCGGAAATCCAAGACCGGCCCTCCCATGCCAGTCTTGCCTTGGGTCACTTGGGAAAATTCCCCCCCTCATTGGGAACGGATGAGGGGAGGAGTTTGCCCCTCATAGTGATCCACCCAATCACGAGGAAGTCAGAAACTCAGCCTCCGAGCAGCCATTCCAACCATCTACTATACCCTTCCATAAGTCTCACACTTTACTCAGAATCTCCATCATCCTGGTCTACGATATACTTAGGTCCTCTACCGACCCTTCTCGTATCACCAATACACCTTCACACACACCACACCGCTTTACCAGTTTCCGCCAATCTCCGTGTTTACTCCCCTGTACAATCTTCCTACCGTTGTCACATCCTCCACCTTCACATGTTCTCCAATCTCAGCATTTCCATTTGGTCTCCTTAGCTCACGATCTCCCTGTCTCCGGACATCGCTTACGTCTCACTTTCCGACCACAGTGGTTCTCCATTGACTGTACTAGCAATCCACCTCCGTACTAGGCGTACACATCTACCTGCACAAGGTCAATTGGCCTCGTACCTGACTTCCATCTACTCATGCCATACCTGAGATTAGCTGCCCGAAGTTGCCCAACGGGGACCTCGTGGAGGTGTCCTGACCGGCTATCCCCGAATTCCCGGGTACGCACCACCAACCACTTAGTGTATGTCCAGGAGTTTCCTCCTCACATACAGATGACCTATGTCGGGGTCTTAGTTATGCGGAACTCGAACATTCATGCACATTGCCCAGGGCCGCCACGAGGAGGCGCCCCGACAGGATTTTCGGAGACTCGTCAGTACCGGGAGGTGGCAAAGACGGTCTATTGCACACTTAATAAAGCATGCGCGGTCCCAGAGCGCGCCCCAGCCCTTATGTTTGCTTTGGGGAAAACGCCTCACGCCTGAGTACCGTGACCCCTTCCCTTCATTTACCAAGGATATTTCCACAATTTCATTAGTCATTCCCAAAGTCAGATGTCAGTCAGACTATATCTATGATTCTAATTGTGAAGTTCTCCGCCAGGAAACTCTGTTCCTTCAGTTTACTTTGTTCCAACATTCAGTCTTATTGATGTTTATTTTGTTTTGTTTGCAGCAACATTGGCAGAACAACTACAACAATAGCGGTTCCTCTGGCCTCTACGGCAGGGCGGATTCCTCCGGCAGAGCAAATTCCTCTGACCTCTATGGTAGAGGAGATTCCTACGGAAGGGCAGATTCTTCAGACATCTACGGCAGGGAAGAATCCTCCGGCAGGGAAGATCCCTCCGATGACTACGGTAGGAGAGATTCCTCCGGCAGGACAGGTTCTTCCGACGACTACGATAGAGGAGATTCTTCCGGCAGGGCAGGTTCCTCCGGTATCTACGGCAGGGAGAATCCTCCAGCAGGGCAAATCCTTCCGGCAGATCAGATTCTTCAGACATTTACGGCAGGGGCGATTCTTCTGGCAGGACAGATTCTTCCGGAAGACCAAGTTCTTCAGACATCTATGGCAGGGCAGGTTCTTCAGACGTATACGGCAGGGGAGATTCTTCTGGAAGAATAGGCTCTTCAAACACCTATGGCAGGGGAGATTCTTCGGGCAGGGTAGATTCTTCTGGCAGAGCAGATTCTTCAGACGTTTATAGCAGGGCAGATCCTTCCAGTAGATCAGATTCTTCAGACATCTATGGAAGGGGGGATTCTTCTGGCAGGGTAGATTCTTCAGGCAGAGCAGGCTCTTCAGACACCTATGGCAGGGGAGATTCTTCTGGAAGAGCAGATTCCTCAGGCAGAGCAGGCTCTTCAGACATCTACGGAAGGGGAGAATCTTCTGACGGGGCCGATTCTTCTGGCAGAGCAGGCTCTTCAGACATCTACGGAAGGGGGGGTTCTTCTGGTGGGGCCGATTCTTCCAGCAGAGCAGGCTCTTCAGATATATACGGAAGGGGGGGTTCTTCTGGTGGGGCCGATTCTTCCGGCAGAGCAGGCTCTTCAGACATCTACGGAAGGGGGGTTCTTCTGGCGGGGCTGATTCTTCCGCAGAGCAGGTTCTTCAGACATCTACGGAAGGGGGGTTCTTCTGGCGGGGCCGATTCTTCCGGCAGAGCAGGCTCTTCAGACAGCTACGGAAGGGGGGGTTCTTCTGGCGGGGCCGATTCTTCCGGCAGAGCAGGCTCTTCAGACATCTACGGAAGGGGAGAATCTTCTGGCAGAGCAGATTCCTCCGGCAGAGCAGATTCGTACGGGCTCTACGGCAGGACAGATTCGTCCAGTGGGCTATACGGCAGAGTAGATTCCTCAGGCAGAGTAGATTCCCCTGGCAGCAGTTACAACACGTACCCCGTGGCAGGTGCGAGAGTGAGAGGAAACTGTACAGGCTCAGCCTGTTGCATACCGAAATGTTTCGCAGAGAAAGGATCAAGGGTGAGTCGACTTATATCGTGATTGTACAGTGACCTTGCCAACAAAAACAATTTGCGGTGGTTCTTTGTTTATTTAATACAAGTTACTAAGAATTCATAATTTTCTATCTGTCTTTAACTAAGAATTGAATTTTGTAGCCTAAAGCCTCTCAACTTCAAATGATGTTTGAGAGGAGGCAAATAACATAACTGATGAAAGTTGCAGGTTAATCAATTAAAATTTTGAAACTGTGATTTAAAAATAGACCACCATTTCTCAAATTGTGGCACGCATACCCTCGGGGGTACGTGAAAAATTTAAGAAGGTACCACTGAGCTTTATTAATCACAAAATATGTTTTGACAATAGTAAATCTTATAAACAAATTAAATCAGATGTTAACATGATCCCGTGGCCCTCCCTTACCCTCTGTCGCAGCTTTGTTCAGTTTACCGCTAAAAATTTACACAAATTTGAAACGACCGTTTAGACTTTACAAGTTAGCGGGCACATTTAATTACTATTATATTTTTAAAATTAAGATGTTAATCCATGACCCCGAAAGGGCTATGTGAATGACGAAAACTTGAGTAATACTGCCCTAGATCATATGGTCTCTAGATTTTACTCTGGATTAAACATGTGCGAATCCAAGATTTTCAATTTCGAATCAAATCCGAATATTTGCTAACTAAATTGAATCTAATATTTTCAAACAAAAATGGTTATAAATCTAGTCAAAATCGAATATTTCATCATTTAAACGTTTCAAATCGAATTAAAATCCAATATATTAGAATGGTTCGAATCAAATCATAATCGAGTATTTTATGATGAAAGTGTTTCAAATCGAATCAAAATTAAAAAAATTAAAAAATTAAGATTATTCGAATCGAATAAAAATATAATATTTTAAATGAAAACGTTTTAAATCAAAATTCATTGTTTAAAAGTTAAAATGGTTCGAATCAAATCAAAAGAGAGTATTTCACTATGAAAATTCAAATTTCAACATCGAATATTTCATTATTAAAAAGTTTTAAATCAAATTTGAATCAAATATTTTTTAATTAAATATTGTCAAATCCAAATCAAATATCAAATATTAAGCTAAACCATACGTGAAGTGAGTCCAATAAAGTAATAGGGTAAACAAACCGCGTTTAAATAATGACTAGATTTTTAGTATTGTGAGAATAGCAAGTGTAAGTACATGGTCAAGTCAAATAATGGATCAATGCTTTTTGAAAAAATTAAGTTACTCAAATTTTTGACCTAAAGATTCAAATTTTGAATCAAATGTTGTCGAATCAGAATCTGGGATCCATTTGAGTTTGAAATTTCAAATCCGATACGAATTATTACAAGATTCAGATTTGATTTGTACATTTCGAAGCTTCACATAATCTTAGTTTGAATTAATTATATTCTTATCAAGCTGCATTTTTTCAGAATTATATGTTAATGATTTTATTCCCAGCTGTAAGACTTTGAGAATCATTGCTTAAAACAAGAAGTCCTGAGTTCGATTTCCAGTCTGGGCGTAAACTTGGGTAAAGCTAACACAAATGAACATTTTATGTTTGGCCCTTGCTCTTTCTTCAGATAGCATGTCCTGTATTTCAGGGTTCCCCCGGAGGACCAGGACTCACAGGGCCTAAAGGACAGCAAGGATTCCCTGGGATGGAAGGACTTCTAGGACCTAAGGGTGACAAGGGTGAACCCGGGCCGCAAGGACCCAGAGGCCCTAAAGGAGACAGGGTACGTGTCAGCTTAATATTTGGATCTATACACTCACAGACAGATACATCAGCGGAACTGGGTCTAAGAGAACCGTTGACTAGACAGGTTCTGTTGAAGGGACCAGGGTTCGAGGCTGACAAACTGCGCTCACATTTTTTACCGTAGTCAGGCTATCTGTCCGCCTTCCGGTTGAATTCTAGAGGTCTTTTAAATTCACAGTTGCCTTAGTTCAAATAATTCTTAGTTTTATTTTAATAAGGAGAACCTTTTAAAAAATAAACATATATATTTCTTTGCGGTGAACATTGCTAACATTTTACTGTTTTATTTGTGTTATTGTATAGGTATTGATAATATCTGTCAATAGTGGCAGCTGCAGATCACATGATCTGATGTATGAATACGTTAATTCTATTTTGTAATTTTTCTAGCTGGCAGATATGAAAATTTGACCATAAGTCCAGGATAAGCCCAACAAAAGAGTATACAAATAAATAGTCAGATAGAATTACAAGTGGTTCCATCGCCCAAAATGGTGGTTGAGTGACCTTAGAGGTTAGACTCTCATCACACTTAGCTGCCATTTGTGGTGGGGTCGGGGTACTAATCCCGGAGATGTGCGTTGAATGGTTTGCCACACAGTTTTCCCATATTCTTTCCATAATAATGCGGGTGCAATTCTTATTTACTACTCTCCTCATTTCTCATCCTTTGATTAAGGTAGGACTGTAGGGAACTCAAGTGAAGTTAGGTGTTTGTGCAGGTTTTTTTTTTTACCAAAGCCATCTTTTGGCCGAAATAAATAAACTATTTCTCCAGCAGAATCATAGAGTTTAACTTTCTTTAGATATTAACATCAAGAGTTCTTGAACAGCTGTCAAGAGGGTTCTGGAATTTAATTACAACTTTTTTCTTTTCATTAAAAGGTTTTTGTCATTTAATGTCGCTATTCTCACGAAATATATTCAAGAACGGTTGATATCGGATGTTAAGAAAATTAAACTTTATGTTTCTATATAAGAACAATATTTTATTTATTTGGGGTAAAAATAAAGTTTTATGATAAAAAGTGAAAAAACACTGCCTTTAACTCGTGTTTCCTTCATCCCCATCTTAACTTTTTTTTATGCTAAATATACAATTTAAAAAAGGGCATATTTATTGATTTATTTGAAAAAAAAAATGTATGTAACAATTCAAAAATAAACACATTTAGTAGTATCAATGATAGTAAATCTAGTTGTAATGCAATATTATTGTTTCAGGGTAAAATGGGAATGCCTGGGTTTCCGGGTATTAACGGTATTCCTGGAGTTCAAGGTCCCCCTGGATCTCCTGGATTGCCTGGATTAGATGGCTGTAATGGAACTGACGTGAGTGCTTTTCCTTCTTTTTTTATTATCATAGCTTAAAAAGTACCTTTAAAACAAGTACTAGCTTAAGTACACATTCGTGAATTTAAAAAACTCATTTAAAATTAATATTTATTTTTCAGTTTAACTTTTGCATGTATAAATATATGTATTTAAACTAACCCGCCTCGGTGGCGTAGTTAGCTAACGCGCTAGTTTCATGTTGAGCTAGACTGCCGAGGACGGAGAGACCGATGTTCGAATCTCAGTCGAGTGAACTGGGGGTGGTTTTCCCTAAATGGTTTTACACTCTCCCACCATGCAATTGCGAGTTCACATCCTTTAAATTCAACCTTCCCAATTCCTAAATCCATTAGTGTAATTAGTACTTAAGCGTATAACCTGAATGGGTAGTAAGACGCGGTGCTAGATAAAATAAAATAAATATTTTTAAGTTTTAAAGAATATTACAACAAACTTTTTTTTTGTGGAGGGAGGCTAAAAGTTTATATTAACAATATTATGGGGAAAAAATGCAGCTAATATATAGTTTGCTCTAAATGTATGATTAATTTAAACTTTAAAATAAGTTTATATTTCAGGTTATGATAAATTTTCCAATTAATATGCCTGAAAAACTGTAGAGCAAATTATTTACTTTATAATCTGCAGAAGTGGCATGGTGTGAAGTGTTTCCAGGTGTAAGTTACATTAGTTTAAACTGTACTTGTGAATTGTTCACACCCCCTAAGTAGAATACTCATTGGTCAGGTATCGAAGGGAAAACATCTCCCTGTGAGGCATGCAAAGCAGAGCATACATATGATTGAGCAAGTAGGGCCCAAGTGGGCGAGAACATATCACAGGTACAGTTTTAACAAGGTATGCTTCCCATGCAACACTCCACGACACACCACTGATCTGAAGGCTTGGAAGTATTTTATAGCTCACCCCATGGATAACACCTAACTTAGGGAGGTAATGCAGCTCGAACCAGGTGTTGCATTGTGGTGAGGTTTTATGTAAATGCTTTAAATAGCTTATTTTAATTTAAAGGTGTTTATTTTTAAGAATGGATATTAAACCTAAGTTATATGTTCTAATAATTATCAATGCTCTATTTAATTACTCATGTTTTATTGACTACTTATTCAAAAATATCAAATTCAATAAGCCTTAACTAAATTTTAATTTTACTATCATTGGCTAGTTCCTCACAACAATGTATTATAAATCTCTCTTTACTTAAAATAAAAAATATTTATGTATATTTTTCAAAATAACATTTAAATTGACACAAGTGAAGTCATATTACCATATTTTTTTAAATACAAGAAAGTTAAAAATTAATTATTCAAAAAACTGAAAACCTATTAAATTGAACCAAATTTAATTGTTGTCAAGTAAAGAATGCATAAAACCACACTTTAATACGTTTTATAGTTGACAATAATCTTACAGATAAGGTAATAAAACTTTAAACTGAAGTAATACAAAAGTGTTACTGTAATTTAATGTTTATTAATTACAATCGTTAATAATACATTAATGTTGAAAATAACTTGTATAATTTGAGTTTTACAAAAAAATGAGAAATAGTTATTTGGAAAAATAATACTAAAATGTAAAACTTAAATTATAGAGCCTATTAATTTTCATTATTAATAGTTTTTACTAAACATATATATTTTCAATTCTTAATTTTTAAACCATTCATTCTTTTTTATATTTATCAATTTTTTTGAACTCATAAATTTTCATTGTATTTGATACTATTCATCTGATTATTATTAAAATAAATTATTTTAATACTTTAGTCTTAAGTCTAATTATCTTTTCTTAATAATAGTACTTATTTAAAAAAATGGTTTTTTTTTTTAAATTAATAATCTTACATATAATTTTCCAGTAAATCAGCCGTGAAAAGAAATCTTAAGATATTCACAGAGTCTCACTCATCTGATTGTCAGAGTTTGTAGCTATCAGACTTTTTCTAGAGCCTAGAATCGGTCGAGTTATAATGTTCTTAATATCCCACAGGGTCCTCCTGGTATTCCTGGAGCTTCTGGTGATCCTGGTCCTAGAGGTTTCCCTGGATCTCCTGGTCAAAGGGGTCCCAAGGGAGAACCAGCTTACGCAGGGATTTTCCCCAAAGGTCAGAAAGGAGAGCCTGGTTTAGATGGAGTGAGGGGCTCCCCAGGCAACCCAGGACCTCAGGGCGGTTATGGCGAGACGGGGGCCAAAGGAGATATAGGACCTGTGGTACGTAGCACACACTCTGCATTTAATAAAACTCTTAAATATTATCACATGTGGCATGTTCACATTTAAACATATGTGACTGACTGAACGGAGGGTGCAATGGACTTTGGGAGTTTATTACTAATGCATGTATTACAAAGTTACTTTTCCACAAGATTGTTTTATATACTCCCTTCTGGCAAATATTAATTAAAATGATTCCTACAAAAACAAAGGAAAATTGAGAACTTGTACTCCTCGTTTACCGTGAAAGGTGTCAAGCTCACCTTGCATGGTTCCACTATGGTGCAGTTTATAAGATAGTGCCATAGTGTAACATATCAAAGTAAGCTTGCTACCTTTCAGGGTGACCACATTGTAATTGTGTCTTCTATTTTGGGTGAATTTGTTTTTATGTCAGAAAAACTTACTATTCTATTGATTTAAACAAACATGTATTGTATGATGGATTATTTGTACGCGGCATGCATGTAAAGTTGAAAGGTCAGGGTTCAAATCCCTGTCCAGGTGTCATCTATTTTTCACACAAATATTCTATAGATGTTTTATTTACTCTGAATGATCTCCATGTTTGTATGTTTGTGAACAGGGACCTCGCGGTCAGCTAGGGAACAAGGGTGAGAAGGGAAATATGGGTGTCGGCTACGAAGGGCAGAAGGGTGAAAAGGGAGACAAAGGTGAACGAGGACCCCATGGTAGTCGAGCAATCATACCTCTTCTGGGGCCCAAAGGCATCACGGTTGGACCTATTGGTGATACCGGGGACAAAGGAGACCGAGTAAGACACATTTATCTATATGTACCAACTAAAACTGTGTATAATTTAAATTAAGTTAAAAATATAAACATTTATGTGAATAGCTGTCTATGTACATAGTTTTTAGTTTATTTAAAATAATTAGGTACTTCCTAAATAGTGCTTGAAAAATTAAACAAGCCAAAACTTTCTTCATAGCTAAACAAACAGTTTTCATTAAATGTATTACTATTTCACGTTTCATTACATGTTGAGTTAAATGTTTAATATTTTTTTCAGGCTAGTCCAGAACATTTTTTTGACAATAGTATGGATATTAATTTTTTTTATACGCTGTGTTCTTTGCAATAATTTTTCTTAAATTCCGGTTAGTGATGAATTGCACTACTAGCTGGGGTGTTGTGTTCCAGGGTGAATCTGGTCCCTATGGGGATAAAGGTGAACCTGGAATGATTGGAGATCCTGGAGTGACTGGAGAGCTGGGCATGAAGGGTGAGAAGGGGTTGCCAGGACCTGCAGGACCCAGAGTGCGTAACATGATGCATCCTTAAGGAACTTTCTATATATAATCTTTGTTTGATTCTTTCAGTGGAAAACACTTTATAGCATCTATATTAAAGTATAAAAAGGGATATTATAGTATCTCTGTTAATTAAATATTCACAATTCAAGGTCAAAGTTAGCATACTTTGATTAAAAACTAGGGATGGGTGTTCAAATCCTTAAAAATATTTAAATTCAAGGATTCGAGACTCAAATCATTAAAAATTATTTGTTTTTAAATTTTTCAAGTGAAATTTGTTTTAGAGCTCTAATACTGATAATTGGTGGTTCATAAGCAATTATAACTATAGGATGAACTTAATAAATAGGCCCCAGACCAGTAAATTAACACTTAAGTAAATGTATGCATATTATGATGAATGGATGATAAAGAATGTTAACATTTAGTTGCTATTTGTATTTTATATTATTTTATTCTATTATATTTATAGTTCCTTTTATATTTATAATTTTTTTCAAGATTCCGATTAAGATTCGAAGGTAAATTGGCGATTCAGCTTCGTAAAATAGAGGATTCAACGCAGCTCTATTAAAAAGTAAAAGATAAAAGTATATCATATTATGGTTTTGGCAAAGATAAATAATAGATATAGGTACTCATAAATGAGTGTTTGAAGCAACATGGTCAATCTGTTAAGTTTTTTAATTAACTGATATAATAATTAATTGTATATTATATTATTTCACAGCAGTACACTGATGACACGTGTATAAATTTAGTAAACTGACCACCAAATACAGTTTGCATATCTCCTTTGATATAACAGTAATTTAAAATCTGTGAATATGCTAAAACAATAAAATAATATTCTCCCTTTGATTGATTTTTATTCACAAGCCATAGCATGTATGTCATTTAATATTCTCAAAGCAAGCAAATATGACACTCTTAGAATGTGTCTTTTTATAGCAACATTTCCTAAAAAATCATTGGGTCTAATCAGCTATAGAACAGCAATTATATATACTAGCAGCAGTACCTGGCGTTACCCCTGGCAACACTTTTCTTTGCTTCAAACAGACAGAAAAAAAGTCTTTGTTTTATTTCTTCAGACCCAGTTTTTAATTAATTTAAGTATATCTAATACAAATTTTAAAATTCTGACTTCAAGGTGCACATGTTTGTGCACAGGGGCTACTAATTTTAAAATTTTGGACCTCTGCTTGCGGAAGATATCACACAACACTCATGACAGACAAACAAACTCTTCAATTTATTAATATAAATAACATACATGACTTAACCATTGTAATATTGGTTTTGACCTTTAAAAAAAATAGTAGTTTTTTATAGGTCTGTGTGGTAAAATTTTAGTGTCTTATTAAAACTCAACGAGTATAATATGGCTCAATGAATCCTTAAAATATATCTAGAACTTACAAATAATATTTGAGTGCGAGCAAAAATACCTTGATCAGCCATAGTCTGTAATGTAATAGGAAAGTTAAAAAATATAATTTGAAAAAATACAATTTATTTATTAAATATCCTTTTCTTGATAGGTGGGAGCATAAGTATATATAAGGAATAAATATAAGAGGTATAGACCAAAATAAAAAGCAAAAGTAGAGCGAAGAAATAATGGATGATTGTTGTAAGTCGATCGGGGCCCAAAAGTGTTACTGACTCCTGGTATAGATCTTACAATAAAGTGTTGCAATATGAATATTATTTATCTTTGTTTCATTGTTTATCCATTTACTTCTCAGGCGTTATGATAACCGAGTTCACATCACATTCCTCTGATAGCTCCTGCACAAATTCACTTAATATAGAAATGCTTGGACCATT
The DNA here is from genome assembly GCA_039000515.1 of Timema cristinae. Lineage (NCBI taxonomy): Eukaryota > Metazoa > Arthropoda > Insecta > Phasmatodea > Timematidae > Timema > Timema cristinae. Next base: position 59,393,754 of record JBCFYV010000003.1, on the reverse strand, counting down.
CTAATATTATGTTTGTGGACAGGGTAGAGATGGTTTTGCCGGCCCATCGGGCCCGATTGGGCAGAAAGGAGATCGAGGCCCTGACGGGTTGGATGGACTCTCGGGGAGACCTGGACCCAAAGGAGATTCAGGCAGAGATGGGCCATCCGGACCACAAGGGCTGAGAGGTCCACCAGGTCCACCAGGTGTAAGTAGCCCTTGTGAGGTTTGTTTTAAATAATGGGACAGGAGGAATTATTAAGATTTGACAAAAAAAAAATCAATTTTCTCTATTTAGTTTGAAAATGTTGGAGCTCTTTAGCAACCAAGTTTTTTTTAATATGTTTTCAGCTGTTTTTTTTAAATAGAGCTATCCCACACAACATATGCGTTGTTTAATGTTTCTTTTCTGAATGTGTGAATAAGCCAAATAGGTTGCAAGGTATGGTGCACAAAAAAATAAAAAAATAAAAATTATGAAAATAATCAGGCACCTTAGCTATTTATTCATGTAAATAATTGTAGCTTACAATACTATATATGCTAAGAGCTATTCATAGATATGAAAAAAAGTAATTTCAAGGTTAGCTTTGTGCCAAGTTCCAGGGACGGCCAGGGAGGGTAGGGGATAGGGGGTATTCTTGAAAGACACCTCCTCCCCAAATTTCCAACCATCTCTTTTTATTATTGCAGAAAGTATTATTACATACAAGTGCATAATAGGTGAGAAAAAGTTTTTCAAACCACACTTTTTCAAAAGTGACTTGCATTGAACATTTAAGAATGATGCTTCCTAATAATTGAAGGAAATTTTTATCTCTTTTTTTTCATTAACTGTTTTAAATGTAATGTTGATAACATATAAATGAAGTTAATTTTTTTATTATATATATATATACACACACAGAATTTTTTTTGTAAACGGGGGTCCCCAAAATTATATTAGCCCAGTACCCTTGAATCCTCTGTGTGACCCTGACAAGTTCACAATGGTTTGTTGTCCGAACCCACCACTAGAAGTCTTATCATTATTATGGCCACCCATCATGCCAACCTCTATGTTGTATAGTCAGGGTATGCTCAAAAACTAAAGTTTTGTGATTATATTTTACAAGACTGAAATTAAGTACTTTGACCAGATGGTCATTGACAGTGAGGTCAAGGTTTGAATGATGGTTGAGTGATGGGGGATGTTTTATTGATGTAGTTTTCCCCTTCCACACTAATGCAGGTGCATTTAACATGACTATCCTCCTCATACCATCCAGAGTTAATAGCCATGATGTTAAATATACTAATGGAAATTAAAAAAAAGATATAGATAACATATTTTAATTATTTATGCATGCATAAGTAAATAGTCTAAGCCCTTAATTAATTCTATTGGCCTCATCTATGACTGAAGAACATCATCTTCTCAAAGGTTGCATCTATTAATCAGTTCCCTTGACTAATATTGTCATAATAGGGTGGCTCCGGACGCCCAGGCCCCCAGGTCCGGAGGGTCCGAGAGGTTTCCCTGGACCAACAGGCCTTAAAGGGGAAGATGGCTACCCAGGTGCTACAGGACAACGAGGGCCACCAGGTGTTCAAGGAGGGCCTGGTGAACCAGGCAGAGAAGGACCAGAGGGGTTCCCTGGTGATAAGGGAAGCAAGGGCGAGCCTGGACTCACAGGTAAACGTCACCTTGAATCTATAAGAGGGAGAGAGATGTCATCCCTTTTCTCCAGATCCTTCAATTTTACTGATCGATCTCTTTTGCTAGTCGCGAGAGGGATGGGGCTCAAAAGGGGCACTCACCCCAGAAACCTTTGTTATTGGGGCACTGTAAGGATAGGAGAGTCAATTTATATATGACTAGCAGAAGTACCTGGCGTTGAATTGCGTGGCTGCCTTGGTCAAAGTTTTTCTTTGATTCAAACAGTCAGAAACAAAACGCTTCATTTTATTTAGTCCAAACCAAGTTTTAATAATTTTTAATAAATTTTAAGCGTATAACCCGAACGGGTAGTAAGACGCGGTGCTAAAATATATATATATTATTAATAAATTTAAAAAATATCTAGTCAACATTTTAAAATTACAGCTTTGAGGTGAAGTTTGTACATGGTGCTACTATTCTTTAAATTTAAGCTCTCTGCATGTGGTAGATATCACACAATACTCATGACAAACAAACTTTTCATTTTATTAATATAGATTAATGTTCATAAGTTAACTAATCTCTTTTAGTAGATAAAACTTATAATTGCTACCCCTTGGCATTGTAAACGTGATCCGAAATTATGTATTTTTTCCTCTCTCCCTTACTACTACTTTATCGTTAAAATATCTACTCTCCTAAACTTTTTTTTAAATATATATTTAGCACTGCATCTTATTACTCGTTCGGGTTATACACTTATGTACTAATTAGGCTAATGGATTATGAATTAGGAAAGTTATATTTTGAGGAAGTGAACCCGTATTTGCGTGAGGGGAGAGTGGAAAACCATTTAGGAAAAACCAGCCCCAGTTCACCCGACCGAGATTCGAACCTCGATTTCCCCGTCATCGGCAGTCTGGCTCTACACGAAACAAGCACGTTAGCCAACTATGCCATCGAGGTGGGTCATGTACTAGCTAATATATTTTAAAGACAAAGTATCTGACAGTGCTCAAGTCAGTAGCGTGAATGTACTCGTACACCAACCATTGGGTGACTCATTTGCTCTTGATTTGAGTCACTTTTATGGCATTAGATATAGGTGAAACAATAGCCGGAACTATTGTTAATGCATTTTAGTGAGGATAACTCCTCTCCGATATCATATTCTGAAAATTGAAAAATGACACCTGGACACGGGTTCGATTCCCTTGTCCAGGTGTCATTTTTCAATTTTCAGAATTAGATATAGGCTCAAACTGTATTGTGTGTGTAACCATATTTTACCCTTTATTATTTTGATTAGCTAAAGGCAAGTATCTGTACAATGTTGACAGAATATTACTTAGGGGAACAAGAAAGGTGGGTCCCAGGTAGGGGTTGCACTAACATTATTGGTCCCCGAAATAAAGTTGCCTTTGTATGGCATTAGAATACCTGATTTTCTTATGGGTTGACATATCTGACACTTAGTACAAGTTATTATGTCTACTTTCATGTATTAATATGTCAAATCCTATTACTTGAAGGTGTCACTTGATAGATATTATTAATTACCATAAAATAACACTCATAATATAGTAAATTCACTAAATCGATATTATTGTTGGCCGTACGAAAAAGGTTTGTACTTTATAAAGGTTCTTCAAATGTCTATTTGTAAGAAAATCAAGATGTATCTAGTCTTACATTCACCTATTTTATAGAGACTTCTTATAATAAGAATACATCCTTATCGGATAATATATTTTACACTCAAAATGAGATCTTATACTCTTATTCATAAATAGTGACAAAAACTCGATAATTTCATTTGAGAGCCGCCTCAATCCCTAATGTATTTAGAGGCAATGTTTTATTTTACCGGTGTGTTACAGGATTTCCCGGTCAGGAAGGACCAAGAGGGTTCCCAGGATCTCAAGGATCTCCAGGTCCAAGAGGTCTTGTGGGAGAGAAGGGACTTTCAATAATGGTCAGTGTAAAACTACAATATGCGCATGCTAAGATAAATAAAGCTACCTATCTAATTTTTAATTTAAAATGTTGATTTTTTGGTAAATAGACTCACTTTAAAAGCTATGTAGACATACAAAATACCATTCACCTATGAATAACTACACGATGGATATCTTTCTTTGTTTTGATTTTGAAGTCTTCTTAAGTCTCTACATATAAGCTATTTCAAGACTCGTGTTTTTGTTTAGAAATTACTATAAATTAGCTATAATAACTCTGCTGGAATTGAATTTCTTGTTTTAATGGGGTGTAGAGAGTGATATTTGTTGGTGTGTGATTGTTGTTGGGAAATTTATATGTAAAGTCTGATTTTAATAGGAGCCTCATTATTTGAAAACTGGAAACTCATGTGTTGTCACAACGACGGAGCAGGGACAGGGGATATAATTGTATTAGCATTCTTAATATGTTTAATTAATGATGTAAAGATAAATTTTACAGGAATCTATAAGCAAGTATCACTGGAAGGTTTTGATAATGTCTAAGATTAACTTTATAATGGTCGATCTTAGTGCTTTTCGCAATCTCTCGTTGAAATTCTCGTGTGCTGATACAATCAGTTGGTTTAGAAAGTGCATGTTAAATACCTCAAATAAATAAATAACAATTTATAATGAATTAACTAAATAAGACATTTCTAGGATGCAGAGTTTTAAGGACTTTCAATCAATGTTGATCATCTAAGAGGGCTTCCTATAAATATCCGGGTATAAGCACCTCTCAGTACTATTTTAAGTTAGGGTGGATCAAAATTGTGTTAATAGGTCTTGAGATAACTTGTAGCAAATGATGTTCATATTATGATTTATCTTGTCCCATGTGAATAAATGCCAGATCTGGCCCAGAACTAAAATTGGCCAGATCTGGGCATATCTGGCCCAGATCTGAACCAGTTCTGGCCAGATATGATTTTTCCACATGGGGTGGCATAGCAGAGTATATATACAGAACAACACATCAGTGGTGTGTCAAGTAGTTTTGCTATGAGTGAGCAAAACATGTTTAAGGAATGATGAAAGGGAACTTGAGTTAAAGCCAGTGTTTTTACAGTTTTTATAGCAATAATTTTTTTTAACACAATATGGATTCATTAGATACTTTTGGTTTAGTTTGATACACATTGTAGACTAATGCGTTATTAAATATTTGCCATGTGCATTCTGGAATTTGATGACCACTTTTGCTCTTCATTTAAAAAGGTTCTCATAAATCCCATTATGCTCATGAACATATATTCAAGAACTGTTTATATCACCGTGTGTGAAAATTAAAATTAAAATATCTCTTAAAAAATATTTTTTTTGTTTTTTTCCAAAAATATAACTAAAAAAATTTGCTATAAAAACTGGATAGAATTTTGTCCCTAACTCATGCCTCCTTCCATATCACCCAGGGCCGTACACAGGGTTTTTGTAAGGGGTGGGGAGATCAATAATAATACAAAATTACGATTAGACATAATTCACTGGTAACAATACAACAACCTAATATGTGATATATTATTATTATATTATTATTATTATTATTAGCACCGCGTCTTACTACCCGTTCGGTTATACGCACTTACGCTAATGTGTAATGGTAGGGTGATTGTGAGATGAAATGAAGGACCTACAGTTTAACGTGGAATCCGAACCACGGTGGAGGCCTGGTATTCCCCACATTCACAAGATGTCTTGTCAGAGGTGAAGGAAGGGTTTGGAAATCAGATAAATCTGTGCCGGGACCGAGGATTGAACCCCGGCCGCCAGCATAGAAATCTGACACCTAATATGTGATATAGTTAGACACATAAAATATATTATTGAGATGTTTCCTCAAGTAATAAAAAATAATTTAAATATTTGTATTTTATTGGACAGTAAAAAAATGTAAGCACAAAAAAAAAAATCACTTAATCATTTATGACGCATCAATACTAACAGCTTGTCCCAACATTTCCAAGATATACATTCAACTTCAGGGAAGAAATTATTAAGTATAAGTCTTACAAATATTGTTTCTCGCTGGAAACGTTTTTGTTCTCGTCTCATTGTATTGATATTGTTTTAGCTAATGTAAATTTATTTCTCGGGGGGGAGGGGGGGGTTGTACCCCCCCTGCATGCGTACAGCCCTGATACCACCTTAAACTGTTGATATGTTCTCTCACACTTGCTCATAATTTGATAAATTATATATATAGGTTTTGCTCTACATTCCTCACATGGGAATATATTTTTGTTGACACCTGAATTTAAACGATGAGAACATAGGTATAGTCTAAACAAACCCTTCTTACTTAGCCTAACAAAAAAGCCACGCCACACCGCTGATTCCCAGTAGTATAATTTCAATGATTCAGTGGACCTTAAGAATCTCCTTTAGCAACCATGGTGATGTTCCAGGGCCCAAAAGGTCTCGATGGTCTGCCTGGAAGAGACGGAGAAAAGGGCTCCAAGGGAGAACGAGGGTATGCTGGGTTAAGAGGTTTCTCTGGAGATTCTTTGGATGGTATTCCTGGACCACCAGGTCCTGTGGGTCCGATAGGAGAGCCGGGATTGCCGGGAGTTCCAGGGTTTTCAGGATTGAAAGGTTAATTAATACTTGTCACTACATGGTACTTTATATTCTATCTGATAATAATGTTCAAGGTAACTAAAGGCTACTGTGGTATAAATATAAAAATAGGTATGGGGAGGGGGGGTATTAGTTTCATTATCATTTCAAGGGTTGTAGGGGATTGTAAGGATTCATCCCATCCACACATACTTACCGCATTGGCCCAAATATAGTACGACCTTGCAAATAATACGACTCTGAAATTTCAAATGTTTTCTACATGAAAAATAAAATGTCTAGAATATACCTAAGATAAAAACTTGACACGGTTTTGTTTTAGCTCTATGTAGCTTCACCTTATTCCTTTGTTTACGTGAGACGCCAAGTATAGCCTTCTTTTAAACTCGATCACTCACTTGAAGATCTACCATGGCTGATTTTTTTAATACCAGTAACACAAAACTGACTCCACCACCAACTAACACCGACCTAATGAATTACCTACCAGTTCAGTGACACTCAAGGGTGGAAATCCTCCCTTTGTTTTTACTTTGATGTTATTATTAGATGTGTGCTATGATTCCCACCATCCGGAACAGTTCCAGCATGCTACTAAATAGACCATTTGTAGATATATACAGTTTTTTCTTTCAGTGAATGATGTTAGGATGGACTTATAATAGTATAGTTTTGGAAGGACATTTTCAGAAGAAGAAAATCACATTATATTTGGGCCAATACAGTAATTGTAAAATAATCTAGAGTAATCTAACTAATTTGTGTACTACCCCCTATTTTAGAAGTTTATGGTTCATCAGTTAACAGTCTGACCACCTAGATGGTTATGAAAATTAATGACGATATGAATAAGTGTCTAATGACTAAAAAAATAATAAAATATGGAGATATTGTAAAAAAAAAAATTACGTAAAGGATAAGGAAGATCGCTGACCTTTCAAAATAGATGAGTTAGAATTAGATATAAATAAATGAATTTCACTGTGAAAATTAGTAATCCCTCTGCTTTTTCACACATTCAAGTTCATAGACGACTTGAAAATATCCCAGACATTTCCCCTCAAATAAACTACCACACATGGTGAGAATACTGTAAACAGTTCATGACATTGTAATACAGCTTAAGAAGATAACCAATCCTAGCTTAACCTAATCTTGAATACATAGAACATATTAAGGTTAGGTTAAGTTAGGATGAAGTATGTCACTAAATCAACTTTTAAAATCAGTTATATTTTTAGTAGTTTTTCTCGTTTATTGCTTTATGTTGTAAAGGGGAGTTAAAGTGTTTTTTGTGGCAACATAACACCATAACCGCCGAAGGTTATGAAAGATTCTAAATACTAAACACCTATAAAAGCTCTCTAAACTGTTTTTTATGGTAACACAACCCCCTAATTTATACTTGTATCTTAATTTTGATATTGTTTGAACCATAAATAAAGCCTATAATTTGTTCATAAAATTTCGGGGGTAGGGTTTGAACCCCAACCTCCCCACCCCGCTAGCCTTGGATGAAGACAGAAGTTCAATATTTCTCAAGTTCCAACACGCATAATCATAAAATTTCGGGTGGGGGTAGGGGGTTTGAAGCCCCAACCTCCCCCACCCCTCGGCTACGCCTTGGATTGAAGACAGAAGTTCACATATATTTCTTCCAAAAAGATTTCAACCAGGGCATAAATGATATTTCACAGGTGTTTATGTAAAAGATTTATATGGGGGCCTATGAAATATATGTGATGTAAAAAGTAACAAGTTAGAGTGTAATTTGCTCAATAAGTCTATCAGTGATAAGTGGTATCCGGGTAGTGTATCACCTGGTGGGAGATGTAATGCCTGCACGCCTGGGTCCAGAGGGGACAAAGGTGACCGTGGAAATGATGGCGTACCTGGACTGCAGGGGCCTCGTGGCCCCCCAGGAGAGAGAGGGTTCCCAGGGGTGGCAGGAGAAGATGGACTGCCAGGATCAACAGGACACCGGGAGTGCCTGTGAGTTCAACATAACACAATATTTTATCTTCTAGGCCTTGTCTTATTAAGTTCTTACTCTATCTGCCAAGGTTAATGTTGGTGCACGTAATGTAACACAATCCACATTTTATCTTAACTGTTTAAGGGTGATTTACACAGTGCTGCTTTTATTTGCTTTGAAAAAGCTTCTTTATAAGCTGGCAAATTAAGGGTAAAAGATTCTAAAGATGCGACTTCTTTTATTCTCTCGCGTCACAATTTTGAAAATGTAGAGAATAAGAGACGCTAGCTGAGAGGTTGAACATGTTCAACTTTAACACTCCCGCAAAGTGAATAACTAGCTGATTTTACCAGCAGTGTATCAGTGCTTTTAAGAGCGACCAGCGAATGGGTCTGCCTTAATGCGCATGCGCGAGACTGGCAGCTTGCTACAAACCTTGTTTGAGACGCACGTGCGAGGTGAGTTTTTTTGATGCCATGACAATCAAGAATCACTAAACAGTGGTGACTTTTCACTCTTTAGAAGCATTGTGTAAACGTTTATTAGCTAGCAAATTTTGCAGCCAAATATTCGCTTAGGGAAAGCATGAAGGTTACATCAAAAGAAGCAAAGAATATTATCAAAAGCAGCACCGTGTAAATCACCCTATAGTCACTTAAATACCATATTACATCCTTATTTATTAATTAAATGCAGTAATCATTATGCATTTTCCAATTTAGTTATTTATTTGTTTTGCACTTGATAAAAAGGGCATTAACTCACTGAAAGGATCATTTGATTAATTTAAGATATTTTACTTCATTAAATATAGGAACAATTTACTACAATATTATTGCTATTAAATGTTTACAAAAAATATTTGGAGTAAAAGATAATTGTGTTACAAATGTGTATGATGAGTTTAAATCAGAGGTCTCAAAATGCATTTGGTATGAGAGCTACTTTCAAAATTAAAAATTTTGTTTTGTGGGCTACACAAAATAAACATTGGTTTCATTGCATATTGGCTATTTTTGTAGCTTGTGCAGTGATATTGCATTCACACCTGTATACCAGCTCGGGAGGGGTCTGTGCTCATCATTTTTCCATATTCATAAGGTTTTTCTTAAATGTAATTATCTGTGATTCACGATAATCATAATAAAGAGTTGAAGCTTTATTCGTATGAGTTTTTTTTTCGTAAAAATTGACTACTGATACCTTAAATGATGTTTTAATTGTCTTACTTCCACTTTTCTTAAAGCTGTATTTGGAGGAAAGTCTTTGTCTATCTCCAAACGTGTTGTTTTGTAATTTTGTTCAACGTTAAATTTCTTGCATACATCTACACTTTCATTGCCCCTTTAACAAACATATTTTCTCTTATCTTCCATGAAGAAGTATTCCTCTTCCCATTCCGAATGGAAGTGATACTTCATGGTTTATCACTTGCCATCGTTATAATTAACGCAATTAAAAAGAAAAAACTTATTATATATTTTTATTTTATATTTCTTCAACTATGGCTTATTTATTTTTTGTTTTCTAAATTGAACTAATATCTCCTAAAAACAACAGGGTCGTGATGGAGAATCGGGTGCACCTGGACTTCAAGGAAGCAAAGGTGACTCTGCTTATGTCCCGGATAGCTTGGTAAGAGGTCCCCCTGGAGACAAAGGGTCTCGTGGTGAGCCAGGTCGTAGTGGGCCTCTCGGCCCTCCTGGACCTCCCGGACCGTCCGGAAGAGATGGCATGCCAGGATTCCCAGGTGCAAAGGGTGATAGTGTAAGTACTACTTAATAAATAGCGTCAGTAAAAGCTTCCCTCGAGAAAGACAAGCGTAGTTAAAATAACTAAAACTCAAGAAAAAGTATTTAGATTAATTTTTAATTAATCAATATGTTTTTAGTTACCTTTTGATTTATTAAATTTATAGTTCTATTAATTTTAGTTAAAACATCAAAAACAGATATACTTTCATGCAATCCTATATTTACATATGTGGGTCCTTCGGGGAGGCATAAAGTGTGGAGGTCCTCATAAATTCATGTAAGTTACATCATAGTATGTCTGAGTAAAGGTAAAAACCAAGCAAATGTTTGATTTTACACACATTTAATAATAACAATGTAAAAGGAAAAAGGCTTTATGGATAAATACTTCATATAAACGCTCATAATATACTCACTTTCCTTGCTTTCTTTGCAGCAAAAATGTTAGAAAGATTATGTTTTCTTTCTTGTGGGGTTTGTGGGGGTCTCGGAGCAAGCACCACAATTGCCCTCTCTTAAATTTTACACTGCTTCCATAAATAAAAAGTTATAAATTTGTTTTTATTATTATGTTTACATATTCACCAGCCAACAATTATTTATATCAATGTTTCCCAAATGCCGCCAGTCATGTATCTTTTTCAGGGCTATAGTTTAACCAACCTACTCCTTCCAACTAAAAAAATAATCAAACTTATATTTAATAACACTTCAAGTATAAAGAACATCAAAATTCATATTAATTTATCATATTTATTGTACTTTTATTAAAACATATTTTATAATAATAAAAATCAGTGTTGCATTGCTGAAATCATTGAAATCCTCCACATGCCTCTCGGGGTACAATAACAGAGTTTGGGAATCAATGAATTGGTCCTTGATCTTTGTATATCTAAAAGGAAAACAAGAATTTTGTGTTTTGGTGTTTGTGTGAGCGCACATGTATGTACACATAGAGTTGAAAAATACACTTTGGTTACAGAATTTAACATTACTCCTAACATACTAGGTGTTTAGACAAGATTGCCAAGCAACTAGAAAACCAGGAAAGCCAGGAAAATTTTGTGTGTATGTGTGTGGTGTGTGTGTGGGGGGGGGGGACTTGGAAAACACAGGGAGCTTTGTAAACTCTAGTAAACATACTGGCATATATTTTAATGTGAGAGATATTTAACTGAAAGTTTAAAATATATCTTTGGCTGGACGAAAAAGTGAACTGAAGAATTAAGCACGCAGATCGAAACATGTGCCCCTTAAACAAGGGTTGTGAAGCCAGAGAAGATGTATTTCCCCATCAATCTTAAATCGTCCTGTTTTAAAAATAAGTTACACGACTTCACACTTAGTCAGTTTGATGAAAACACAAATTTTATTACTTTTTTTTCAATCCAAGCTATCTGTAAAAATGGGAATTCCTTCTAGTAAACACATGGAATTTATTAGTAAGAATATAGTGGCAACTCTGTCAGACTAATTATAAATAAATTACATGATTAATATTAAAAAAATTGTATTAATACGTGTAAAAATAAATAAATTCTAACAATCCCTAACATTGTAACTATTTCAAATAAAAGCTGAAGTGATTTGTTGAATTGCAGGGTGACCGCGGGTTCCCCGGACAAGATGGTAGCCCAGGAGAACCGGGCTATCCAGGACAGGAGGGTACTAAGGGAGTGAGCATCAAGGGTGAACAAGGTTTATCAGGACGACCGGGAGAAAAAGGAGACAAGGGGACACCAGGTCTATACGGACTGAAGGGTGAACCTGGATACTGCCCACCGGCCAACTTAACAGCAGGATTCAAAGGGGACCGTGGAGCTCAAGGAGAAAAGGGTGAACCCGGCCCCCCGGGCCGCAATGGACCTGTTGGAGATAAGGGACTTCAAGGACTTAGGGTAAGCTTGGTGTTATTTATTTCACAGAATTGTAAGTAGATTAGAAAATATCAAGATTTCAAAGTTAGAAGCTATTCTTTACAGCACTTTTTAAAAGTGTTGCAATTTCTTGAGTTACCTATTTGAAAACATTAATCAAATTGCATTGGCTAAATATATGTATCTGTGTTCCTAGGGAGAGCCAGGTGAATTTGGTCCTCTGGAGTCCCAGGCCCTGTTGGGCCTAGAGGTTTACCGGGCCCACGTGGTGACAAGGGAGATGCTGGACCTATGGGTTTTCCTGGCGAACCAGGTCGAGATGGCACTAGAGGATTACCGGGACTTACAACTAAAGGTGGGTGTATGCCTTACCCTCCACTACCCTGCTTGGTTATCAAATAATCTTACCCATTTCCTTTTTTTACCTTTTGTGTTTTTTGTTTCCTCTTTTAAGAAGTTGCATTGCGCGTTTCACACTCCTTCCTGATGAGTTTCAAATGAAACTTATGTCAGGGGATTGGGCGATAACGATCGATTTTCTTCAGGAGACAACCATTACCTCTTTGTCCAGTGGCAGCAATGTAACGTGTGAACTGCGTTCTTCTTTTAAATGTAAAAGCCATTTTGTGTTAATTCCTTTTATATGTTTATATCCACCTTTCCTATACTTATTACAAATATGCCAATTACTGTACAACAAATAAAAGATACACATATTTCTCAAAAATTTCCATTAAGGACACAGCAATTCAAAAGGAGTCCATAATATTATTATTACTACTACTACTATTACTAGCAGCATCACGTCTTACTAACTGGTGGCTGTACACACTTATGCTAATGTGTAATGGTCAGGGTGATTGTGAGATGAAATGAAGGACCTACAGTTTAACGTGGGATCCGAAACATGGTGAAGGCCTGGCACTCAACACATTCACAAGATGTGATTAATACACGTCTTGTCAGAGGTGAAGGAAGGGTTTGGCAATCAGATAAATCTGTGCCGGGATCGAGGATTGAACCCCGGACCCCCAACACAGAAGTCTGACACCTTACTCCTAGACCGCCAGGTCACCTGTAAACTAAGTCTATAACATATGACAAAGTACAGTGTTTATATATGATCCGCTGTTTGAACAACCTTTTCTGACAGTTTAAAGAGTTTCTAGATGCATCTCAACTCATTTATAACCATAGGAAAATGGTGATATTTTTTTTTTATCAGCGTTCTTACTATCTGTTCAGGCTATACATATATGAACTAATTATGCTAATGAGCTAGAGATGAGGAAGGTTGAATTTAGAGGAAATGTACCTTCATTTGTGTGAAGGGAGGTGGGAAACCATTTTGTAAAAACCCGCCTTTGTACACCTGACCAGGATTCGAAATCCAATCTCCCTGTCATCAAGCAGTCCAGTCTAACATGGGTGGTATCACTGTTAAAGTAGCTGTTCTACAATATTAGTACGGTATATTCTATAAAAGTGTATATATATATTATAATAATAATAATAATAATAATAATAATAATAATAATAATAATAATAATAATAATGCTGCAGATAATGTATATTTAGACTAGTTATACATGAAAACATATTTTGGTTTATAGAATTTAATTAAATTTCAAACTCAAATTGTTTTATATGAAAATATAAATTATGGGTAAGATATTATTTTCATGTATTATTAACAATTTTTGCATGCTTCCTACTGGTGAAATGGCACCATGTATAATTTTTATAAAAATGTACATGGTAGGCCTACTATTGATTCTATGAAAGCAACTGTTTAGCTTGTTAATATTACATTGTGTGAATAAATTTCTTTGCTGATCATAATCAATTAGTTTTTTTTAGAAAAGCTATTTTATTATATGAGAAAATATAATTGTGTTTGGATAGTAACACAATATTTAACCAAATGTTTTGGTTTCTGAGCAGCTTATCACAAAAATGGATGTTCCATCAGGTAAAGATCTTAAGTTATTTATTTAAGTTCCTACTAATAATGGTGTAGGTTTTATGAATTAAAATTATTTTTTGTTAAAATTAGCACGGTATAGTTAAATAATTTATCATCTTGATTTAAAATTTTTTTAGACAAATTAGTAAAATTACATAAGTATACATGGACACAGGAATGAAACTGAAAACCAAATGTTATATTTAAGATTTGCTATCACCACTAATATATCTTTTGTTTGAACAACCAGGAACAAAAGGAGAATCGGGTATCCCTGGAGTTGGCCCCCCTGGCCCACAGGGACCTTATGGAGACCAAGGAGAAAAGGGCTTGCCTGGACCATCGGGCAAATATGGCATACCAGGAAATGCAGGTGAGTTTTGAGTTTAGGGAATATGCTGGAAAAAATTAGAAATAACTTTTGTAATATTTTTCTGTCTTTGGTAATAGAAATATGTCTATGTTCAGGAGATTTGACTTTCAATAATTATATATTTTTCTTAAGAACCAATACATTTTTGAAATTAGTTAAACTGTTCTTCCATCCTAAATTGATGACTACATTTAGAATGTCAGTTTTCTGCTAAATAAATACATTAGCGATTGTTTGATACCTTTTGGGATATTTTTATTCAGAGAGTTTATGGCTGTTTTTAAAGGTCTACCTGGATTCCCTGGCGAGAAGGGCGACAGGGGATCCCCTGGACTTGATGGCCTCCCAGGACAATCAGGACAGAAGGGTGAACCAGGACCTTTGGGGCAGGCCAGCCAGGCTTGATGGACTAAGGTCAGCCCCACGCTATCTGTGAGGGTGATAGAAAATCAACAAGTTATCTTGTTTTCATGTATGAATTTTGACAAAAATCATTAAGTTATTCTGTTTTTATACTATACTAGTTGAAAAAATGTCATGTTCATAAAGTATTTTCTAGTGTAATTATACCGATCTTAGTTATCAAAGTCTGTGCATTAATTTGGGGAAATTGAATCTTAGTTAATGTGTGAAACTTTGAAATGTCAAAGTCTTAAGTCAAATCTACTTTGCTTCAACTTTAACACTTCCAATGACTTTCGCACTTTCGAAATATTTTGATGAAAGAAGAAAACTTTGATACACATGTATTATGAACATATTTGAAATATTTCACTAAATATGACATACTTCAACATGTAATCATTTTTATAACAGGTACTTTATAGTATTTTAACACCAATTAATGACATCCATAGCATAAGCATGGATAAATTCAGTTAGTATAAATCAATATTTGAGTTCTGTTTTTTTCCTCTAAGCCCTTCTATTTACCTTAATGAACTTAATAAATAATTTTAAAATCAAAAGTGGTGTTATGTGACAACAACAATAAAAACCTTGTCTTTGAATTTGGTTTTGCTTCACATGTTTCAAGATTTAAATCTTCTTCCACAGTGCATTTAAAAGGTGACCTTCACACCCCTCTATCAGTGAACATAAAAAACTAAAGTGTGAATTAATATCATAGAGAAATAAAGTTTGTTTTTACTATTCCTAAATTTGTTATTGCCTCCTGAGTGATGCCATCATTGCGTTATCTAATTAATATCACGGTACAAGTTCAAAAACAATAGAATGGGCCCAAAGAATATATCTGTGATCTGGATAAACTGGTTGACTAGGCTACTTGGTTGGTAGTACTCAAGATGTGTAAATTGTATATACTTGTTTTTAAAATTAGTAAAGCAGTAGTTTAACTAAATATTTGTTGTTCCAGGTGAAATTGGTGTTCCCGGGAATCGGGCCGTCCCGGACTTCCTGGATTCCCTGGTCAAAAGGGGGACACTGGTGTGCCTGGGGCTGATGGAGCTAAAGGCTATCCTGGACCTCGTGGACAACCAGGTCAGTCCTTAATATTAAAATTATGTGATAAGGTGTTGAACTTGAAACTTTAAGTTTACAATCATTTCTAAAATCCTCACAGCTCAGTTAGGAACTCAAGTAATCTTATATAGATTGCAAATGTATTTTCTTAATTAATTTAAATGTTTTGAGAACTCAATAAATACTAATATAGTTCAACATCCAATATAGAAACTAACTTAACTTAAGACAGAATAATTAACCTAAATTTCTTGGCTAATTAATCCATTATGATATGCGGATTCGCACAATAATTGTTCTATTAGTAGAATAAAGCCCTATCGAGTCGAAGGTGGCTGTGTTATCTGATAGCTCACAATCTTAATTGATCTATCATATGTAGCCGGCCATTTCGCACCCACATCACCGACTCTGCCTTAAAATATGATGAATAATTAAAGGGACAACTCTTGCATAGCTCAGTGGTAAGGGCATTGGTATACCAACCTAAACATTTCGGGTTCAGTTCACGCGTCCCGGTGTCATTTTTCAATTTGAAGAATACAGTATTTATATGTGGCTATAGCTGTACTTAGCCATTTAACCCATCATAAACATAAAAGGATAATCCATACCTCCTCTTTCTTAATCTCATAAAATCCCACTCCCCCTCCCCCACCCACACATAAATACAATAAATCCTTCATTGGACCAACAAATATTTAAAGTAAGTCATTTTAACTAGTGCAAGTTGTTTGCAAGTTAATTAATTGACTGACTGTTCCCAGGAGCTCTGGGTGCACCTGGTATTGATGGTTTCCCCGGCCCTGCGGGTGAAAAGGGAGAGAAGGGTCTTCAAGGTTTCCCTGGCGAACAGGGACTGGATGGAATTCCCGGCTTACCAGGACCTTTGGGAGAGAAAGGGGACCTGGGCTTCCATGGGCTTCCAGGACCATCTGGACCTCCGGACTTATTGGACCTAAGGGAGAGCCTGGTCCACAGGGATTGTCAGTAAGTTCACAAAATAGTGATGTATGTACATTCAAAAGCAAAAAGTAGGAAGACAACTAAATTGGAAAAAAACTTTGACTTTTACATTATATCTTTGGTATCAACACATAATAAAACTCGTTTAGTTTAAATTTTGATCTTTTTCTTCTCTGTTTCGATGTGTAGGGACGAAAAGGGGAGCCAGGTCTGGTCTCGGAGAAAGGTCAGAAAGGTGAGCCAGGTTTGTCAGGACTACGAGGACCAGAAGGCTTTCCCGGACTCGATGGTCGACCCGGTCCAAAGGGAGACGCAGGACTTCCTGGAGTTGGACGGCCAGGTTTTCCAGGTTCTAAGGGAGAGCCCGGTACATCTGGGCTTGATGGAATACCCGGTATTCCAGGTGCTAAAGGGGACAAAGGACTGGATGGCTACTCAGGGATTAAAGGAGACATTGTAAGTAATCTGAGTCCACCCTAGACACACTAGTTTAATGTTATGTATGATATATATTACTTTTGTTAAGAATCAATATTGTTAATCAAGTAACAGTACAGATTCTATTAAACATCAATATTGATGATAAAACAAGCGTATCATTTTGAAAGTGAAGGAACTGCACAAATTATCTAAACCTTGATTTTTATAGGACATTGATTGAAAGTCACTAAAACTTGGCATTTTAAAACTATATCTTACTGATTTATTATTCTTTAGTTGAGTCTTTTGTTGTTCTAAATTCCATACACTTCACTTCTCGATTATGCTGGCTCCCAGATTGTTCAAAGTTAATTTTAAAAGTTATCAAATCCTTCCAATAATACTTCCTTTTGTATTACTGTGTAATTTCTCTTTATCTTATCAACTAAATGGACTAAGAATGTAAATGCAAACTTTTTTTTTTACCGCCATCGTGGCATCATGAGTTTCTAATTTTCATATAACAAGGTTCATATGAAAATCAGACTTTAGTAAACGTTTGTCATGATATCGGTTCAAATACAAAAGTATGACACAATGAAACATGTGAATAATAATTATTGGCATTAATCATATTTCAAGATTGATTGATTTTACTGATATATTTTTTTCTAGGGTCCTCCTGGGCCATTTGGTGCTCCTGGCTTACCAGGATTAGATGGACTACCAGGACAAAAGGGAGAGCCTGGTTTACAGGGTCCTGAAGGATTCCCAGGACCTAAAGGAGACACCGGATTCCCAGGCAGAGATGGTTTTGATGGAACAAAGGGAGACTTAGGATTGACAGGCAAGAAATTAAAGTTCCTTTTAGAATGCCTTGTAAATTGTTATGATTTAAAATGCTATTGCTATGGTATGAATGGATGAATTGGTTACTTTACTTCCATTTACAAATATGTTTAGTAAATATGCATCTGTTTGCAGTCTTCATGGCTAAAAAATGACTGCCAGAAGAAGTGGTTATAATTTTTTTTTTTTTTTAATTCCTAATGCCAACTTAAATCATGGTGCACTGATATTGGTTTTTAGGTGACCTGGTGGTCTAGGGGTAAGGTGTCAGACTTCTGTGCTGGCGGCCGTGGTTCAATCCTCGGTCCCGGTTCAATCCTCGGTCCCGGCACAGATTTATCTGATTACCAAACCCTTCCTTCACCTCTGACAAGACATCTTGTGAATGTGGGGAATGCCAGCTCTCCACCGTGGTTCGGATTCCACGTTAAACTGTAGGTCCTCCATTTCATCTCACAATCACCCTACCATTACACATTAGCGTAAGTGCGTATAACCTGAACGGGTAGTAAGACGCGGTGATGATGATGATGATGATGATGATAATGATGATAATAATAATAATAATAATAATAATAATAATAATAATAATAATAATAATAATAATAATAATAAAATAGATATTGGTTTGTATGGTCGGCAGGCTTGCCTGGCCCGGTGGGTTTCCCTGGTCTGCAGGGCGGTAAAGGTGATCGTGGAGCACCGGGCCCCATTGTGGACGTGAAAGGTGACAAGGGCGAGCCAGGCCAACCAGGATTGTTGGGCCAACCAGGTCTGAAAGGAGAGAGAGGGTACGATGGGCTGCCTGGACGAGATGGAGAGAAGGGTGTACCTGGACCCTCAGGACCCAGAGGGCTCAACGGACCAATTGGTTCTCTTGGACCTAAAGGTACAAAACTACTTCTATAAATTCTTGATGCAAAACATTATTTGAAACTCGTATTTCTGAATTGTCTTTCTCCAGGACAATTTAATGTTTCATTTGTTGATGAGAGCAATATCCAAATATCTAAAACTTATAAAGAGTCACATTAAACTGAATTTGTTATTCAAATACAAATTTGAAATAACGTTCAGATTCTATCGCGGATTTATTTAATTTTTAAATTCATAACTTGTATTCAAACCTAAACTGATGGATGGTCTGCCAGAATTACGAGTGTATTTTAAGTTTTCAGTATTGTGTTTTTGTTGAAATTTGATAATAATCCATAAAATTGTGAACAGATTCATTTTAGTAGAATCAGATAAAAATGATTTACCTGATTTATGTGAAAACTAGGTGACGAAGGCCCAGCAGGAATCGTAGGACCACCTGGTCTTACTGTAAAAGGCGAGAAAGGTTTGCCAGGACTTATGGGCAAGAATGGCAGAGATGGAACACCAGGATTTCCCGGACAAAAGGGTAATATTTCCAAAAAGCCTACTGTCTTGAGTGTGATTAAAAGTTTATAAAAATAATAAATTAATAATATTGTAAATATTGAGTAAATTACTGCCATGATTACTCTGGTATATGTGGATATAATAAATCACTACATATAAATTAGATCTATTTTTGCTGCCCCGCTATTTAAAAATGGTGTTTTATATAGATAAGTCAGTCACTTTATTTCGAATACAACTATTCATATGGTTTACCACTATACCTCCATGCAAATGCGGGTACACTTGCTCGGAATTCAACATTTCTCACCCATAACTCATAAAGAAAAATTAGTACACAATATGCGTATAGTCTGAACAGGTAGCAAGACGCAGCACTTTTTTTAATCTTCATTTTACCTTAAAATTCTGAATTTGGAATTTGGATATTAAAAAACATGATTATCATAAAGAAGGTAGCTTTCCTACATTGGTCTGATTCCCCTCCTTCATTTATGATTTTGTTCACATTAATTATTAAATTGTTAGAGAAATAGTAACTAACTAAATGCTAAAACCTTTGTGAATCCCCATTCAGTTATGTGGGGTTCAGTTGTTAAGTTTTCTCATAATCTAACTATGTGGGGATAGACCTATAATTAACAATCAACTTGATAGCTATATAAAAAATCAATATTGGATAAATAGACAAATTTCATATTTGAGTGTGTGTTTTTTTTTTTTTTTTACTCTTTGAATTTTGACTTTTATTTGTGAACTGAGAGTTTGAAAATTCAACAGTTTGTTTATAAATCAAATTCAAAACAAATCCTCACTTATCATCATATCACTGGGGATGTATCTGTAAATAAATTACAAAGCTTTAAGACATATTATTTTTTAGATTTATTAATGGTTTGGTTCCATGTTTGAAACGAACCATGTTCCATTGAAATATATAAGTTGGGATTGTTGTGAATACGTCTTAATTGTGTCCAGGCGAGTCGGGTTTCCCAGGTCTGCCCGGCAAGCAAGGGAGCCCAGGCTTACCAGGCCCAGTGGGTCTGCCCGGTGTGAAGGGTGATCAGGGACCGGAGGGATTTCCGGGCTCTCCCGGGTTTGATGGCACTCCAGGTGTGCAGGGTCTGGATGGAGCACCAGGACAACCAGGACCTAAGGGAGATACAGGACCCCCTGGGTTGTATGGAGCCCCTGGTCAAAAAGGAGAACCTGGACCTCAAGGTGACATTATCATCATCATCATCACCATCATCACCACCTTCATCAGCATAATCATCAGCATCATCATTACCATCATCACCACCATCATCATCATCAGCAGCAGCACCATATTCATCACCATCATCACCATCATCATCACCACCATCACCACCATCATCACCACATTCATCATCCTCACCACCATCATCATCAGCAGCAGCACCATATTCATCAGCATCATCACCATCATCATCACAATCATCACACCATCATCATCACCATCATCACCACCATCATCATCACCATCATCACCACCACCATCACCACATTCATCATCCTCACCACCATCATCCTCATAACCATCATCATCATCACCACCACCACCACCACCACCACCATCACATTATCTTCATCAGCATCATAATTATTAGTGAGAAAGTCTAATAATATTTCATCCATAACCTCAAATAATTGACAATATTGGTTAACAAATAGAAGCCTTTAAACATAGTCCATTCAAAGTAATTTAAGTATCTTTTAAGCTCGTGTGAACCTTTGAAATATTGAATCCAAATCTGAATCTTAGTAAAATTTGAATTTGATTGCCATATTTTGAATCTTATTAATATCAAAATATTCAGATTTGATTCAAAATTGAAAATGATGGATTTGCACAGGCTAAGTATTTTACGACAGTTGAAAAGGTTCTTAAAATCAAAAACAACTCAGTATTCGTCTGCTTCGTGAATATGTCTTGTCAAACTGACAGGTTGATTTAATTTAACTTTACTCATAAGATTTACAAATTATATTTGCATGGTGGATGGATGGAACAACTTAAGTTTTGGAATGTAAAAGAAAGCCCAAGTTCGTGTGAACCAATTACATCCATCTGGCAAGCTTTAAATTGTATTTAGGTTTCCTTTGAAACAGAAATGAAGACTGTGTATTATGGTTTAAGAAAACAAAACAGCCTCTTCTTTGTGATAAGATGTAGTTCAGTTGAGAAGCTATGCTTCTTTAGATTGTAACTACACTTTATATGTGGAGTATGCACAACTGCATAAGCTTTTGGTTAAAAAGTTGTTTGTTAAAATAGAAACAGATAATGGTGCATGTTAAATTATTTCAACAATCCACTCTCTCTATATTTCATATGTTATGTTGGCAGGTCTATCTGGTCTTCCTGGTACACCTGGAATCAAGGGTGACCGAGGCTACGACGGAGGCCCAGGATCACCTGGAATTCCTGGAGCCCGAGGAGAGAAGGGCTACCCTGGAGTTGATGGGTTGATTGGGGAGAGAGGGTCAGACGGATCCAAGGGTGACAAAGGAGAAACCGGACTCAGTCTTCCAGGACCAAAGGGAGAGAGAGGATTGCCAGGTCAGTTGAACACTTATGGCCATTATATAGGCAAGTCTTTGTGACAAGTCTTAGACTAAGAGGAGCTTTAGTCCTCACCGCAGCCATTCTGTCGGTCGATCAAAGAGTTCAGACCCCTGTTTTATAATTGTGTAGTTATTGTTTGTTAAATTGCCCTAATTGACCAAATTTTTGCCATTCAAACACTTGGGTGTGTTGCTTGTAGGTGTGCCAGGTCTTCCCGGTGATCGTGGTAGCCCTGGGCTGGACGGAACACCAGGTATACCCGGCGTCAAGGGAGAACCTGGAAGGCCGGGTCTTGATGGGTTGAGAGGTCTCGTAGGCCCCGCTGGACCAAGAGGAGAGATGGGACTGGATGGTATCGCCGGGTTGCAGGTGAGAATAGTTTTATCATTTGTATCAAGTATTTCATGTTGACGTTTCAATACACCAACTTTACCTAACTTGACAAGATAAATTTGATGTCAGTCTGTCAGTCTTCTGACTCATTTTTACTTTTAAAGATTAAAGTGTTGTATTTAACTAAACTCAGTGTGGTCCGGCCTTATTCAGCGAGAGTGCCAATCTGCATAATGCAGTAAACTTAATAGGCTGCAAGTAAAATAAAAAAGTTATAATAAACAAATTACACCTTTAATTTTAAAAATTACGTTCTTATAACCAGTAAACAAGTATGATATAATAATGTTAGGATTATATCCAAAACGTGAGATGTTAGCTTGTTTTGGGTTACAAGTTTTTCAATAAGGCAGACTAGGGTTATGCCTTTTATATAATTATATTAGTAATTTAAAACCTATTTAGTTGAGCAGTAGTGAATCCACAGAGGTCTAGGTGGCCCATTCTACCTTGGTTTGGGGATGCCATAAGAACAAAATGTTTGCAATAGACATCATTTATAAAAATAAATAAAAAAAATGCTGTGAACATAAATGATGTAATCAAAAATAAATTCTCCTCTTCTCACTATTGTGGAAAAAGGTATCGTGTTGAAGCTCCAATATGAAGATTTAGTGGAAATATTTGCAATTATATCCAACTGTTGTCTAAACCTTGGCAGTTGGCAGTATTGTTATTATTTATAATCTTAAAATATATTTATTGGGTGTTTTATAAACGATATTAGCAATGAAAACAGTTCTTACGATTCCTTGATTGTTCAAATTTAACCATAAAATTAGTTTTGTTTCTTGTTTAGTTATTTTCTCATTTTGTTTTCAATTCACATAAAATTAAACATGTAACAATATCACTACATAACGAAAAAGTATAATTAAGTAAATATAGTTCATATATAAGTATATCTGACCAATGTAAACATGCAAAATATTCCATGTTGCTTAAATTATCCCCATCAATCACCCTTTAATAGACTATGAAAACCATTAAATGATTTTAGAGCTATCCAATGATGAAGAAAAATCCAAAAAATCCTGAAGCTTTGCGCCCCTCCAAACCCCCCAACACCACTAACACCACCACCACACTTCAGAATCCAACCTATGAGGCTGATCTTGGTTTAGTTGCTATTTATATTGCTCAAATTATGCCATAAATAAACTAAAGTTTGTGTGTGTGTGTGTGTGTGTGTGTGCATGTGTGTGTGTGTGTGTGTGTGTGTGTGTGTGTGTGTGTGTGCGCGCGCGTGTGTGTGTGTGTGTGTGTGTGTGTGTGTGTGCGTGTGCAAACACCCACTGATATATATAGCACGGGTTATACGCTTAGGTACTAATTTCGCTAATGCTTTTAGGAATTAGGAAAGACATATTTATAGGAAGTGTACCCACATTTGTGGAGGTAGAGTGGAAAAACATTTTGGAAAACTACCCTCAGTACATACACTTGAGTGAGATTTGAAACTCAATATCCCCATCATCAGCAGTATATTCTACTGTAAGGATAGTGCGTTAGACCATGCAGCAACCAAATATAGACTTTTGTTGGGTTGTTTAAATTAAATACTCAGCGAAGTGTATACACAAAATAGCAAAGAGAGTTTATTAATGTGAATGTATTTACAATTTACAATACCTCTATGTATACAATATTTGATGTCAGAATACAATCAACTTGAATTTAGATTTTTCTTTTAACATAAATTTTAAACAAACAATGTGCTTTAACGAAAACTGAGTATGCTATGTCAGAAGGTGGTAGAATATCCTAACCACTGATACCTTATTCATCGTTGTAGGCTTTGTATTAGTTGAGAAAAAGGGATGTTGACAACATAAATAATATATAGGATTATAAGCTATCAGGTACTAAATTATATATTGATAATATAATAGAAACTTCACATACACATACATAGATCAATGTGTGGACAATTACACATGGTTTGTGTGAAAAGGAATGCTAGGAATTTACAACTTTCAGGGTATCCGAGGTGACGATGGACCGTCTGGTGAACCTGGGGCTCCTTGTGATAGTCAGCCGGACTATCTGACAGGAATACTACTGGTCAAACACAGCCAGAGCGTGGGGGTGCCCAAATGCGAACCTGGACATGTCAAACTTTGGGACGGATACAGTCTCTTGTACATAGAGGGTAATGAGAAGGCGCATCATCAAGATTTGGGTAAATACAATTGAAAAATAATCTCTTGTCTGCACACTCGGTTTTTAATAAATCTAGAGATTGTGATGTTTATAATAAAACACAACAGGATTCTAATAATAATAATTATAATAATGATGATGATGATTATAATGATGATAATAATAATAATTAATAAATAGAGCTTGTGGTGTAGTCTTTAAATAACTTATGTGTCTACAACTATGATTGTTTTGTAACCAGTCATGTGTGTTATTTTTAGCTTACAATATTACTCAGTTTGTTATCTTATTAAAGTAGACAATACAACACTTCTATATTATATCTACCTCAAATGTGCATTAAATTCAAAAAAATACACAAACAGTACTCTCTCGATACTCTGGGGTCGCATTAACCAGACAGTAAAACTGAACATCTGAATGAAAAGTACAACATGAAATATAAATATAATTTTGCAATTGACTGTCTGTACATAATAATAGAAAATAAAACTCACAAGATTGTGGGAACATGTCTTTGAACGGAAGGGTTCGGCCAGACTGCCAAGCGCGCGAGCGAGCGAGCGAGCGCGCAAGCGACTGGGTGGCCAAACTGGCGAGCGAGCGAGCGCGTAATTAGCGGACCCTAGTTAGGGTTATTGTGAGATGAAATGAAGGACCTACAGTTTAACGTGGGATCCGAACCACGGTGGTGGCCTGGCATTCTCTACATTCACAAGATGTCTTGTCAGAGGTGAAGGAAGGGTTTGGAAATAAGATAAATCTGTGCCGGGACCGAGGATTGAACCCCGGCTGCCAGCACAGAAGTCTGACACCTTACCCCTAAACCACTAGGTCACCGCCCCCCCCTCCCCCCTAGTTAGAGAAGATGTCTCTGTCAAACACACTTAGTACATCTCTGCTCCTCGAAAATTCTTACAGAAAATATTGTGTATTTATAAAAAAGAAAAAAGTAGAAGTGCATCCAATTAATAAATTGAGAAATGCGTATGGTACTGTACTGAAGTGTTTTAAAATCAGATTAGCCGCACCAGTGGCGGAATGGTGCGTTGCACTCGATAACTTTTGACTAGGAGGCAAAGGTTCGAATCTTGGCTCAGTGAACTGAAGGTGATTTTTAAAACTTATTTATTGTTGTGGTTTTTTCATACTCTCTCCAAACTAATGGTGATTCTTATTTGTAAAGGCCTACTTTGATTATAATATTGAAGTATTTTAACATATCGGGTTTACATATATACATTATATTATTTATGGTCTTACCAATTAAATTAGGCCATTATTATTATTATTATTATTAGCACCGCATCTTACTTCCCGTTCGGGTTATATGCACTTACGCTAATGTGTAATGGTAGGGTGATTGTGAGATGAAATGAAGGACCTACAGTTTAACGTGGAATCCGAACCACGGTGGAGGCCTGGCTTTCCCCACATTCACAAGATGTCTTGCCAGAGGTGAAGGAAGGGTTTGGTAATCAGATAAATCTGTGCCGGGACCGAGGATTGAGCCCAGACCTCCAGCACAGAAGTCTGACACCTTACCCCTAGACCGCCAGGTCACCGGGCCATTAATAGCAAGTGTGTTAAACCTATCACTGATAGAAAAAAGTCAAATATCATGTCAAAATGAGAAGTTTCCCCAGCACTCAATGAACCAACATACAATAATATTGCCTAGCGCCTGTAAACTAGACTGTACCGGGTCGAGCGCGCGCGCTTGAAAAATAGAACCAGTTCTATCTTTCAAGCGCGCGCGCTCAGTCGCTCGCGCGCTCGCTCGCTCGCTCGCTCCAGTGTGGCCACCCCCCATTACAACCAATGTGTTCTATTTTATATTTTAGTCGCTCGCGCGCTCGCTCGCTCGCGCGCTCAGTCTGGCCGTACCCGAAGTGACAACATTTGCTTATGTTATGCATTTACTTAATGTTATTCAGGCTAATTATTCAGTGTTTAATTTTGAGGCAAAATGCATTGCTGTGTTTATCCAGGTTTTTTTTTTTAATTTGGGCCTAATTTTTTGCCTTGTCACCTCAAGTAACCGAGTCTCTATTGTAGTGAGATTCTAATAGAAAGAAAGATTTTGAAAAAAAAAAAAAGAAAAAAAAAAGGCCAAAATTGATAACATTTTACTATACTATAAATATTATTTAATAGGTATTGATCATATCTAACAAATGTGACATATGGTCTGATGTATGAATATGTGAAAGTAGATTCAGTAGCTTTCCCAGCTGTCCGATAAGGCTCTTCCTATGAAAAGTGGACTGAATCACATTCAACCATGGAAAAACATGTTAATAACAAAATTACAATCTTTGAGTTGTTTTAATAACTATATTGATATATTTTACAGCATTATAATTTATTCTTTTGTGTTAAGGTTTTGCTGGATCCTGCATTAGGAAATTCAGCACAATGCCCTTCTTGTTTTGTGATTTCAACAATGTGTGCAACTATGCTAGTCGTAATGACAAGTCCTACTGGCTTTCAACAACAGCCTCAATACCCATGATGCCAGTGGAGGAGAATAATATTAGACAATACATATCAAGGTAAATTATGGCATGGCTTAGGTACAAGACTAGGAGTCTTTTTGGTGTAAATATTTTTTGTAACAGTCTTTAAAATTTGCTTTGTCTCTCATTAAAATTATTATGAGACAAATAGCCCATATTGTCATTAAGATTTTTATTGTATATCATTAAAATTATCACGAGACAAGTAGCCCACCCATCTTGTCAAGCATTTTAGCTACAAAAGCATGCAATTTTTATTTTCATCATTATGTTCTTTCTTATGAAAATGTGACAGTTGAATTTTTAAATATTGTGTACTTTTTTATATCAACCACTAAAAAAACTATAATTTTAAAACTTGCAAATTTAAATTTAGAAAAACTATTTGTTATGTTTATCAGCAAAATAATTTATCTTAATTGTTACACTATATTAATACTCACAATTTTACTGGTTGTTTGGGAATTAGATGTGTCGTGTGTGAAGCCCCGGCAAATGTAATTGCTGTGCACAGTCAAGGCCTCAATGTTCCAGAGTGTCCTAATAGCTGGTCAGGACTCTGGATTGGATACAGCTTCGTCATGGTAACAAGCGATGCATCTATAATTGTTATACATTTACCTTTAGATTAATATCATACTGAAAATTTATGTCATAAAATAAGTTTGATGTGATTGACCACATATATATAAGTTAGATCATCCCCAACTTGTTCATTGTAAGGCAGAATTGTATAATCACAATTTGTATTTCTCAGCATACGGCAGCTGGTGCTGAAGGAGGTGGCCAGTCTCTTGCCAGCCCCGGATCCTGTCTCGAAGACTTCCGTGCCACACCATTTATCGAATGCAACGGTGCGCGAGGAACATGCCATTATTTTGCCAACAAATTCAGTTTCTGGCTGGCGACCATTGAAGAAGAGAACCAGTTCAGAGCGCCGCAGAGTGAAACACTCAAGAGTGGAAGTTTAAGAGGACGAGTCAGCAGATGTCAAGTGTGCATCAAAAACACGTAGAGACATGCTGCACAAGCGGTGTTTTTTTATAAGTAAAGCCGCACATAGGTCAACAAAAATTTTAAAAAATAAGCTGCTGTTGTTGCTTTCTGGGCAAGACAAACTCTCGCAAGTGTTGGGCTGAAATGTAGATTTGAACAAAGCACGTGTGAGCAACTATAATTAAATGTCGCTATGTTACTGTGATTCTTATGATCAATAAAGATCACAGCATTCAACAAAATTAGTATAACCTACTTAGAACAAAAACACATTGTATTGTCATGTTACACAAGTTTTACCAGGCATATTCTTCTTTAGGTTAGTTTGTCAAATTCACACTTAAAGAGTATCAGTTGCTGTTAAGATCGGTTAGAGACTATTTTACTATAGCTGAACTGATATTCCAAGTTTAATTCTGCCTCATTAGCTTGACGAAGTAACATTATCACTCAACCATTAGTTATGTATGGGACTGTATTGCCACAAGCTATTTTCAAATGCTATCTTTGTGGTAAACAACAGGTTACATTTATTTAAAGGTAGGAAATACACACTTGAATGAAAATGTTAATCAATTTACTGCTTGTTCAGTGTACATTTCAGTTGAATGGTGACATTACATTTTTTGCGGGGTTTAATATAAGATGAAAGTATTGGTATTATGGATATTTAAACAAGCTAAAAGGTATTGATATGTGTTAAAAAGTTACTTGTTAAATCACACATCCAAACAATTTTCTTAATGTATCACTTTTATTATTTTCAACTAAAAATATTTTATTTATCTCTAGTTTCAAAAACATATTTAAAAAAAAAAGACTGATATGATATTTGCTTATTAATTGTTGAAACATTTAATAGCATGCGTCTTATAAGATAAAGGTTAATAATTTTCAAAACGTAAGCTTTTAATATAAATCTAATATCAGAAAAATGCAATAAAACTATTTTGTGTTGAAACAAAAGTAAACCTTATTTGTTAAGAGGGTTGGCTATTTTATGTTTTTGATAAGGAAAATAATTTTTGAAAAAGTGACTTAAAGGAATGTAAATAACCACTATCAATACTAATCTAGATTATTTTACCTTGTGGGAAATGTGATGGTTATGGGTTTTTTTATCAGCCCAGAAGTCACAATCAACAGATAACGAGCAGGAACAAGTTGAACAAATCCTAACACATTGTGTTCATGGACAAGAAGTGTGAAAGTGTTCCTTATTAACATTTTTTTAAATATGTTTTTATTTTATTTCAGCATGATTAACAATCACATTGTTTCAAATTTATGAATGTGCTGTGGTGGCCATAGAAAATATATATAATGAGTATTAACGTAAATACAGACATAAAAAAAAATAGAATTGTTGTTAGGTAGATTTAGATCATAACAATAAGAAATTTACACTTCTGATTATTTTAAACTTAGAAGTGCAAATGTCTTAATATATATTTATTTGCAATTGCAAAATTTAATGGTGCTATATCATTTTTACTTAAATGTATAAAAAATCTATGTGTAAATCAAATTAAAAAAAGTAATATAATGAAACCGGTTATTAGAACATATTGTAATTTTTTTTAAAGTTTTAAGAATAATTTTAATGTATTCTTCTCCCAGTGCCAATTTTAATTAAATGTAACAAAGTAATTGTTTAGAAATATTTAAGTAAACTACAGATACATCATGTTAAGGGACTTTCAATATGAGTGAAATATTTAAAATTAATCAAATTAAGGTTTTCTACTTTAACCATTGGTAATAAAAAAATATTAAAAAATAAAGTCATTTAAAGTAGTACAGGCCTACATTTGGATTTCATACACATAAAATTAAAAGCAATTTTGTTGATCACAAAATAAAATAAATAAAAAATTTAAATTCATTCCACATAGTCTTGCATTCCACACACTGTATTATACTTTATTTTTTAAAGGTCCAAAACCTATATAATTGTAAAAGTAAAAT
This sequence comes from Timema cristinae, assembly GCA_039000515.1. NCBI lineage: Eukaryota > Metazoa > Arthropoda > Insecta > Phasmatodea > Timematidae > Timema > Timema cristinae. The sequence goes on along the minus strand of JBCFYV010000003.1, from coordinate 59,363,873 downwards.
ATGAACCTTGTTTTGAGGAAGTATTTCTTGTTTTGTTTCAATGTCCTTTGTGCCATTTAAAATTAAGCTGGTTGGAATTTGTTTTTGAATAGGTTTGTAGAACCAATTATGGGGGTAGCAGCATTTAGTTGGTATTTTGTGCGATTGTTCCAAAATGTCGCATTGGGAACATATTATAAGTAAATTTAATCCAAGCTAACATTTCAGCTCCTGATTTCACATACTGGGTGGAGACACATACGTGGAACAAAACTTTGTTAGAATATATATTGTTGCATTTATAAATGAGCAACAATGTTTTTTGCAATCAAAATTATATTTAGGCCCTAATATGTATAAATGGTTTCCATATATGTCAAAGATTTTAATTTTCAGCCACTACACTTACTAGAGAGATTATTTGTTTAAGAATTTTCTCGATTCTTTTTTCATATTCCCTGAAAGAAGAAACAAATTTTCTTATCATTTTTTCACTAAAGTTACAAATTAAATGTCTGGTATATTACTGGCGGTCTAGGTTCTCTGACAAAAAGAATGGACCTGTTGTAAGACAAAACACCTAATAATAATATTAACTAAGAGCAATAATGCACTATACTACTACTATTATTATTATATTATAGTGTTTTATACCACTATACTATGTTCAGAAATTAATTTTAATGTTTAACTTAAGCAATCATATCTTAAATTTTGAGGACACTTTATCATTTTAAACCTTATATTTTAAAGTTGTTTTACACTCATTCTCTGTACTTTCGTATTATACTTGCAAGCAAGTAGTTTTAGGTTCAGTCTTTAGATGGGTGTTCAAATTTAGGTAAGTTTTGTACTAATTAACCATAATAATATGTTGTCCAAAGGTGCATATTAAAGCAAACAATCAATGAAAAGTTGATCAGTTACACAAAAAGTGACAAATTCTTACCATCTCTTCTCCTAACACTGCCAATTTGTAATATATGTATAAATAATTATTTACAATAAAATGTGTAGTTTTAATCAAACTCTTTCCACTGCCAATGTCTATACACATTTATATTTCATGAAAATGTGTTAATAGTAGAGTCATAAGATAAGTTTTAGTAAGTTCAATGAATGTTTTTATTTAGGTACATTTATAAAAAACGAGAAAAAAACAACTGTTTCTTTGAATAAAGTTGTATTTATTTAACTCTACTTGAAAATTTTATATTTTGCTTTGCAATTCTGTTTTATATAATCAATATACAGTTTTTTTTAAATAAATTAGTAACTTAGGTAATTTTGTTGTTAAATTGTACTTTCTTTTGGTGTTACATGAATATACAGTCCATTTGATGTTTCATCTTGCTTGATGCTAACAAATAAAACTTTATTAATTACTATAGTCTTATATTCAAAAATAAGTTTTTGGGGTTATATTGTAATATAACACACATAAATAAATTTTGGGGGGGGGGGAATATTTTGAGTTGGTATCATTTTTTGTATATATTTTTTAAAATATAGGAAAAATCACCTGGGGTTTAAGTTGATTTTTAGAAATATGTGTTTGTCCTTTCTACTTGTTGTGACTTGCAGGCAGACTTAATGATTATAATCTAAATTTGTTGACTCTCATTAGTCAGGAAGATATAATTCATAGGTACATTTAAAAATCAGGAACAATATTAATAGTTGAACTTGGTTAGGACACACTAAGTATGTATGGTAGCCTATATACTAGCCAGAGGGAATGAAAGTCGTGAGGCAACTAGAAGAAACATGAATCATGTGAAAACTGTATTCCTGACATGTTTGTGATTTTTAGATCATTAAGGAATTAAAACATTAAAGAACGATATGTATAATGAACGATAAAAAATAAAATTACTCTTAACTCATGTTAAGAATCCCTTGATCTCTGTAGCAACTAGATTAGCACTGTGAAGTCTATAGTAGATTTCTTTAATTTATTTTTAATCACCTGTGCCATTTAAATATTTTCCTCTGCATTTAATAGTTTCATGCCACACATATTTAAAACATTTGAATTTAAAGTTTCATAACTAACTGGTTATTTCATTGTTATTTGAAAGTAGAAAATCGGGTTGAGTAGTAGTGACAGTGAAGTCGTAACCAAGATGAAATCTGGTTATATACAGTAAGAATGTAATAGGAAGGACAGTACGAAAGCTTTTTACGCTCATTATTGACAACATTTTATATTATTTGTATTACATTTGAAGTGTTAGTACTGTTTCTCAAAAAGGACAGTTGTAAATCACATGACTTGAATTGTGAATATGAGATTTTATTAAATGTTGGTTACTGTTCTTCCTACTGTGTTCTTACAATGGTTAAAAAAAAGACAGTCTTAGGAGTACTGAGACAAATCACATTATTAAGGAAGTGATTCAAAAATGAGGTGGCCCAATGGCTAGATAATTTTATAATAAAGAAATTGATAAAACTAAAGAAATAGGAAAAATAAAATACTAAGAATAAGAATAAATTTGATGAAGAAAGCCCACCTAGGGAAAGAGGAAAGATGTGGGAAGAATCCAATGCACAAAGGTGACATCTTCTTCCTTTCTTCTGTCTTCTATAGTAGAAGTAGTCACACACACATTTTAAACACAAATATAATAATATTTCGGCATTGTTGCCTTTATCAAACATCTTCATCAAATTTATTCTTATTCTTAGTAGTTTATTTTTCCTATTTCTTTAGTTTTATCAATTTCCTTTATTATAAAATTATTAAGGAAGTGGTTTTTTATTTTAAAACATGGCTTGCACCAAGATGGAAGCTAAAGGTATCAACATATCCTTGTAGAAACAAAAAACCCCTGAGATTATTAGCCCATACATAGTTCTGGTAATGATAAATGTCTGGCTGCAGTGGATGTGAACATCTTTTATCAGTCAGTCCTGCCTTAGCGGGGACACATCTGCACTATTATTATTATTATTATTATTATTATTATTATTACTATCCTGTAGGTAGTAATAAATATAGATCTAGCTTTCCCCAAACAGTCATTTTAATAAAATCAACATTTAATAAAAAGATAAATGTTTATTTATAAGGAAAGCACAGGTAATAGGGATATAAAAACATTCAAGCAAACAAAATAGAGCTTTAACAATGAAAATAAGTTTGTTCACACTTTACATTGCTGCCACTGGACTCCTCTTGAAGATAAATAATTGATAGTTACTTCCCTATCCTTTGACCTAGTTTTTATTTTATTAGAACTCATCAGGAAAGAGTGTGAAACACAACTTCCTAACTTCTTCTTTTACAAAGTTGTGTTGCACTTTTAAGATACTCAACAGTAATTATTTTATATATTTTGAATCTTTATGACTGCTATTCTCAAATGAAATTACACCAGTGTGAGGATATTTCTCTTCAAATCTGTGGGAGCCTGCTTCAGTGGCTTCATGGTCTAACACGATACTCTCACACTAGACTAGACTGCCAATGATGGGAGATTGTGGTTCAATCCCAGTCGGGTGTACTAAGAGTAGTTTTTCTAAATGGTTTCCCACTCTCCCTCAACACAAAATATGCTGTTGGCTGGATTGCAAAGTTGATTAATCAATCTACTTTCTTAATCTGAAGAATCTGTGTGTGACAATGAAAGCTTGTCTTAAAAAATTGATTTTTTTAGTATTTTATTCAAACAATCTATTCCAGTATCACTAAGGTAAGTATGCAGCCCTCCTAATTTAAACTTTAATAGTTATAAGAAACACACTTAGGCCTACATAAAATGTCTATGCCTATATTTCATATTAATTTTAGCCTAAATTTTCATTTTAACTCTTGTTGAATTCCAAAAATCCAATAACTGAAATGATTTTATAAAACATGAAAAACTTGAGTGGCACAAACAAAAAATAAATTAGCAAAAATTGTTAGTCGAATGTGACTAATGAAATGTTTCAGTCAAGGGAAATTTCCAAAATAACAGCACACAAAATTATTCTAAACTGGGATCAATCAATATATATGTAGGCCTAAATCTCACAAGTTTTGTTGACAATAATTGAGATGATCCACTTTTACTCAGTTGTTAAATTTCCTCAACTTGAGAAATAATTTGTGTTATACCTTTTCTTTACATTCTTCTAATTACTATACAGGTTGCCCCGGCTACTCTTATTTCTATTACCTAACACATTCAATTAGATATATAAAATACAAACTGTTTTACTATTATACTTGGTGTGACTTTCCATCGTTTATTCCTTTAAGAGAAACAAAATATTGATTTTTACACATTATTAAACAATTGTCATTCAAAACACTCAGTTGATCTATTAAACATATTCCACTCAAGTTCAACATACTAGTGATGGATCGTTCGTGAGCGAGTCATTCAAATTGAACGACTCTTGAACGAGAGCTGTGAATGAACGACTCTCGCTTCGCGAGCGAGTAATTCACGCCGCCATTACTCACGACTTTTTCGCTCTCGCTCATCCACTCTGGAAAGAGTCAGGAGTGTTTGTCATTCACGACTCTTCTGTCGTTCTTTGTTTCCTACTAAGAAAATAATCAACTATAAATGCTTACTTCGCTACTAGATAGCAGTACTGCCTACAATATTAAACTAACTATTTTTCTTAACATTACTTAGACATAATTATATGAATTGGACACTAAATATTATATACTAAGGTTAATTATTATAAGTAATATGAGTAAGTAATAGAATTAAAGAATCAAACCCAATAGGATTAGGATAAATTACACATAAAACTTAATTTGTTCATAAGTTGAAAGGAAAGGGACAGATTTGCACGCTCGGAACGGGAATTGTGAGAACTAGTTAGCGCTCGCTCATCAAGTTTAGGATTGGGAAGGGGTGAAGGGATTGGGAGCGAGCGAGCCATGCGGTGAACGATATGACTCTTATGAACGACTCTTTTGAGTGAGCGAGCTTATGTGAGCTAGCTCACCTCAATGAGCTGGTTCGACCCATCACTACAACATACATATAATTTAACATTTTTGAAATGAACAAAAATTGGTAGTACAAAGTTGTCTTATGTGTGATAACAGCACGAGTGAAATGTTAAGAAACAATTTGTTTAACAATAACTTATATGAATAAGGGTGCATCAAATAAAGTAATTTTGAGGGTTAATGTATTCAAAATATATATCTTACTGGGTGTACCAGCCTATACAGGTTGGTACAGTGAAATCTCCCTTTGTAACGTACACCTCTGAATGGCAGAGTCTTCTTCACAGCAGCGGACAAATTAAATTTCCCCTGCAAAATAATATGGGCAGTGAAACAACTTTTCAATAATGAACTTTCTCAATAAAGGACACAAACACTTCTAAAAAAGCATATTTATACATATCAATCTTTAAACAGTGGACAAAAATTGAAACCATCAGTTCATATGTATAGTACAGGGTGTTTTATTTGTAGGAGGCCTCACATTTACTGCAAATGTTTGCAGAAATGGGAGTCTTGCCTGCTTGGCGCAAACTTCCCTTCACCTTACCCTGAAAAGCTCAGTTCACGGACATTCTCAGTGCTGTCAACATGTACCTAAACTGAGCAGAAAGAGTTGTTGGTGAAATCGTATTGGACACCGGGTTCATTCAAGGCTGCAAACTAAAATTTCATAAATAGTTGGCTAGAGAAGATGGTGAAAAACTGGAGAATACAGACATGTTGGTGAATGTCCATATGGGCCGCTACCTCGCAATAACTGGCTGTCCCAAGAGATTTCTTTCACACCTACAACTTGACACAGAGCAGCAAAGAAATGAAAGATTTACCCATATTTAATATCTAGAGTGCAGGAATTGCTTTAACACCTTTGTGACTGAAAAGGATGACATCCCTGACATAACATTTTTATCAGAATACACTCTTCCAGGCCAGAGTGAATCCACATGCAATTCATGAAAAAACCACTGCATGAACTGAAGATTGGAATGTAGTGCTCATCACAAACGTGCATAATAGGGTCCATCTTTTTTTAAACAATAAACTCAAGGCGTGTACTGCAAAATTGACACATTCTATAATCAGTTGGATGACATCGAGTTACTTGGTTACTTCAAGCAAAACGGGGTGACCTATCACATGTCCAGATCTATGGTGGTTGTAACCAGCTTCTTCAAAGATAGCATAATCTTGAGACGACTATGTTCACCAAGGACTCCAAACTTTTTCTTATGGGCATGTTTTATTATTATTATTATTATTATTATTATTATTATTATTATTATTATTATTATTAGCACCGCGTCTTACTACCCGTTCGGGTTATACGCACTTACGCTAATGTCCGAGGATTGAACCCCGGACTGCCAGCACAGAAGTCTGACACCTTACCCCTAGACCACCAGGTCACCTCTTATGGGCATGTTGAGGGGAAAGATGCCAATAAACCATGCACAATCCAGGAACTGAAAGAGAACATCATTTCTGCAAATGATGGCCTCAGCCATACTCGGCTAATTAACACGTTCGCAAACGTTGAGCGCAGGGTTGCCCTCTTACAGTTTATGTTGGACATTTCTCAAGGTATGTTCTGCCACGATAATGTTTGCTTACCTTCAATATTATGTCTGTAGGAATGTCCCTGTCTGGTGTGATGAGTTAACGGGCCTTCCTTCCCACTCTTGAAAAAAAATAATTCTAGAATAGTCAATGTGGTAATAACTACTGTACTTCAAGGTCGTACCTCCCCACACCTTCAGTCAGCAGGGGTTTGGATTAGGGGATGTTCCACCAATTAGTCTGTGCTCATGAGCACATTACAGTACAGGCCTACAGTTCAGATTTCATCATGTTTGTGTAATGTTCTGTGAAATCTGTACAGTAGCTTAAGCTATGTAGTGCCTACAAAAACAAATATCACAGCCTTTTACTACATGTTCAGGTAATATGTACAAAATGTATGTGTTAGGCATAATTATCCTGCATGTAATATTGCACAATAAAAGTAATTAGACTTTTGTAGGGGAAAAAAACTCCACAGTATATAGGTTAATAATAGATCAGTGTGTTCAAGCAGAATGAATTAGAAAATTAATTTTTTTTCCAAATAATGGACACTTCCTTATAGTCGACTTTTTTTGATCCCAGAAAATATCTGCTATCAAGATAATTTGACCATAAAAATTTTATTGCAGTTTTGACAAGCATATGATTGTCAAACTTACTATTTTACATGTGGTTCAGAATCTAATAATGTTGCATTTATCAGGGGTAAGGTGGCCACTGGTTCTTAATTTGCTGATGTAGGATGTTTCAGGGGTAATGGTGGCCAGTGGTTCTTAATTTGCTGTAGATGTTTCAGGGCATGTTATTTTATTTACTTTAACCTATGTTTCAGCTGTGTCGTTCTTTTATTATATTAGCACGGTTACTACCATTCATTGTACATTACGCTATGTGTAATGGTAGGTGTTGTGAGTGAAAGAAGGACCTAGTTTAAGTGAATCGAACCACGTGGCGACTGGCATTCCATTCACGATGTCTTGTTAAGGTGAAGAGGTTTGGTAATCAATAATCTGTGCCGACGGGATTGACCCGGCCGTCGCGAAGTCTGCACTTACCTGACTAGTTCTTTATTAAAGCCATATATTTTCCACAATCGTCTTGGTAGACTTAGGGCTGGTCTTATGACTCCTGGATAAATATTAATCTGGTGTTAGATATTTTTATTTGTTTGATAAGTTAAAAGTGCATCTTATGACTGCCAGATAAAATTTATTTATCCATCACTTTTTATCGGGAGGTTTAAGTTTTTATCTTTTATATTTTAAGTTATATATTTCAAATCGTTCTATAAACATGAAGTTCCTTAGTCTATCTTTGTTTTCATGTCTCTTTTATAATGATGAAAGAACATCTCCAAAATTCAACAATGTCTGAGGTGTAATAGAGTGCAATAATTTGAGAACGAAGGAATGGAGAGAGAAGTTTGTTTTTATATCTAGGGGGGTGACCTGGTGGTCTAGGGTTAAGGTGTCAGACTTCTCTGCTGGGGTCCAAGGTTCAATCCTCGATCCTGGCACAATTTATCGATTGCCAAACGCTTCCTTCACCTCTGACAAGACGTGTATTAATCACAAACTTGTGAATGTGTGGAATGCCAGCCCCATCGTGGTTCAGATTCCACGTTAAACTGTAGGTCCTCCATTTCACTCATTAAACACCCTACCATTACACATTAGAGTAAGGCGTATAGCCCGAACGGGTAGTAAACGTGATGCTATAATAATAATAATAATAAATCTAGGCCTAACCTAACTATTCTTTCAGGTTGCTTCCTTCATATAAATTAATTTATATTACTGTGCAGTCTTTCTACACTATCTTATTATACATTTCCAAGCCATTAGGCACTATTAAAGTGCTTAGTTATTCAAATAACCTATATTTTTTATCCAAGCACATAGTTTAAAAATCTAGTTTTCAATACAATAAATTGTTTCAAAAAGCCTCGTTTGTAGATTATTTTAATAATGAAAGCCTGTGTATTTCTGCGAATTAAAGTCCAACGTTTTGGGACAAAGTCAGAACAAGTTAAACATTCTTGTGCAAAAAAATTACAGGGGTATGTTAAAAATAGAGAATTGGTGTTTTAGTTTAATTTAATTGTGGTATTTAATGGTTACTTTCTGAATCAACTGATTATATATGCATACAATTTACAGATTAACTTAAATTCGATTTAATTCCCACAATGGAAGGTGAGTCTTTTGAACTTAATATTCTTTGGTGTTATAAAGGAAACACTTTGTTACAATGTAATGGTTCTTGGAATAAAAAAATAAATAAAAACAACCCTGTTGTAAGACCTTTCTTTCAGAAATAAAAACTTTATTCAAAAGAAATATTCCTAACAAAAGTTTTCAACATAAGAAAGTCACACAATATTTCAATATAATAAATTATTTAAAATTTATACTGACAAGTTAGAACTACTGTACCTGTAAATACATTCTTCATTCAAGTTTTATTCATTACACTAATTTATTTAACCTAAACATCAAGTGTAACATCATTTTTAAACTATATACCTTAAAAGAATGTGAAAAGAAAAAAGAATAAATTTAATCATTACAGTTTTACTTAGTTAACTTCTGTTTATAAATATAACAAATTTAAATACCAACCCCCTTAACTGGAGAGATTATATTGGCTCACAATCTCAGTTGAAAATGACTTTCATTAAAGCAATATCACCGGCTAAATTAAAGCTTCAAAAGGTCCTAATACAATTGACTGATAGATGTCTACAAACTTATTCTTCAGTGAAATAATCCAAAACACTTTCAGCAACTGCTCAGAAAATTTTAAAGTAATTTCAAATCGAAACAAAATTATAACTAGAGTCAAACATGAAATGCAGCAGTGGGGTGGCAAACAACTAGGTAAAGGCCTGGGACAATTGCCCCCATCACTGTTTTTTTTTCTTTTTTTTTTTTGGAAGTCTGTGCAAGGAAGTGGAGATGTTTCTCCTAACGATGATTGTTCACATTATTCACAAACAACAAAGACATTGACCATGCATGAGGGTTGCCACTTTGTAGACATTGTTGTACACATCTAACCATTACTTTTGTCTACAAATACACTAATTTAAATTAATATTTCTCAATATCTTCTTAAGATGTTGTGGTGAGGACAATAGAAATACATCTTTTTGCACCAGAGAATATTTTTAACATTTTTAAGGTGTTTTTCATTCCTCTGTGTTATTATGTTTAAATGTTTTTATATCAATTACAAATTATCAAATTAGAGAGAGGTGTGGAAACTTTGAATTCAATATTAGTCATATTTAACTGAAAAACTTTTGGTTTTAAAGACAATAGAGTTTTGAAAAAAAAAAAAAATCTAACTACTAATTAATTTTTTCACAGAAAAAACAAATTCAGGAAAAAGTGTGAGAGAAACTATAGATATATCCTTGCTATATCCACATGTATGATGAAATTATAAATATTTGATCAAATTGAGATAATTAGAAAGTGATTGCAAGTTTAAAAGTTGTGTGTTTGTTATTTGTAAAATAGGTGTAAAAAAAGAAAATCTCCAAGAATAATTTAAAATCTTGTTAGCTACATAATAAAAGTAAATTGAGTATGCTATGAAAACAAAATCAACCAACATTTTAAATATTATCTTTCAATTCAAGCAACCCTTGAAATATATGTCGAATAATAACAAGTTATAAACTTAAGGTAAATGTATGAATAAAATAATTTCAAAAATAAAAATATGTGAAGTTAGATTAAAGTTTTCAAGTATCAAGTATATTCTTGGCTTTGAATTTAAAAAAAATTGGTCTTGGCACACCCCTAATGTAAATTATACATCCACACCACAAGTTTCAAACACAATAAATATTCAAATTTACAATGTCTCCCCAAAGTCTTTAAAACTTTTATTTGCAAAAATAATAAACTAGTTAGCTTTATTATGGAAGTTTATAGCCAAGATTAAATACAGTACCTGCTAAGCCTTAACTATTTGTTTATTTTCCTTAAAATGCATTAATAGAAAGCAAACAATTTGTTACTGGCTAATGACAATGGAGTTCATTAAATATCAACTACCATTATCTTTCATATTAATATCAATATCTTCCATATCAACTATCATTCATTATATTCAATAACAAGAAAATATTAACAAAGAAAACTACAGGAGAATACATCTAAACAAAAACTGAAAGCTCTGAACAAAACTTATTAAAATAATAGATTTTAATTAAAATGGCATAAACAAAATTTTAATTTTGACCAATAAATTATTGTGAATATTAAATTTGAGCTTGATTCATGAATGCAACTTTTGTTTTTTACTATCCATTTGGGTCATAAGCCAATGTATTAGATAAAGAACAAAATTTTAAGGTTCAAAGTGGACTTTGATTAGAACATTTAAATGTATTTAAAACAAAATATATTATAATGAGCATTATAGGTTAGCACATCATGCATCCAATTATTTGAAGACTTTAACGAGAAAATGTACAAATTGATATAAAATATGAGTTATCACCCCAAATTGGTACAATCAAAAACTTAAGAAAACAAAAATATCAACAATACAAATACATTAGAATCATTATCTTCCTTTAATTTTAAAAGTTTTATAGGCCCTAGTGAACTTTTTTTAATCCAATAAATTATTTTAGTTTATTGTTACTTCATAATTTGAAATAAAGTCAAATTAAATAATTTCTCAAAGAAATAGTGATACTTTAAAGAACTTAAAAAAAACTAATTCACAGGAAAATGTTCAAGGAGATCTTTTCATGACAATAAAACATAACATAAGTTGTACATCAGTCATTGGCTTAGCGAGTCTTCACTATCCTTAGGTGGCAACTCCGTCAGTGTGGTGTGACAAAACAACAAAAATAGTTAACCTAACACTATATATACACAGCCTAGGCTTCAGACACCACCACAGGTGGGAAAATTGGGGACGAGCTGGTCGTAACGGGCTGAGGTAGATGTTTCGAGGGAAGAGTCCTCTCGAGTGAGCCAAGGGTGTAATATTACTTCCTCTGCGGACACTCGCTTACTGGGATCTCGCTGTAGAAGGCTGCGGATGAGACATTTGGCTCGCGAAGACAGACAGTCAGGAATGATGAAGTTACCTCTGCTGATCTTGGCAAACAGGCTGGCGTGCTCGGTATCATTGAATGGATACCTGAACAAAAAGAAAGATCTTTATAAATATTTTAGGTCTACCATAGAAATACAAATATAATCATGGCAAATAGATAAAAGAATGTTAGTAAAGGTTATTATTTTTTAAAATAACTGATAAGTTATGACTTTATAATATAGCAATACTTTCAAAGAATTGTCAAATGATTTTGAGATGAAAATATTACATCACATGATATTTTACCACTTGATGTATTTTCATTGCTCAGCGATGTGGAGAAGAGTACCACACAAGTGGGTACCTTTAAATTCTCAAAATTCTTTAGTTAAATGCTCCCCAAAAAATGTACATCAAGTCATAGAATTTATTTTATTTTTATATACTAGGTACATTGTTTTTCTAATAAAGTAAAACAAACTATGTTACAAAAAAAGTGGAATGTTGTTTATTATAGGTAAGGTAGTAAAAAATAAATAAAATATTTCAAAATATTTGTTGTTCTTGACAATTTTTAAAATTTCATTAAGGTACCACTTAAAAAACTTACGAAATTGCATACAAATATATAGATTTTTTGCAAGTGAACTTTATTTAATATTAACTTCCTATCAAATAATTAAATACCTTCACTTTAGTTTACAGCTTCAAAAGTAAGCGGTTTTAATTATTTTTTTACACAGCGTCTACTAATAATGGCTAGGGATGAGGAAGATTCAATTTAGAGGAAGTGTATCCCAATTGTATGCAAATTTGTGGTAAATTTCTTTAAAACAAAACTAGCCTCAATACACCCGACCAGAATATGAACAGCGATATCCTTGGTATCTGCAGTCTAGTCTATTGTGTGAGTGACACCTTAAGCCAGGCATGTCAAACTCGTTTAATCATAAGGGCCAAATTGTAAATGAAAATACTGTTGGGGCCGTATTTAAAAAAAATACTGTCCTTTTTACTACAAAAAGAAACTTAGGATTTTTATAAATCTAAATAAAATTATGTAAGGGTGCAAGTATTAGGCTTTACATCTTGTGTTGAAGTAACTTTCCTGATTGATGATGAAAGCTTGTCTGTAAGCCATGATCTCTCAGGTGATTTGTTCCTTTACATAAAGGAAAAGAACAACGTTCACACACACTGCCCAAAATTGCCCATATTTGGTACACAAATTTAACAATCGACCTCACAGGCTAGATATGCCCAAACAATGACTAATTTCTGCATATCATTATCAAAAATGGTTTATTTCTACTAAATTTATAAAAATATTAATCATGTTATTTCGTTAAAGGACTGCCTGCGGGCTGCACGAATCACGGATCGAGCTGCATATTTCGACCTTAGGGTTCGGCCAGACTGACAAGCGAGCGCGCGAGCGAGCGCGTAAGCGACTGGGTGGCCAAACTGGCGAGCGCGCGAGCGAGCGCGTAATTAGCGGACCCTAGTTAGATTATTATTAGCACCGCGTCTTACTACCCGTTCGGGTTATACGCACTTACGCTAATGTGTAATGGTAGGGTTATTGTGAGATGAAATGAAGGACCTACAGTTTAACGTGGAATCCGAACCACGGTGGCGACCTGGCATTCCCCACATTCACAAGATGTCTTGTCAGAGGTGAAGGAAGGGTTTGGAAATAAGATAAATCTGTGCCGGGACCGAGGATTGAACCCCGGCTGCCAGCACAGAAGTCTGACACCTTACCCCTAGACCACTAGGTCACCGCCCCCCCCCCCCCCCAGTTAGAGAAGATGTATCTGTCAAACACACTTAGTACATCTCTGCTCCTCGAAAATTCTTACAGAAAATATTGTGTATTTATAAAAAAGAAAAAAGTAGAAGTGCATCCAATTAATAAATTGAGAAATGCGTATGGTACTGTACTGAAGTGTTTTAAAATCAGATTTGCCGCACCAGTGGCGGAATGGTGCGTTGCACTCGATAGCTTTTAACTAGGAGGCAAAGGTTCGAATCTTGGCTCAGTGAACTGAAGGTGATTTTTAAAACCTATTTATTGTTGTGGCTTTTTCATACTCTCTCCAAACTAATGGTGATTCTTATTTGTAAAGGCCTACTTTGATTATAATATTGAATTATTTTAACATATCGGGTTTACATATATACATTATACTATTTATGGTCTTACCAATTAAATGAGGCCATTATTATTATTATTATTATTATTATTATTATTAGCACCGCATCTTACTTCCCGTTCGGGTTATATGCACTTACGCTAATGTGTAATGGTAGGGTGATTGTGAGATGAAATGAAGGACCTACAGTATAACGTGGAATACGAACCACGGTGGAGGCCTGGCTTTCCCCACATTCACAAGATGTGATTAATACACGTCTTGTCAGAGGTGAAGGAAGGGTTTGTAAATCAGATAAATCTGTGCCGGGACCGAGGATTGAACCCCGGCCGCCAGCACAGAAGTCTGACACCTTACCCCTAGACCGCCAGGTCACCGGGCCATTAATAGCAAGTGTGTTAAACCTATCACTGATAGAAAAAAGTCAAATATCATGTCAAAATGAGAAGTTTCCCCAGCACTCAATGAACCAACATACAATAATATTGCCTAGCGCCTGTAAACTAGACTGTACCGGGTCGAGCGCGCGCGCTTGAAAAATAGAACCAGTTCTATCTTTCAAGCGCGCGCGCTCAGTCGCTCGCGCGCTCGCTCCAGTGTGGCCACCCCCATTACAACCAATGTGTTCTATTTTATATTTTAGTCGCTCGCGCGCTCGCTTGCTCGCTCGCGCGCTCAGTCTGGCCGTACCCTTAGAAGTGAGTCTGTTTTACTTCAAACAATTTGGCTAGTATGCAAGCATAAGTATATAATACCTATGTAAATGTAGACCTCTGAATACAGATCTATAAAGAGTTGAGCGATACGAACCTTCCTACCAACATGGTGTAGAGCAACACCCCTAGACTCCACATATCTGCTGCCCGCCCTGAATAATGAGCGTGACTTCGCAGGATCTCTGGACACACATAGGCAGGACACCCTCTCTTATCTCGGAGAACATCATCGTCAGAGTCCTCCAAGACTACTGCATCTTCCAGGGTCTCCAACTTCAACTGTGTTCTGTACACACACAATTCACAATTTATTAATACTAATGATGGGTTGAATTCACTTTTTTTCTCTCTATGAATCTTTAATTCAATTCTTATAAAACATTAACCCTAAGAGGTTTTTATTTGGTACTTTTCTTAATTATAGCATGAGTCACAATTATTTTGTTACCAAAGAAAATAAAAATTGTTAACTAAATGTCAGTTATATTTGTTATAATGTGACTTAAAAGGTAAAATTAATGGCGTGATAGGCTAAAGCTTTACTAAGTACTGTATGCACATACTGTAGTGTATACTGTACCAAAATTTTAAAGAAAAAACTAATCTTATGTTCTTAAGACTGGGATAGTTAGAAGATTCAAGCGACCTATCTCAAACTAACACACTCATAACTATGCTATTGCCGCGATTTAAACCCAGGCTAATCCAACTATAAGACTCGCTTCACATCCTAAACATTGTTGTCGAAACATCTCACTTGATTAATAAAAAACACCGTTACTCAGATGTATATTGTATGCTGCTTCCTACACACCTTCCCCAGACCTTGCACAAGTTAGCTGCTGGGTGACCACACCCACCAAGTTTTGCAACACCCTGACCTCTGAATGAAACGAGTGGTTACACAGGTTGCTCTGCAGACGGTGCCAATGTCAACACATCTCACACTTTATGTGAAATACAAGTTTTAAAAAAGAGCAGGAGAATGTTTACAAGTAATCAGTAAGGTGATCAACCGTTTAAGGTTTTGACAAATTCATTATTTGAAATAAAATTTATAGTTTAATTAATAAATTATGTATGGGACTATTTATGGTTTCCGCCACCTTAGCTCAGTCGGTAGCATGCCTTTCTACTAAGCTAAGGGTCTCGGGTTCTATTCCTGGCATGGCCGAAACATTTATTATTGGTGAAATGTGGGTTTACCCCTTTCACAGTGATGAATTAACAGCCGGAAACTGGATGTTGGGCCTGTCCTAGTCTTTGAAATATATGACATATTGACCTAGGCCACAGGCTGGAAACAGTAATGGATGTTAAAAAAAAAGAACTATTTTTGCTTCTAGACCTACAGTGTTTTAGAAGTTTGAATGACTTAAAAAAAAGTACTACTCAAGCTGTAATGCCTAGTTTTAAGGAGGAGCGTTTAAACATTCTTGTAACGTTCTCTTTTTCGCTGAAATTATCTCCATTATCGAAAACATAACAAAAAAAACCTCACAGATCATCCATCCAGCCAAAAAAATGCAACCAAGTGCACTAATGTTATATCCCCCAATAGTTTTAAAATGTCTCCATAGTAAACTATGGTTAAAGAGTAGGTCTGTTTCAGCAACAATAGCAATCATATTGCCCCCCTCCCCCCCCCCCACACACACACTTTACAAGGTACGGTAATTAATGTGCACTTTCTGAGCCAACTGATTATATCAGCACATGACTTGAAAACCACTTAAATCTCAAACAAACACATCATTCAGCCCCAGCTGTTGATTTATCACTGAAGAGGTGAAACTCACATTTCATCAGTGATAAGATTTTCAGCCATGTTGGGAATCGAACCCGGGACCCCACGCTACCGACTGAGCTAGCCAACTATATTCCGTTCACGATAGGTTTTTACCTGGATGACAGTTAGAAAATCATATGTTTAGGTTTTGGGTTTCCAACACTTGTAAAAGATCACTGTTTTGTTAAAAATGAAAAGATCTTTAATTACTGTTATATATTACATTTAAAATAACGTAAATTTAAGTTTTCTCATACTATTTCATTTTTTAAATAATTTCTTTTTATCAAACTCGAAACAATATTTTAAACATAATTAAAAGTACTTATTTTTAGTTTTGGAACGTTACTGATTTTGTGTAATATAGTGCACACATCAATATCTTTTAATACAGGCATCGTATTTACTTGGAAAAGAGAAAATTGTTGTCATTTTTTTACAGACAATAAATGATTTTATGATTATTTTATCGTATTTTGAAATATTGAACTGAATAAAATATTTTCATCGATTGCGTGTCTGCATCATTGTAAAAAACTTGTTTACCGTCATATTCAACCATATGGTTTAGATTCGTCAGTCGCCATTTTGAAGCTATGTTCGTTAGAAGTTTTTGTAAAAGTGGTGTTAATATTTTTTGAAGGGGAATAAAACTATAAATAAACTTTTTGTCCGTTCTCAAATAAATATATAAATAATATTGGCCTAAATTACTGTGGTTAACTATCACATAAATATATTACCATCTGTTTTCATTACAGTCATCCAAAGTGATAGATGTCAGCTGTTGGCGTAGTGATATATTGGGGATTACTTCTAGTAACATTTCGAGCTGTCATCCAGGTAAACTTAGCTCGTGAATGAATTATAGCTTTTTTTTAATCAACGTTTTCCAAAGTGTTGGATATTTTTCATCAAATACTTAGTGCGTTTGCATGGGTTCCGGAGAGAAGTAAAAATATTAAAATAACTGTTGACCACCATCTTATAAAATGTTGTTATAGTTTAAAATGAACCTCTCATCATTATATAAGTCCGAGGCACCATGACCAATTCAAAGTATCTGTTGAAAACCTTTAACAATGGATGTAATAACCCGAGGTCTAAATGATTATTGAGCTTGAATAGGAATTTCAGTTTATTTCGCAGTATCTGTTGCGAGTGTGGTGAAAGAGTCCGCAGGGCTAGTTTGCATCATCCTCCGCCAGTCAGACTGTTGTCTGCTTGCAACACCGCTCTTAGTACACTGACACAGTGGCAACCTTGCACAAACTACACAGATTACAGGGACTCGCCGCTTCAATATTATGTTACACTATTTGCTACAGTCAGATTCAAAGAAGAACGAGCTCTTTAAAAAAAAAAAGTTTAAATATAATAATATAGTCATACTGTACGTCAAGATATGTGATATTCGAGGTTCAAATCTCGATCGGGTGAACTGGGGGTGGTTTTGCCTAATTGGTTTTCCACTCTCCCTCAACGCAAACGCGGGTTCACTTCCTCTATATTCAACCTTCAATTCCTAGTCCCATTAGCGTAATTAGTACTTTAGCATTAAACCCGAACGGGTAGTAAGACGCGGTGCTAATATAAAATATCCTACTATAAAAAAATACGAACAGTAGGGGCCTAGATGTGTGCTTAATAAAGAGAAAAAGTTTTGACAAAATTCCAGGACACCCTTGACCGATATTCAAGATCTGTTGATACTATCATGTGCAGAAAACTACACTCTTATGTTGCTATCGGAGAAATATTTGATTTATTTTGGCCAAAAAATGTCAACTCTATAAAAACTGTAAAAATACTTGCGTTCCCTTCTGTCGCACCTTACTTAATGTTTACCCACTTCCAGATGAGCTAGAAACTTGAAATTTGGCAAACTTATAGCTTCTAGCCTGTAACCGACGGGAAAATTCCAAAAAGTTAAAAAAAAAAAAAAAAAAAATTAACCGCCAAAAAAATTCAAAATGGCGGAGCACCTTTAAAAGTCGGTGCGGACCTTTCTTTGGAGGTTTCTTGTGGCTAAACGGTGAAGACCTATCAAAAAAACAGCTCTAGAATAAAATTAGTTTACATCCACTTTCAAACGCCCCCAACGAGCAAAGCGAGTTAATAGTATAAAATGTAAACACTAATTTTCATAAAAAGTTATGGCAGTTTAATTTTCAGTCCAGGGAGATTAACGTGTTTTGTACTGAAGCATACACAAAACAAGGTGGTTGTTCCAAGACGACGTAATATATGGCTCAATAGACAATGTGGGGGGAACAAAAAACAGTCGATACCCTCGGTATGTAGCAACAGTTCTTATTTGAAGCAATGAACAGGTACAGGGTGTTACAACATTCCACACACACACAGTCTATTCTATCTTTGTGTCGGGAGAGGTGAAAGACCCAACCTGCACCAATCATCAACGTGGACCGCGTTGCATCAACTACATTTAGATACACTCACATTTTCAAAGGAAGGGCCTTTTTGTAAACACCAAAATTGATTGCATTTTATTATATTAGTGTTATTTTATAGTTATTGATAATATTTCAAAAGTAAGAGCTGCAGATCACATGACTTGACGTATGAATAGCTGTCAGATGAGTCTCTTCTTATGAAAGAACTGTAGCATAGCTCATTTGGAATATAGACCCACCCCTGCCCCCCCATTCAATATTTCATTGTCATAGGCGTCGCTACCTTTTCATTACTGTGAGATATAGGAGAACTAATTTTCACCTTGAATTATACAATTAAAAATTATTTCGTATTATATGAATAACACGAATAATTGATGAGAGAACTCAATAGTCAATGCACTACTTCAAATATTAATATTTTTTTAGCACCACGTCTTACTACCCGTCCGGGTTCTACGCTTATGTGCTAATTACAGTTATGGTTTTTAGGGATTAAGAAGGCTATATTGCTAGGGAGTATACTCGTATTTACGTGGAAGGAGAGTAGGAAACCATTTTGGGAAAACAAAACAACCTCAGTGCACCCGACCCAGATTTGAACCTCGAGCTCCTCGTCATCGGCAAACTAGTCTAACACGAGAGTGACGCCTTAGACCGTGCGACCACCGAAGCGGGTAGTATGGATTTTCAATTTTCTGATTAAAACCATTATTCCCTGTTTATTTTACGGTACCAAAAATGTCCCATTCCGTCAATGGACTAATAGGAATAGGCTAGTCCCCACACATTTTTAGTTTATATATTTTGAGTTAAATTTCCATCAGAAGTGCTGTCACAATACTTGCGCGGCCCCTTTCTTCTCTCAAAACTAGCATCGGAAGCGCTCGAGTCATATCGGCTCTTACCGGGAAGACCGGGCCAGCCTAAGCCTAGTCCTTCTGTATAATAAGATATATATGCAAACGTTTGGCGTTCCGTCACAAGTATTATTATTATTATTATTATTATTAGCACCGCGTCTTTACTACCCGTTCGGGTTATACGCACTTACGCTAATGTGTAATGGTAGGGTGATTGTGAGATGAAATGAAGGACCTACAGTTTAACGTGGAATCCGAACCACGGTGGCGACCTGGCATTCCACACATTCACAAGATGTCTTGTCAGAGGTGTAGGAAGGGTTTGGAAATCAGATAAATCTGTGCCGGGACCGAGGATCGAACCCCGGCCGCCAGCATAGAAGTCTTGACACCTTACCCCTAGACCACCAGGTCACCCGTCACAAGTAAATGTAATTTTTTGTTTGCTTCTTATAAGTGGTAGTGTTGTGGTTGCTAAGCTTACGTAATTGTTCCCATTAGTGTTAAAATGTTCGATTGTCAATTTAGTTTGACAGTGTTTGGAAGTGTGAATGAACTATTGAAGGGGACTCGGATTTGGAAACTGTTCCCTCACAACAAAGCTTGGGGAAGGGACCTGATACAAGTAGCAGGGTTAGTGAAGGTAGTTCAGTGGGATGTAGCAGTGCCGATAACCTTTCGCATTGCTGTGTTATTGACCGATTATTCGCAGTTTCATTTGGAGCCCTCACTTTTGAATAAAAGCAGCAAATAGTAATGAAAGGTAGGCCAACTACAGACATTTATGCTAAAACAAAAATGAAAGAAACAGAATATTATACTTCTTCAAAATGTTAAATGAATGCAAATCAAAGCCCAGATGTGCCATGAAAAGACTCACTCACAACTATCCATAATAACTAAATTAAAAAATTTCGGGAAAAACAGAATAGATTTTCAACTGAGTGAGCAAAAACGGCTAGACGTTTTAAAACATAATGCAGAGGTTGGTTCAAATTGGGAACTAATAAAAGATGAATTAATGTTTGCGGTTTTTGGCTAAACAAAACCTGCCATTCAGAGGTTGCGACGAACGGGAAGATTCCTTTAACCCGGGAAATTGAATTGAACTAATGCAGTTACTTTCTAAATACGATAGTTAATTGGATTTTCATCTCCAGAGCAGGGGGGCGTATAAAGGAACCTCCAAAAAAAATAATTCAAAACGACATAATTGAATGTGCTGGTGATTAATTTTGGACGAAACTGCGGAAATTACAAAGCCATCTAAACTTTCGACAGTCCCTCGATATGTAAGAGATGATGACATTTATGAAAGATTTATTGGTTTTTCAGATGTAAGCAGTTATCGCACTGCAATTGTTTTAAGTGTCGCGCAAACCTTCAGAATTCTACGATGCATTATTTCAAAAGATGGTTCACGCCAAAATAAGGTCGAAAGATTCCAAAAGGGTTCTTTTTACCTTAACAACCCTGTGTGAGTTTTATTAATAGAAAATAAAATGTGAAAAATTGACATGGGTTCACTTTCAAAGACCTTTTAAGCATATTCACGGAGATATCAGCCTGGTCATTATGAAAAAAGTCTAAGATTTAAATTTCCGCCGACAAATACTGTAATATTTTGATAAGCCCGCAAGTGAAAATTTCAAGATATTTGAGAACTAGCAGCGAGTTTTCCTCTTTTACCAAGTTTCTTAGTTTTTATTCCCCTATTTCTTATTTTCCATGACAAAGGGTGGTTGTAGGTGAAGGGCGAGAGGGAGTATAGCTTTGACAGACTATAGAAGTACCAACTGCGGTGGCCGCAAGGTCTAAGGCGTTACTCTCGCAATAGACTAGACTGCTGAACACGGGGCGATTAGTGTTCGATTCCGGTCGGGTGTAAGCCCCTACTAAAGTTGGTTTTTCCTTTAAAAAAAAACACACTCCGCACAAATGCGGGTACATATCATCTACATCCACTCTTCCTAATCTCTAACCCATTAGTGTAATTTGTACATTGGCGTATAACCCTAACGGATAGTAAGACACGGTGCTAGAAAAAGAAAGAAAGATCGTTCCATAAAATGACAGAGAACATTGTATTTTAAGTCGTATGGCCTGACAGCGAGTGATACTTTATCGCTGTAAGAGGCGGCCACCTTAATACCTCCCACTCTATTTGCCATTTCGCAAAAGAGTTGTCTTATAAGTAAATAAGTCGGTGCGCGGAGAAGAACGAAGAAAGTGACCGGTGATTGAACCCGGATAATGTCCTAGAGAGAAAATCGCGCCAAGCGGTTAGCAAATAGAAATCGCACAGGTCCAGAAAGCAGAACGCCGAGGTGTGTTCTATCTCTGACCGAATTTAACCAGGGAGGGGGCAGGGAGGTCAGAGACATCGATTCGGGACAATGGAAAAAAGATAAAGACGCGTGAGGCTAGGGATGTCAAAAAAAGTATTGATACTTTACTATTCTCGATATTTTCCTTTCGATACTAATGATTTTTTATTCGATACTTTTTTTTCCAATATTTGTACTCATACTCCGGTATCGGATCGGTATCGAAAGAAACAACTTTTTTGTTATCTTCACTCATGCTGTGATCAAAATGTTTACTAAGGTGGACTGTGTAGGAAGAACAAATAACACTATTTCTCAATTGTCACTAATTTTCTGCATGACAAGCAAAAATCAAATCTAGCATTCAATTTCTTTTAACTCATTATAACTCAAAGCAGTTCTTTCATCTTTGTTTATAAATACAGTCTGATACCTGACGTGGCGAGTAGCGACCAGTCTTACTTACTACCCCTTCCTTTATCAAGGAGCACGATCATCACATAATAATCCTTTGTAGTCAGAACTCAAAGTTCCCCCAATACTAGTATGGTGATACTTTTCTTTCAATACCACATCTCTACGCGAGGCGGACAGGACCTGTCAGAAGAAACACAAGAGATCAACGATGCTCCATATTAGCCATTCGGTCCATACGCATACATATATTACGTCGGGGATAAGTAAGGTAGAATTTGAGAGGAAATGTATCTGTATTTGCGGTGAGGGATAGTGGGAAACCATTTAAAAAAAATTTAAGTAAACCCAGACGGGATTCGCACCCCGATTTACCCACCACCTGTAATCCAGTCTAACACGCAAGTTAAAACATACTATCACCGATAAATTAAATTTAAATAATATTATACGAAGCTTGAGAAATACAAACGCTAAACCATTTATCTTCTAATAGTTTTGGTTCTCCACGAGCCTAATTGTCGATTGTACTATCCACATCTATTACTTTAACAGGGAAGGGTCGAGGAAGGTAGAGTTTATAGGAAATTTAACCGCATTTGTGTGAGAAAGTATTAAGGAGAAAACGCCTCCGAACAACCTGTCAAGGATTAGAGACAATGAGCCCACGTGCCTAAAGATAGTGTTTGTAATAGTTGATTAACACGGGTGTACTTGATTCATTCAACACCTTGCGCCATTCTGTATTATCAGTTTAGTGAGAGAACAAGTCGTGGTAGATTTGAATAAACAGTCCTAGTCATTAATCACCATTTCAAACAACTTTATCTTGGAGGTGGGTTTTTTTCTAAGTAAATTTATATCGCGTTAAAATTAATCCTGACTGAGTCTCGCCCGAGCTTCGTTAGTTACGTTCTAATCAAAATGAAACTTAAAATGTTTAAACGATGCTGAGAGTTTCGTCTCCTAAACCTCCTTACAATTAAGTCCTCTAAAAAATTGTTCCTCTGTTTGACTAGAGATTTGCAACGTGTTTTTTTTAATGCTTTAATAAAGGATGACCACCTTTGTGGTCTTGTGGTCATAGTTCGTAGCTACAGATCCTGAGGTCCCGGTTCGATCCCCGGCGCTTCTAGATTTTACTGTGTATGTTGGGTTTGGAAAGAGGTCAAACTCAGCCCCTAGAGGACAAATGAGGAGCTACTTGAATAAATTAGCAGCAGCTCCGGTCAAGAAAACTGAGATAAATGACCGGAGGGTTCGTTGTTCTAGCCACATGACAACATTTATCTGCAAATGTTGGCACTATCTTCGCTTGCGGGATGACGCTATACAGTTTTTTAAATAAAGAAATGTAATTGTAATCTTACTTCCCGTTCGGGCTATCCAAATATTTAGCCTAACGGGGCAAGTAGAGCTAATTAAGGTACAAAAGAAAGGAGTGTACCCGTATTCACGTGGAGAGATTGTGGGAAAAACATTAAAGAAAGAACCTTAATACACTCTCCCGGGATTCAAACGCTATGCCTTCGTCACCTGGAAGACAAGACTGATGATGCCTCTACCTACCAGCGCGGGTTATAATTACATTAGTTTTAATCTGTATTGATTGTATGCACTGTCATATTTTCTTCCCCCTATCGAGACGGAACCACGGCGGCCCCATCACTCTCGTGTCAGACTGGACTGCCGATGACAGTGAGATCTGGGTTCGAATACAGGTCGGATGTACCGAGTGTGGTTTTTACTAAATGGTCTAACTCTCTCCTTCCACACACATGCGGGTGTACACACTTCCTCTAAATTCAACCTACCACAAGCTGAGTCATGGCACAGCGGTTTCAGATGACAAAACTTTTTAAATAAACAGAAAAAAGTTGTCAAATTCCAGAACAACCTTGACAGATATTCAACAAAAGTTGATCTCATCACGTAAATAAAACCAAACTATGTTTCTACTGGGTCCATATTTTATTTATTTTGACCAAAATGTTTGAGGCAGAAAGAGCGAAAACCCTGACCTTTCTCGCGTCCACTACTCCCACTTTAGTGTATGCGAAGAAGCCCGGACGAGTACTCAAAACCCGAAACTTTAAATAACAATATATATATAGCTAATCTATTTTTAGCACTGCGTTTTGCTAATAGTGCGCGTTATACTCCCACGTAATAACTAACCTAATGTGTTAGGTACAAACCCGCCTCGGTGGCGTAGTTGGCTAACGCGCTTGTCGTGTTAAGCTCGACTGCTGAGGACGGGGAGATCGAGGTTCGAATCTCAGTCGGGTGAACTGGGGTTCCTAAATGTTTTCCACTCTCCCTCCACGCAAATGCGGGTTCACTTCCTCTTATTCAACCTTACAAATTCCTAATCCATTAGCGTAATTAGTACTTAAGCGTATAACCGAACGGGTAATAAGACGCGGTGCTAATATTATTATTATTATTAGGTACAAGGAAAGTGGAATTTCGAAGAAGTGTAACCACATTTGTGTGAAGAGAGAGTGGAAAACCATTTAGAAAAAAATACCGTCATTACATCTGACCTAGATTCGAACCCCAAACGTCCAGTGATCGGCAGCACTCCGGTCTATATAGTAAACGAAATATAACGCCGGAGTTTGCCCAGCATAGAGCGCCGTGAGGGGCGATGGCCCAATCACCGCCCCACTGAGAACAGTCGTGGGAAATAGTTTGCACATCACCGAGCAGCAGCAGCATAGAAGAAAGCAAGCACCTCTCTAGTCGGTGGTTGAACCCGGGAGCTTTCGAGCGAGAGAAAGCCGACACGGAGAAAGAGACACAAGTTGGTCAGACGTAGAAAGTACGGGGGCAATGAACACCACCGCAATCAAAGAGGACGGTGTAGCAATAGCCGTGAAATCGCTCCGAACAGACCAAAGTTGCGTCGAGGATCAAACAATAGGTGCTCACTCATGTCGCGACGTGCTTATCCCAGTTTGTTAGTATGTGACTAATTATTTGACAAGGACTGAAGAGAGGACGGGGGGGTGGGGGGGGGGGGGGGTTAATCTGCCTCAGATTCATCTCAAGTGTCTTTCAATATTGCGCGTTTCGACATCGCGGGGTTTTTTCTTAGACTACACTATAAATATGATCCTAGTAGCCGATCTCATGGACATAGTACGCCTTAACAGCGGCGCTACACTAATAAATGATGACACCTACCTAGACCAAAATGGGATGGGTCATGCGAAACAAGACCATCCCATTCGAGTTTAGGTAGGTGTATCTTGTATTTAGTAGAGCGCCGCACTTGAGGCGTACTAAGCCTGACTAGGAAACTGTCCCTTCCTTTGTCAATCATACCTTTGACCTGCACTGCTTGTTATTCGTTCACCGGGAGATTGTTCGATTCCCGAGAACTAGAATATAAATAAGGTTCCTGCCTTACTTAGTTTCCAAAAACATCACAATTTTATGTGAAGCACTCCGGTATAATAAAATGAGAGATGGCCTATGAACAGGGCGAAACCATATCCGGCGAACTAATCTCAACCAATCCAGTCTAATGCAAAAGTGACACCTTTGACCATACCATACGGCCACCAAAGTGGTTCTACTCGTATGTTAAATGTACCAGTATTTGCAAAGCGGTAGAGTGGCTAACCATTTAGTAAAAACACCCTCTCAACCCCAACACCCTACTTACACGTCCTTTATAAAACCGAAATTAACGAATCTGAAATTAGGTCCACGGTATCCAAATTCAATTAATCTTACAACACCCATAGATGTAGTCTATCCAAGGCTCGAGACAAGTAATTTTGAAATGAGTAGTTTCGTGACGTAGCGCCCTTGTTCTGGAGCGGCTTACTGAGGAAGTTACAACACGCGGCCGATCCACTTCCGGGAATCGGCGGCTGCAACCGGTCTGACGCAATCAACCGTCTTGTTGACTGTTGGACACCAGTCACCGGAACACGAGTTCTGCGTATAGGGTAACTCGCAACAATTAAACTAAATTAATATAAGCTATCCATATAATAAAAGCTCTGTGTGTAGTTTTTCTCCAACTTCCCCCTTAGGTACCAATCTGAAATTTCCCACGTCGATTGCATAGAGCTGTGCCTGTCTCCTTGCCACACCTCATTCAATTTATATGGAAGAGATGAGATAGGATGTAGTTTGTATTTAGGGCTATAGTGTTATCACCCCAAAACTCTTAAAACTGAAACTTTTAAGGGGAGTGGCGCCAGGTGTTTGAAACCCATGTCCCGCAAGCTCAACAGTAAGGTCACACCTCTCGCCTCACGCATCCCTGGACGTGGTGTCCTAGGTCTCATCCCCAACTCGAGCCCCAGGTTCAAACCCAGAGTGTACCTGTAAAGTGGCTAAAGAACTAATATTGAAATTTCCTGACTTGTACAGGTTTTCCAAACAACATTTACCCCCTTTTCTAGTTTTAATTGTAGGATGACGACTTTCCCCCACTTCGTATCTTAAAAAAAACTACAAACTAACTACATAATAAAATTTGAAAAAAGTTCTTTTTCCAGCATTTTCTCCCATTAATTATTTGTGGCACTGTGTAAATATGGTGTAAAAAATACTGTACAGCTAGCTCATGTTAAAATGCATAGCTAGGCAATGAAATCAATTTTGTGTGTTTAGGTGTGAAAATAGGTGTTTTTCTTAGGCAACTAATCAAATTCCCTGATATGTCCGTGTTTTCCCTGCCTGTATTCACCAAGACCTGGCAATAAAACCGCCGTGATGACGCGATCGGGAGTTACAGGGACTACAATCGAGCTGTGTGTGAACCCGTTGAACCGGGTCAATCATACCAACAGGAACTCGTGGCAAGCACGCCTTCATTGCTCAACAGAGTTATCTGTATACACATTAACAACTAGAGTTTGACCCGCTTCGGACTAGACTTATGGTGACGGGGGAGATCGGGGCTCGAATCACAGTCGGGTGCAATGAGGTTGTTTAAATCCTAAATGGTTTTCCCCTCTCCCTCCACGCAAATTTGGGTACACTTCCTTTAAATCTAAACTTCCTCACTATTGTAATAAGTGCATGTGCATATAATCCGAACGTGTAGAAAAAAAAAAAAAAGTTGAAAGCTTGTAAGAAAAATAGAAGAAGAATTTTCTAGTCTGTTACCTTCACTTTGAAATATTATTTGTGTATACTAGCAAGTGCCTACGTTCGTTTATGATACCTAGCAGTGGCGTTTCGTGAGAGCGTTGCCAAGGCAAGCAAAGCTTGATTAACATTTTCTTTTTCGCTGCCAAAATTGAAATAATAAATTATTATTATTATTATTAGCACCGCGTCTTACTACCCATTCGGGTTGTACGCACTTACGCTAATGTGTAATGGTAGGGTGATTGTGAGATGAAATGAAGGACCTACAGTTTAACGTGGAATCCGAACCACGGTGGAGGCATGGCATTCCCCACATTCACAAGATGTCTTGTCAGAGGTGGAGGAAGGATTTGGTTATCAGATAAATCTGTGCCAGGACCGAGGATTGAACCCTGGCCGCCAGTACAGAAGTCTGACACCTTACCCCTAGACCACCAGGTCACCTACGAAATGATAGTTTTACTTTATTATTAGTGTTGTTTTAGAGGTAATGGTAATATATACCTAAAGTGGCAGCCGCAAATCACATGACTAAGTATAAATATGTGTAGCGTGGATCTAGTTAATAATAATAATATTAGCACCGCGTCTTACTACCCGTTCGGGTTATACGCCTATGTACTAATTACACTGGCGTGTTAGGCATTAAGAAAGTTCGCCCGCATTTGCGTGCAGAGAGAGAGAGTGGAAAACAATTTAGAGAAAACCAACCTCAGTACACCCGACCAGGACCGAACTCCGACCTCCCCGTCTTCGACAGTCTAGTCTAACACGAGAGTAGCGCGTTAGACCATACGGTCACCGAAGCGAGATCGGAATAATTATTATTCTTCCATTACCCGCCTCCACGAGGAACCCAGTTCATGTTCTTACTCAACTGGTACAATTCCTGGTTGAGGGTGACCTGGTGGTCTAGGAGTAAGGTGTCAGACTTCTGTGCTGGTGTCCGGGGTTCAATCCTCGGTCCCGGCACAGATTTATCTGATTTCCAAACCCTTCCTTCACCTCTGACAAGACGTGTATTAATCACAACTTGTGAATATGGGGAACGCCAGACCTGAACCGTGGTTCGGATCCCAAGTTAAACTGTAGGTCCTCCATTTTATCTCACAATCACCCTACCATTACACATTAGCGTAAGTGCATATAATCCGAACGGGTAGTAAGACGCGATTCTAATAAATCCTGGTTGGGTGTGAATGTGATCATTTTGTGAGTAATTTGTTGACTAAGGCCTGTGTTGAGAGCTCGTCAGATGCCTTAATAATATTAATTATTAGTTTCATTACCGGGTGTGTCTCATCCATTACTACAGATGAATCACACAGCCTCAGTGTGTTAAAAAAATATTCTGACGAAACGATTAATAGGAAACAAAGGAGACAATTTTCAAATCCAATTAGAGATAGTATGTTCCTCATTAAGGGGAGGAGGGAATGAGGCAACATTCGAGTCACGGTGCAATGACGCTTCGAGCCAGATAACGGACGGGTGACGTCAGGAGCGGTGATTGTATCAGATTGTAGGCTCACCTGATGACCAACAAGGACCGAGCCGACAACTTCGAGGAAGGAATGGATGCGAACAAAGATAGTATAGGCTGTATCTATTTAACGTGCGCTTCCTGCCTGAACTAACTCATCAAATCATCCATCACACGAGTCAAACTAGCCCTCGATTTTCTGACTCGTGGACATTTTGCAGCACCTTTTTAAACAAATATAAATATATCCTTGGACCAAAGTATTTAAAATGAGACGGTGCGTTTAGGTTGAATATTTACAAAACTTAATGGGCTTACACAATTTTGGTGCTAACAAAAACTTTTTTTTATGACCCGATACATTATACATAGACTTGTAAACATAGTTCAGAAGTTTCAAATTTTCTCTTTGAAGAATCAAAAAATCTACATAGTTTGATCTATCATTAGAGCTAAATGGCCAGGAAACGAAATGTAACTGGAATACGAGCGTAGAATGAGGAAAGTTCACAACACAAATTGTATTGCCGGACAGTCCATCCGGTAAGGTTTGTTGTAAGCCCACTTGGTTTCTGGATTTTATGAATTTCTGTTGACCATTCTAGTGACTCAAAATTGTATTATAAAATTACCATATAACCCCCATCCAAGTAGAGGCGTTCACACAAACCACCTGCCCACATGACTTGTACATAAGCTCCACATCGTGTGATCATGTCACATACAGGTACAACAAAGACGTTATCTCAAGTTAGAGCTTAATCTAGACAGACAGGTTGTTGCACAGAACTGGCGAAATATCGATTACGGCACATATGGTACACACTCGAACTTGAATGACAATCCAAAATGTGTAGTTAGTTACTGATTGCAATCATTTTGTAACTCCCATATCTATGAGTGTCTTAATACTAAAAAAAAAACAAGCTGGTATGTGTGCTCTATGTCCAGGGGTCCCCAAACTTTTTATACCGAAGGAGCAAACGTTCTGGAGCCACAGATACTTTTTTTCACTAATATTATGAGCATTCAATAATGACAATTATATTTTACAAGCATAAAAAAAACCGGAAAACATCACATGTGCTCGCTATGCCTTTTGGGTACTAGTGTCCTTTATTCAGATATGAAAAAATATTCACTCCTAATTATTATTGATGCTATTTTATAATGTGGGAACAAATAAAGTACCATCTTCGGTGGCCGCACAGTCCAAGACGCCACTCTCACAATTGACTGAACTGTCGATAATGGTGAGATTGTGTTTCGATACCGGTTGGGTCTACTGAGAGGTGATTTTCCCTAAATGGTTTCCTTATCTCTATTTTTCTCCCCCACGCAAATGCGGGTTCACGTCCTCTATATTCGACCTTAATAAACATTAACGTAATTAGTACATAGGCGTATAAACCAAACGGGTAGTAAGACGTGGTGATTAATCAAAACATAACAATTTTTCTAACGGAGCCTAAGATAAACATGGCGTAGCCCGAAGGATAGTTTGAAAAACGCTGCTTCAGCTCAACAAACTTATAAGCAGGAATGAATATAAATAGACGAATAATTCCATTGTGTTTTTTGAAATAATAGAGAAAACGACATTTTTGATTTATTGTTTGTAACATTAATAATAATTATGGTGTTTAATGAAGTCGTTAGCACCGGAAATAAAACACATAAACAGAAAGTAGATACAATATTTGGTGTAGAACTTCCAAATATGTAAAATGAAGTTGTCAACTCACATCAAAATGAACAAGAACAATTTTCTTTAGTTTGGTTTGGGAGGGCGGGACTATAATCTATGACGGGTGTATCGAAGGTATTTTCTCCTAGATTTCTTACCACTCCTCCACGCAAATTTGAGTACATTTCCTCTGAATGTTAACTTACTCATCCCTACACACTAAAGTGTGCGATGCATGAGCATGGCTACAATTGTTTTCATGTGGTCAATCTAAAGGATTGGACAATGGTCAATACTCCGAGAACTTGTCTGCAGACACAAGTGGAGAAGCAGACACAGACTGTCGCAAGTGATCTTGTGTGTGTCTGAGGCAGTGCAGTCCATGTTTTGAGACGGATGGAGAAATTCATAACCTACTTTGAGAATTACAGCAGGAAAATAAGATCAGGTTGCTTGGTAAAACTAAATATGAAACAAAAATGATGCTAGAGAAGCACACGTGTCTGTTTCAACTTGTAGTATGACCCGCCTCGGTGGCGTAAGTTAGCTAACGCGCTAGTCGTGTTGAGCTAGACTGCCGAGGACATGTGAGATTACAGTTTGAATCTCGGCCGGGTGAACTGGGGGTGGTTTTATCTAAATGGGCTTCCACTCTCCCTCCAAGCAAATGTGGGTTCACTTCCTCTAAATTCAACCTTCCCAATTCCTAATCCACTAGCGTAATTAGTACTCAAGCGTATAACCCGAACGGGTAGTAAGATGTGGTGCTAAATAAAGACTTGTAGTAATGACATGTGTTTCAACTTGTATGTTTAAATGTACAAATGGACCCCACGACTCCCAATAGTTCCCCGGTTTAAATGTATAGACCTCGGTACCACAAAGTACCCTTGCTTAGTTCCACTATTGCGCAGCTAAAGTCCGTTCACGAAAGGTTTTTACCTAGATGGCAGTTCAAAATTCATATGTTTAGGTTTTGGGTTGCCAACACTAATTGCAAAAGATCAATGTTTTGTTATAAATGTTAAGTTTTTAATTACCTGTTATATTTACATTTAAAATAACGTAAACTTAAGTTTTCTCTTATTAATTCATTACTTTTTAATCATTTCTTTCTATCCAACTCGAAACAATATTTAAAACATAATTAAAAGTACTTATTCTACGTTTTGGAACGTTATTGATTATGTTTAATATAGTGAATACATTAATACATTTGATACAGGCATCGTATTTACTTGGAAAAGATAAAATACTTGTCATTTTTTTACATACAATAAATAGTTTTGATTATTTTATCGTATTTTGAAATATTTAACTGAATAAAATATTGTCATAAACTGCGTGTCTGCATCATTGTAAAAAAAACTTGTTGACCGTCATGTTCAACCACATGGTTTGAATTCGTCGGTCGCCATTTTGAAGCTATTTTCGTTAGAAGTTTTTGTGAAAGTGGTGTGAATATTATTTTTTTATGTGGAATAAAACGATAAATAAGCTTTGTGCCCGACCTCAAATAAATGTATGAATAATATTGGTCTAAATTACTGTGGTTAACTATCACATTCATACATTACCATCTATTTTCATTACAGCTGTCCAAAGTGATAGATGTCAGCTGTTGGCATAATTATATATTAAGGACTACTTTTGAAACATTTTGAGCTGTCATCCAGGTAAATTTAGGTCGTGAATGAATTATACCCTTCAGGTTAAACAAAGTATACAGTTCAATTTTAACAGGAAGGGTTTTTTTTAAGAAAAAAAACTTTTTTGCAGTCAACAATGATGATAACGTTATTTTATTCTTATCTATAAATTCAAAAGTTACAACTGCATCTACTAGAGCTATCTCAGTCAGGTTTTTCTTACAAAAATTAGACTGCACCTGTCATGCAAATGCGGATCCCTGCTATTTAGCAATGATGCAGGTGTCGTGTGTTTTGCACCTGCGCGGGGAGAGCAGATTGTTTCTGTCCTGACGCAGTTCATCCAAAATGCCCCTTAGCTCGGGGAGGGTGTCGAGATACAGAAGGTGTGTGTCGAGGCCATTCAACCTGCCCCCCTCCCTGCCCGAGCGCCGCTGGCACCGCAAGTAGGTTAAGGCCTACTCAAGGATTTCCCAACCTTCATGGAACGCTCCCTCCATTGTTGTCCGCCCCACGGTCACGGCGACACGTGCGCACGGGCATTCACACAAAATGAAACTTTGCCTGAGGAAATCACCAACAAATATACACAAAACTTGCCTAAAGAAGTCACCAACGTGCATACACAATAAAACTCGCCTAAAGAAGTCACCAACGTGCATACACAATAAAACTTGCCTAAAGAAGTCACCAACTTGCATTAACAATAAGCCTTGCCTAAAGAAGTCACCAACTTGCATTCACAATAAACCTTGCCTAAAGAAGTCACCAACTTGCATTCACAATAAACTTGCTAAAGAAGTCACCAACTTGCATTCACAATAAAACTTGCCCGAAGAAGTCACCAACTTGCATTCACAATAAAACTTGCCCAAAGAAATCACCAACGTGCATGCACAATAAAACTCGCCTAAAGAAGTCACCAACGTGCATGCACAGTAAACTTGCCTGAGGAAATCACCAACAAATATACACAAAACTTGTCAAAAGAAGTCACCAACGTGCATACACAATAAAACTCGCCTGAAGATGTCACCAGCGTGCATACACAATAAAACTTGCCCGAAGAAGTCACCAACTTGCATTCACAATAAAACTTGCCCGAAGAAGTCACCAACTTGCATTAACAATAAACCTTGCTTAAAAAAGTCACCAACTTGCATTCACAATAAAACTTGCCCAAAGAAATCACCAACGTGCATGCACAATAAATTCGCCTAAAGAAGTCACCAACTTGCATTCACAATAAACCTTGCCAAAAGAAGTCACCAACTTGCATTAACAATAAACCTTGCCTAAATTATTATTATTATTATTATTATTATTAGCACCGCGTCTTACTACCCGTTCGGGTTATACGCACTTACGCTAATGTGTAATGGTAGGGTGATTGTGAGATGAAATGAAGGACCTACAGTTTAACGTGGAATCCGAACCACGGTGGCGGCCTGGCATTCCCCACATTCTTGCCTAAATAAACTGTCAAGGAGAATATAAAATGAACTTTGTATAAATAAATCAACAACAAGCATTAACTTTGCGTTAAGAAGTCAGGGATGTGGTGATAAAAAAAACACAAGCATAGATAGCCCTTTTCACAAACCGATGACTAGTACAAATACCCAACGAGCAGGATAAAAAAAAAAAAAAATTAAATCTTGTTTTTATCCAAGACATGAAATGCAATTGAGGTCATTTGCACCAGAGACCAGCATTATAATGAGCTTCGAACAGCTCTTAGCCCAATGTTGACATCAAAGGAATCCGAACCAATTTTTCAAAAGGCAACCAAAGCTTAGTGTAGACTGTAGGTCATGCATGGTCAAGGCTTAGAATATATTAAGGTTAAATAAGTTGTATAGAGCAGGAATAAATAATTATTAAGTTGAAGCTGGTAGATTTGCTTAACCTCATTTTAATGGAGGCCCTATAACAAAACAGTTACTAACAACTTATTCTAAGAGAGTGTTACATTCTAATACGGGTGGCCCCACGTTGGAAGCCATTTGTTACATTACGAATCTTGGCGGGCGTTAATAGTCGCCTATTAACCCCCACGTTGTGTCGCCATTTGTTACACTTACGTTTCTTCAGCCCCTTGTTGGAATGCTATTAGTTACACTTTTCGCGTTCCTTCCCTCATTGGACGTCATTTATTACACTTCGTAATATTTTTGATTATAAATGCCCACGTTGTGTCGCTATTTGCTATATTACATAACAGAGTCATTCCGTAAATCTTTATTTCTATTACGCAACTATGTGCTTTACTTATAATGCCTCGTTCCTTATCATTAGACTTTAATAAATGATAATATATCACATAAAGTTTGATATCTGTTTATTCTTTAAATTTAAATCATATTGTTATTAATATTTTTTAATCGAAACACGATCATGTCGAGGGCCTAACAATTATAATCACTGATCGCTTAAAGCACGTCCATTCAAGACCACGACCGATTGCACAGTAAAAATACGGAGTTTCAAAAAGTCACATATATCTGAGTTCAATAGAAGCTTCTCGAAGGAATCTTCCTAACGGTAAATTACACACCTTCAAACTCAGAACAAAATACCTATTGCTTTTGGAAGCTTCTCGAAGGAAATACATTAAAAGATCTTAACATTTCTTAAATTTAGCTCCAGTAGATGCTGCCATCTTACACGAGGCGTGAACTAACTAGTAAATAATTTAAAGGAAGACGTGATTTAAGCGCCACGTAATAGGTTGTAAAATTTAAATAAAGTAAAATATGTTTAATTATATGTAAAATATTTTTGAATGTATGAATAATTAGAATGATAAATGGTCAATGCTTTCAAATACTCCTTAGGGTCAATCTATTGCATTACAATACCCCCCAAAGTGTATCGGAAAGTAGAGACTAGTCTTATACTTTTTGATACGCTTTGCCAAAATAAAAAAAGAAGACATGATCACCTTTCGTACACCCTGTATAAGTTTTACAAATTTTACAAAAATTTCACTATTTTGAAACATCCTGTATAGTTTCACAAAATTTACTTAAAGTTCAATATTTTTAAACATCCTGTATAGAATTAACAAAATTGCATCAAGTTCAATATTTTGAAGTGTAAGTTATATGAATTAAGCATTAAAATAAAATTTATCAGTTATAATTAGGATTAACTAAAATAAGATAATCTAAGTAAAACATTTAGTATAATTATGATTAAATGAAATAAAATATCTAAGTAAGATGTCAGCCTAATTATAATTAACTGACATAACATAGTCTAAGTTTATTATATTAAGAAAATTTAATTTAATTGTCTCAAATCGAAGTGTCTTTTAATTAATTTTTGCCAAGCAATTTGCATTTCCTTTATGTCTTGTCTTTTTTTTAATTCTATACAATCTTCTTTAAATAATTGTTGCACTTCGTTTCATGATCCTTCACGGATCCACTTTTGTGATTTTTTTCACACACTTAACAAAGGCTCTCAACACTTTGTTACACTTACTCTTAAAAGTCTCTTGGCCAAACTTGCTATATGATCACAAACATTTACAACTTTATGTACCAAACGGTCAACTAAAATTTGCTATATGAGCACCACATTTGCTGAAAATAGCTTAACTTAACATAAAAATTTAAAATAAACACAATTAACTAGTAAAACATATAAGTACATTGTTTAAATCATATAAATGGCAATATCATACACATACGTTGTCTAACAACAGAAAATTATTATTATCATACAGTATCATTGATTAATTAGGATGACACTTAACCCCTAGTAAAACAAAATGAAAAACAACAACTCGATGCTGAATCTCTCCACAGCACAGAAAACCATAGTATATACAATCTCTAACGAGACCTTAGTGGTTTAATACAAGCTCACATTTTGAAATATTCTTATAATTAATTATTTATTATTATGATTATTATTCCTTTCAAAATTTTATTTAAAAGAAAGTTGCTTTAAACTTGTGACATAATATTGATTTATTTTTATAACAGGCTCAATAAAGGCTAACTCCCAAAAACTGGAACGTATCCTCAGGATACTTCCCGGCATACAGTGACCGACAATCCCATTTCTCAGGCCTTCAAAACACACAAGAGGCGTTCTCTTAACGGTCCAAACCTCGTTCAAATGTCTGGTAACCACAGGCGGTTCAGAACTCTGCTGACCCCTTGGCCCAGAAAAACTCTCAAAACTCTAATACGGGTTGTCCAGGTTCAATGCCTGCCCCCTAAAACTTACAATACTTAACTCGGGTGGCCCAGGTTCAATGCCTGCCCCCTAACACTTACAAAATTCCCATAACTCGGGTGGCCCAGGTTCAATCCCTGCCCCCTAAAACTCACAAGGTAGTCAGACCTCTGCGACAAAACTACTCTCTTGCCAAACGTCGAAGAATCCAAGTCCTGACATCACAACATGTCACTGTATAGCAGAAATTACCTGCCTCAACTCAATTTTTATTATAAGCTTGTCTTAAATTACCTGTCTGACCTGGTGCTTTCCGGTACACCCCCACCCTCAACTGACTATACTTTGTAATAAATCCATTTCTTCTCCTTCCTTCACCAAGCACTTCAGAGGATGCTTCCCTCCCTCAAATTTGTCATTAATAATGAAAAAAATGAAGTACTTGTCCTTACTTTCCAGAGTTGGACTGTATTGAAATATTAAGGAGGGTCACCTTCCATACTAATCTTTACAATGAAATGGCCCTTATTTACAAGGTTAAGAAGATAAAATTACATAATATACTAAGAGCTTATTGCTTAATAATTCTAATTACATTATTATTTCTCACCCCTCTCTTCTCTCTCTCTCTCTTCCTTTAAGCTAGCCTAACCTGAAATTGCCTTACAGAACTCATTTTTACTATTATTTTCTTGCAATAGATCCTCCATGGGATCACCTTGTAAAATTACATATTGTTTAACATATTGTTTAACAAAGTTCAAATAATTAATCTGTTCATTAGTCCTATTTATTACTACTTTGTTGACCTCATGTGGACTGCCATGGGCCCTAGCAATCAGTTTCCCTGATTTTCATTTCTAAAGACTGTGTGACCCATTGTGAATGGTGCAATATCATTAAAGCTAGGTGCAGAGTGTACTTCTGCTGCTATTCTTCTAGTCTGACTATTATTTACCTGTTTGTTGTAATTGTCTCGGCTCTCTTGTCTGGGGTTTTCCCTCACCCCCTCTCGGTGTCCTATCATATAATTGTTGGGACCTTGCCTATTTTGTCCTTGGTTTATAAAATAGTTAGGTCTGTTGGGCCTGCCGTCTTCTCGACGCTTTGAATCTTGGAATGGGTTTGGTGGTCTATTTTGTTTATTATCACGACCGAATGGATTATAGGTCTGTCTAGTTCTATCAAAATTGGGTGTTTCATTTCTACCTTCCCTTTCCCCATTCCTTTGCCACCTATTGTCAAATCCTATCAATACTCTTTCCATCTCCTTCACATTTTGGGCATTAACACTTAACAATACATTTTGTACTGAAGAGGAAAGTGATTTGTTAGATGTTTCACCAACCTGTGTTCTTCCAATGGATAATTTAAATACCTAGCCTGAGAAACAAAACCATGAAAATACTCATTCATTGTGCCTTTTTTTGAATCATATCTATTATTAAATATTAACTGCAGAAAGTCGTCCTGCATCTCTTGAGACCAAAAGTGATCCAAAAATGCGCGCTTAGCCTGTTCATAGGTCTCCCATTCATCCTTAAATAACTGGCCCAGTTCCTAGCCTCCCCTTCTAAACATGAGAGCAAAATTTCAATTTTGTTCCTTTCCCTTAAATCCTCTTCTTTCCAAACTCTCTCAATTTTTTGCAAATATTGAGCCACAGATATTTTGCCCTTTGCTCCCTATACCTAGGAATGAGTGACAAAGTAAGGTCATTGACATTTTTGGTTAAGAGATTGTGACTACACCCATTTTTGTTATCTGTCCCCCTACCTTTGTTAAGTTGTACTTGATCAGCTAAGTTGTTTATTTTCTGATCTAAAGTGCCAACCGTTTTTTTGTTTTCATTTACAATTTTTTTTTATCTCCACAATTTCTTTCCTTTCTATTTGAATCTCCTCATTAATATTTTCTTTAATAAATTGCCTATTAGCATCCTCTTGCCCTTCAATTTCTACCTCACCTTTTCTAATTGAATTTCCAAATTGGATTGCACTACCTGAACAGCTGATTTGTTGTGTGCTATCTGTATATCCTGTGTTTGTATTTGT
The DNA here is from genome assembly GCA_039000515.1 of Timema cristinae. NCBI lineage: Eukaryota > Metazoa > Arthropoda > Insecta > Phasmatodea > Timematidae > Timema > Timema cristinae. Next base: position 59,325,431 of record JBCFYV010000003.1, on the reverse strand, counting down.
TTTTCTAATTTACTGGTTTCTTTATCTAATTTTTTCTCCAAACCCTCTGTTTTGTTTGTCACTGAAGATATTTGATCGATTAACTTAAACTGTTCCTTTCTTAGATTTTCCTGCCTAACCTCTAAATTTCCTTGTTTTTCTTCTCCTTCTGAAACCCTGTCATTAATTTCATTAATTTGTTGGATAAATTTTGATTAATTAATTCTAAATTCTCAAATTTTTTATTTATATTTTTATTTTATATTCTTTGATTGTTCGTCGACCTTTTGGTTGAGTTTAGTTTCTAAAGTTTGTCCCATTTTTTCCAAATCCTTTTTAAAATCCTGTTTATTTTCTGATGCAGTTCGATCAATTTTTTCTAATATAGCATTTAAAAGATCTACTTGTTCTACTGGTTTAGCCACCCTCTCTTCCACTAAGGTTATTGTTCCCCCTACACTTTGATTCAGCGTTTGCAGGATTACTTCGTTACTTGCTACCTCCCCAGAGCTAGCCCTATTTCCTCCTCACTCCCTTCTTGTTCCTGTTCACAATTTGCCTCCTGAATTGACCTGCCCTTTCATCCTCCTCATAAATAAATGGCATTGTGTCTTCATCATCATACTCTTCGGGTTCTCTTATCACCTTGTCTGCCATGTTGAAAATTTAAATAAATTTTTCTTAAGTTGATCTATGAATTAATTTGTGTTAGGCCTTGACAAATTTCAAGTACTATTGATCTAAGAATTACTTTTTATAGTGAGAAATTTAATTTAAAATTAGGCCATACACTTTTATATTGTTAGTTTTAATTTGATTTGTGAAATCCCAACATATAGAAACAAAATTTTATTACCCCCAAAATACACAATTGAAATTAGATAAAAATATATATATATATATTTTTTTTTTTTATTTAGAGTTACAGCTTCTGTTGACCACTTATCTGTCCTCGACGCTGTTTCTTGACTGCATGCCGTCTCCAAAAGGTCCTCAGTCCCGTTCCTTGATGGTGTGCCGTTGGTGTGCCGTCTCTTGCAGGTGTGCCGTCGGCGTGTCGTCTCTTGCAGGTGTGCCGTCTCCAACAGTCCTTTGCGCTGTTTCTTGACTGTGCCGTCTCTTGGTGTGGTGTGCCGTCCTTTGGTGATTATGTGCCGTCTCCTGGTGTGCCGTCTCTTCCTTTAGCTCAGTGACGCACCTCTGTCTCAGTTCGCGGTATTCGAGCCCCTAAGTTGTAGCGCCATTTGTTACATTCTAATACGGGTGGCCCCACGTTGGAAGCCATTTGTTACATTACGAATCTTGGCGGGCGTTAATAGTCGCCTATTAACCCCACGTTGTGTCGCCATTTGTTACACTTACGTTTCTTCAGCCCCTTGTTGGAATGCTATTAGTTACACTTTTCGCGTTCCTTCCCTCATTGGACGTCATTTATTACACTTCGTAATATTTTTGATTATAAATGCCCCACGTTGTGTCGCTATTTGCTATATTACATAACAGAGTCATTCCGTAAATCTTTATTTCTATTACGCAACTATGTGCTTTACTTATAATGCCTCGTTCCTTATCATTAGACTTTAATAAATGATAATATATCACATAAAGTTTGATATCTGTTTATTCTTTAAATTTAAATCATATTGTTATTAATATTTTTTAATCGAAACACGATCATGTCGAGGCCTAACAATTATAATCACTGATCGCTTAAAGCACGTCCATTCAAGACCACGACCGATTGCACAGTAAAAATACGGAGTTTCAAAAAGTCACATATATCTGAGTTCAATAGAAGCTTCTCGAAGGAATCTTCCTAACGGTAAATTACACACCTTCAAACTCAGAACAAAATACCTATTGCTTTTGGAAGCTTCTCGAAGGAAATACATTAAAAGATCTTAACATTTCTTAAATTTAGCTCCAGTAGATGCTGCCATCTTACCACGAGGCGTGAACTAACTAGTAAATAATTTAGAGGAAGACGTGATTTAAGCGCCACGTAATAGGTTGTAAAATTTAAATAAAGTAAAATATGTTTAATTATATGTAAAATATTTTTGAATGTATGAATAATTAGAATGATAAATGGTCAATGCTTTCAAATACTCCTTAGGGTCAATCTATTGCATTACAAGAGGATGATGGAGATAGTTTAGGAGAAATGCAACCACATCAGAGCTAAGAGTGGATGGGATAGCCATGTTGATAACATTTTAAAATTATTATTTGAGGTAGTTAACGTCCACTTTATGAACAGACTTATTACATCAGCACCTAGCCTCCCTCCGGCAGTTAATTCATCACTATGAAGGGGTAAATTCACAACTAACATATTATAAATCTTTCGGCGATGATGAGAATCAAACCAGCGACCAACTCAGAAGAATCAGTCAATTGCACGATTTAAAAAAACGCTTGAAAAAAAAAAACCTTTGTGACTCGACCAGAATTCAAACCCCAACTTCCCGGTCAATGTTGACCTAGTGAAATGAGAGTCTAGTCCCTCTAGACCACTAGGCCAAGAGCTGGTGTTTTATGAGTGAGTGGGAAGTGTTTCAAAACATGTTTACCTGTAAGATGATACGAATATACTGCGCGCAGACCCGCTTTGGTGGCTGCATGGTCTAAGGCGCTACTCCCGCAACAGACTGGACCTCTGATGACTGGGAGATCATGGTTCAATCCCGGTTGGGTATACTGAGGGTGGTCTTTTCCCTAAATGGCTCCCTACTCTCCACGCAAATGAGGGTCCACTTCCTTTAAATTCAACCTTTCTCATCCAAACCCGTAAACGTGATACTGGTTCAGGTGCGTATAACCCGAATGGGTAGTTAGACGCGGTGGTAAAAAGAAACTAAGCGCAAGTTGCAAGCTTTTTAAACAAAAACTTATTCTTTGTTATGTTTTATATCCCTGGTAAAGAATCGAACTGAACCATAGTTCTCCGAAAAGGAAAAATAATTTATTTGTAATGTATTAGTGTTGTATTTTATTTTTATTTTTTTACATGCGGATCTTTGAAGGTTTTTCTGGTCCGACACGTACAAACAATGCTTGAAGATTGTTGCGCATTTCCTATTAAACCAAAGCGGGTACTAAACTTTTAAAGAGAGAAAAATAAAAAGTGTCAAGGTTGCAACTTTCTGACAACATATTGACTTTTCAAGTTTTGAAAGCGCTTCTTTAATTTAGTTTACTCACACGTGCTGAAGAACAATGTCAGATTCTAAAAAATATATGAGTATTTTTATTCGAAGTTCGCAGACAATAATAATGATTACAAATGGCAATTTCAGGTAGGTTTACAGGCATAGGACATAAGTTAGACGAGGTTTTATTAATTTTTGCCGATTTTTTTTCACACATTATACAAACGATATCTAATTTTGTCTGTGTGGGAAATATAAGATTTCAAACTTGCTTCGTTATGTGGTCTCTTAAGAGAAACTATCAGAGTCCAAATTTCATAGTAAGAACCTTTTAGAAAAATATTTTTTGTGCGGCTAAAATTGATAACATTTTACTACAGATTACACTTTTAACACTTGACACGTTCGCCGAAAACTTAAGAGAAGAATCTGCTAGAGTGACGTAACAATTCACAAGTTAGAAAAATATTAATTAGAATGATTTGCGACTAAACTTAAAAACAACTGATTAGATATTATTTAATTTTAAAGCAGGCCTATATGGGAATATTATTTTATATTATTTTCATTTTGTTCCCCTTTATTCGAGGTATTTAACGTGTACTTTCTGAACCGACTGATTATATCAGCACACGCCTTATAAACTAACTTAAATCAAGAACAGACACAACATCCAGTACCCTGTCGTTAATTCATCACTGCGGAAGGGAAAACTAACATTCCACCAATGATAAATTTTTCGGCCACGCCAGGAATCGAGCCCTGAGCCTATCTCTGTTGACAGACACGCTACCGACTGAGCTAAGATGTAGCCACAGAACGAGAACAATACATGAGTCTTTAATTTAAAGAGTTATTTCCAATAATCTCACAGCAGTAGATGCAGATGTTTACTTGTATCTTGCTTAGCAGGCGCGCGCGTATCTCGTCTGTTTGGTTTTGTAATTTGTTTCTTCCACGCGGACAAAGCCGAGATCGTTTCTACCAGTGCAGAATGTGGAACGTGCGTTCACGCCGATTCCTTGTGATTGGCTAAGAGATCTTCACGTGACCACATTTCAGTAGTTAACTTATTATTCGACGAACGAGTGAATGCACCGTAATTACAGTGCAAAGCACTGTTCACACGTTTAAAAGCGTACATTTTTTTTAAATAGCCGCAATGCCGATGTGTTGAAATGTCGGCCGCTGTACGACGTGATTTGTATACCTGAATATTGCGTTCAATCTGTTCAAGGACCTCCACACGACAACTGCGCAATCTCGCCAAACCTTGACATTATGTTCATATTGCACCGTTTCTCGTTTAGCGCCAAGATAATGGCCCTAGCACGTAGCCTACTACTGACACATCATGGGACAACATACATTTCACGATTGTGCGGCGTACACTATTGGAGATTCACGGTAGATTTGGAGAATTATTTTTGTGCACCACGTCTTACTTATCCTTTAAGATTGTCCACATATTTGCAGAAACGGATTAAGAATGAATAATAAAGAATTTTAAAAGAACTCGCATCGATAGTTACATGGTCTTACGCATCACTCTCGTAATATCGAAATAGGTTTTTTATAAGTGGTTTTCCACTCTCCTTTCAAGCAAATGTGGCCACATTTTTTCTAATTACAACTTCCTCCTCCATATTCTAGGGGTATAATTCATTTTTGCGTGTGGCTCAAACTGATCTAAAAACACGATTTTTTCAAAGGAAATGTACTCACATTTGCATGAAGCGTGGGAATGGTTTAGGAAAAACTACCCCTAGGACACAGATCGGGATTCGAACAAAGATCTCATTGTCATCGGCATTTCAGTCTATTGAAAGAGTGACGCCTTAAAACTTTTTTTTTCCTACAAAAAGTTATTAAAAAGAAAACTTATAAATATAACATGCATCCACTTTGGCATCACTTGTCAAAGTGGCAACAAAATTCTTAAAGTTATAAAACATATCTGCGAGGCGGATGTGAACGGAGTTTTTATTTACGAAACGTTTCAACAGTTAAAGTGCCAAAGTTACCGAGAACTAACTATATCAGGAACGGATCACAACTTATTTTTAGAAGCAAAGACGTCACTCGTAATTCATAAAGCATGAGGCGAGGCTCACTTTTAATTCATGACGTCAGTTGCGTGATCCAACAAATCCACATGTGAGTTTTCATCGCCGCGCCTAGGCACAAGCGGTCCTTTAGTGGGTACAAGTTTTAGGCCGGCTTGGGCACAGGTCTGAAATATCCTCCCCTTCCTGAGGAACAGAACTCTAGTGACACCGGAGTGTAAATGGTGAAAAGCTCTCATAAGATTTAGTGTGTATGGTGTACAAATAATATTTCTATTTATGATAAAATGTTTCAATTTAAAAAAATTGACGTTATTAGCGGGAGAAGTTGGGGGGGGGGGGAGGCACAGATGGGTCACATCGTGTATTTAACTGCCTGCTCGCCCACACCTTAACTCAGTATAGTGTCTGCCTATTGTTTCCTGGGCTTAAGGTTTTGGGTTCGATTCCCGGCATGGCCCAAAAATTCATCATTGGTGAAATTGGGGTTTTCACCTTTAGCGGTAGTGAATTAACGGCCTGGGGGCTTGCTGTTGTGTCAGTTCTATATTTAAGCTAGTTAATAAGCCGGCAAACAAAGGACTCTTTTTCCAACCCTCGTAAGCTTTGAGCTCTTTGTTTTGTCCCTTCGTTTCTGTGATAAAAAGAGTTCAACCTAGGAATCACGATTTGTTTACTTTCGCGTCACTTCATAGTTCACTTTGAGAGAGTGAGCTAATTCGACCACTTCAGTTTGAAGATTCGTTCGCGAGCTATTCATCTCTAGTCTGTATCTATTTCAAAGACAAACCTCACGTCTTGTGAAATGATGTAACCCGGCCGACAGTTTGCGTAACAAACACCTTAGCTCGCAAGTTGGGAAACTTTCAGCCATCACAAGTGTGTTAAAACATCTATCCACTGATGAGATATTAATGTATGACTTGGATCAATGATAAGAAATCAATAAAATGTTTGCAACATACAACATTATGCCAAGTAAAATTAAACCGTGAAGGCAATTGAAAAAAAAAACCACACACGTGATATCCTGTTTTTCGCAAAAGAATGAATCATTAATGTAGCCAGTCAGGCAGTTTCCTGCGTATTGTTCGCCAACATTAGATACTCAAGGTAGCCCCTCGGGAACAATGTAGTATCGAGAAACGATGTACTGAAGACAAGAAAGAACTGTGCCCCAATCCCGTACTTCAGCGGAAGGATAAACGATGCGCCGGGGACCTTGGCCCGGACGGCACCTTTCCATAAATTAGCGTTTGGGGATTAAATTAGAAACTTCAAAAAACACCAGGAGTTACAAACTTTGCAATTTCTCACTAAACACCCATTCTCAGCTCCAGGCATTTGACCCGAGATCGAACCAAGGTACGACCTGATGAATGACTCCCTGACCACTCGGCCACGGGGAAGTTAAGTAAGTATCTGGTGACACACAAATAAAGCTAAAGGGCCCTACAGACGACAGATCAGGCGCAATATCACACCTAACAAAAATGTTACTATTTCATGTCGGGTGATATCGACCAAATCGTGTCGTCTGTGGCGTTGTGTCAGCTGTACCACAAACACGGGCGCGAGTAGTAATGTGTATGTACAGTAGCCCCATGGCTTCTTTGGTGCTGACTGACAACTCACAGCTGACTTTTGACAGTCAACATTTAGGTATATACCTAAATTTCGACTCTAAGAAGCGACAGCTGGTAAACACATGTTTTTGCAGATCATATGGTTTGGCGTAGGGATACATAATTTGGTCTGGTAACATAAAAAAAAACTGACGAAATCAGACATTAAGTCAGGTCGTCTGAAGGTTAACACCCGATTTGGTCGGGCCAACCAGATCGGATCGTCCGTAGGGACCTTAAAAACAAATTTTGGAAGCCACCGAACACTTCCGGAAACACCCGAATTGTCATATTGTTTCTTCGGGTGTTGGTGGTCACACAGTCTGCACCACAACGCACCGTTAAAGTTCGGAGCATAGTCATAATATATTAGGTTGTTTAGTCAAGGTTGAAGAAAAAAAAAAGTCTGAAAATAATATATTTACTATAAAATTTCACTTATATTTTATATCGGGGCCTACTTATGTTTCATTACATCTAATTTTATTTCAATTAAAGTATTCTACAATTTCATGTCGCTTGTGTTATTACCAATTCTTTTATCTAAAAATAATTAAACAATTAATATAATATAGTTTACCATCATAAAATATTACTTAAGATCGAGGAGCTATTAGACTATTTATCTCCGTGGGGGAACTCGACACCTCCCCCTCCCTCCAATCCACAAACATTTTGTCTGTAAATAAATAACAATATGTTTAAAGAAAGTTGCAATCATATTAGAACAAACTTTACAGTGTTACACTAACTTAGCGACATAATCTTGTGTCGAAACAAGCATTTTCAAAAAGAAATAGCCACTTCTGCGCTGATGTTCATCAAATCGTTGGCTAGAAATTATATAACTTAATTCTAGTCGAAATAGCCCTGTAGCGACCCTCGAATATTGCACCAGAGATAAATCTAGGCCATAACCTGAGAGTTATGACAAAACTCCCAAGGTTACAAGATCAAGCATGGAGCTATCAAATGACACTTCACTCACTATCTTTGCAATCTAGGACATGATAATATTATAAGAGAGTTAAATGGTAAAAATAAAACACTAAATTTTATCAATAAGTTATTTAATTTTTATTAAAGTATGTTTATTTCACACAAAACAAACAAGTAACCCATATTTTGTAAATACATATTTAAAATATGTATTTTTACACTTAATATATTGCACATATTTAACTTTTGTAATAGTAAATTTTATACAAAGGTATATTTTTTAGTATAATGTATTAAAAAAAGTGTCAACTCCAAGTTTGATTTGCCTTCATTTTATTTTTTGTCCTGAAATATTAAACGTGAAGTTCAAAAACCCCCCCTACATATTATTATTACACTACGCGCTTCAGCCTAAACGGAACTAGGGTCTTCTAGGGAAGGGTTCCGCAAACATTTTAACGTCGTGGTACACTCGACAAGCTTAAAATGTTTGCGGCACACAGTTTAGTTTTGGGTACGCACCCGGTCCAAACGGTTGTCCCCTTCTTCAACATTTGTAAACATTACGTTCAAACCTTTAGTAATTTGTGTAAACCATAACTACTATCCTGGCGCGGAATCTTGATTGTGTCTAATTCGTTTAAAATAGTAAGTACAATCATGTAAGCAAGAAATGTGGACGACGCGCGGTTAACGCTAGCAACAACTTCTGTTCGGGTTAAACGCTTATGTACTAATTACGCTAGTGGTTTTCGGGATTAGTTAAGGTTTATTTAGATTAAGTGTACCAGAATTTGCGTGGAGGGAGAGCGGCAAACACTCATAGACCTCCCTCCTCCCACCCCCACCCTTCCCTGCCCAGTACACCCGACCGAGAATCGAACCTGGATCTACCCGTCCTCGGCAGTCTAGTTTGACACGAGAGTAGCGCGTTAGACTATGCGGACACCGAGGCGGGTGTGTTCTTATTGAACAGCGATGCGTGGAGTTTTAGAATGTGGCCGAACGGCACAACCAGCTCGCAGCCACGGCACACCGTTAGCGGAACAATGCTCTGTAAGGTCATGGTCGATCTCTGGAGGAACTCGGTCGGGTTTGGCTAGACGCTATACCGTTCTTTGTGATTAAGTAGTTGTAGGCAACCTTCTACAAATCTAGAGAACCTTAATTCGATTCTGGGTGGTGCTGACTAGCCGACTAAAATATTTTATACTTGCTAACGGATTCGTAATTTACATAAACGCTTCAATTTTAAGCACAAGTCCTCCTTATCTGACAGCTGGAAAAGTCACAAAACCTACTTCCACGTATGCATAGTTAAGTTATGTGATTTTCAGTTATCACTTTTTATAGATATTATCAATACCTTTAAAATAACACTAACTTTATAGTAAAACTGTATCGATGCTGGCCGCAAAAATAGGTTTCTTTTTAGTTTATTTTAACCTAAATCTTAATAAAGTGAATATTTGTACGCTAATTTAGGTAGAATGCACGTTATGGAAGGCCTTTTATCCTACCAAGATTCTACCATACATTGGAATTCTGGTAGGAAATAAGACCTTCCAAAATCAGGGTATAAGTATAGTATGAGGCCTGAATCTGAACAATGGGGCATAGCAAGTGCTATGTTAAATTACAAAGTTGTGTGCTGATACACCATTAGAAAGTACACGTTAAATATCCCACTCAACAACAAACCAAATAAACGTCTCGAATCTTCTTTAGACTCGTCTGCAATTTGGCAGACAGATGTAAAGAAGAGAGAAAGATAACTGGAGACTTGGCGAGTTGTTGCCCGGAACCGGCAATATCCCCCAAGGCTACCAACACATCCCATGGAGGAGTCACGTCACGTGACCCTGGCCACACACAGTTGGCCAACAGTTCAGTTGTATCGTCTGTGTGTGTTTTCCGTCCGAAAGATACGATACGCGATAGTTCCAAAATGTGCTCAGATAAGACCCGTCAAGCCAAGTCACGTCTCATGTCCTGCCTGGCAAGTGAGAAGCAATTTGATGGATTTCTGGGAGGTTAGACAATGTAGGGGGAAGGACCCAGAATAAGTGGGGTTTCCCCTACAAAAGTTGAATGTTTTAATCCTCCTCAATGACTGGTTTTACAAAACTTGCAATACTCCCTTGATCTTTACTTCTAGCGGGGGCATATTATTTATGATGTCTACTCAACTTGATCAATAAAAATATCGGTTTTTTTTCCCTTACCTCCCCTGATGATTTCCTAAAATTCTCCACTCGTATAACACACCCTTCTATCCCATCCCCAAGATTTTGTCAATTTTATTATGAATAATATTAAGTTTTAAAATTTAAATAAGAGCTTTTTATTGATATTAACATAGTCTACTAGGAATTGGGGAGATTATAGAATACATTAGCCTAAAAAGCTACAAAAAAAAGTTTGAATCACATGGTAATTTACTGATTTCATATTTTGAGTAAAACAACATTTTCCTGGATATTTTTTGTAATTTACCAAATTCCCTGAATTTCCCGGATGGTAGACACCCTCTGTTGTTATTATTAATTAATATTATTATTATCTGAAGAGGAAAAATGCCCGCTTGCGACGCATATTATAGCAACTCGTGCTCATGCCTAACTAAACAAGAATAGAAAATTGTACACGCACATGCGCGAGTAACGAACAAGACACTAAATAAAACGTGATTCTTTCCTGGATTAGATGTGTTGGACGCCCGGCACGATCTAACCTCGAATTCGGCAGGTTTTTTTATTTATTTATTGGTAAAGTGCCAAAACAGAGGACGAGGTCGATAATGGCAAAGCATGTCTTGACATTGAACGTTCCTTGTTGCCAGCATTACGCACACACAAGAGCTCCAGAACAACCAAGTGGTTTTTGTTTAATATTCTATTTCTGTTAAGTTGTGAAACATTCGAGGAAGCACAAAGGACCATACCCAGAAATCTAACTGATCTAAATTGTAAGATTTCTTTTTACCGCCTCGGTGGCGTAGTTGGCTAACGCGCTTGTCGTGTTGAGCTCGACTGCTGAGGACGGGGAGATCGAGGTTCGAATCTCGGTCAGGTGAACTGGGGATAGTTTTTCATAAATGGTTTTCCACTCTCCCTCCACGCAAATGTGGGTTCACTTCCTCTAATCCAACCTTCCCAATTCCTAATCCATTAGCGTAATTAGTACTTAAAGGGTATAACCCGAACGGATAGTAAGACGCGGTGCTAAATATTAAATTAAATTAAGATTTTTTTTGTTTTGTTTTTACTAACTACAAAGTTAGTCAAATCATCTTCATAAATTCACACAAGTATGGAGATAAAACTTTTATTAGCAAATCGCCGGACTTTTCCGGATGATATTAAAAAACAAAATCTGACTCAACATTATTACAGTTTTCCTTGGCGAATGGCAATTTATTCGTTTATTATATTGATCATATATTTCAGGGGGAAAAAAATCCTAACACAGTTACTAAATATCAACATTTTAAAAGTTATTTTTCAAGTATTTAAAGTTTTAGGTATTCTTGTGGGCTTGTGTAAATGTGTTAAATAAAACAAATCATGTACAATCATCTCATGTTAGCAGAATGCTTTACCTAGACAATAACATTTTGTTAAATTTCAAGAAAAAAAATCTCTCCAGTTTGTTTAAATGCTTAGGTGAAAAAGTCAAGTATTTAAATTCTCTAACTTTTCTCGGTTTTTCCATTTAGTAGACAACAAACATGTATGTGTAACATCATTTGATATGCAGTCATCACTCTTGATAAATACTATCCATACCTATGAAATAATACTAATAATACACTAACATTGTATTAACAAAATTGTTTTGTTTTCAAAAAATTTATTTCTACCAGAAATTTACTTCACGCGCGTTTTTTTTAGCACCGCCTCCCTACTACGTGTTCGGGTTATTTGCTTATGTAATAATTACGCCAGTGGTTTTATGGATGAGGAATGTTGTATTTAGAGAAAGTGTATTCGCATTTGCGTGAAGGGAGGGTGGAAAACCATTTGGGGGGAGGAGGGGGGACGACACCTCAATACACCTGACCCAGATTTTGAACCTCAAACTCCCAGTCATCGGTAGTCTAGTCTACTGCGAGAGTTGCGCGTTAGAACCATGCGGCCAACTGAGTGGGTTACACGCACTTGACTCCTATTGTCGGTGACCTGGTGGTCTAGGGGTAAGGTGTCGGACTCCTGCGCTGGAGGTCCTGGGTTCAATTCTCGGTCTCGGCACAAATTTATCTGAGTGCCAAACCCTTCCTTCATCTCTGACAAGACGTGTATTAATCACAACTTGTGAATGTGTGGACTGCCAGGCCTCCACCGTGGTTCGGATTCCATGTTAAACTGTAGGTCCTCCATTTCATCTCACATTCACCCTAACATTACACATTAGCGTAAGTGCGTATAACCCGAACGGGTAGTAATACGCGGTGCTAATAATAATTGACTCCATTCTATTCTCTCCTAGAAGTTACCCGCAGATGTGTGAGACTCACCTGTGCGTGTCGGAGAACACAAACTTCCTGAGCTTGAGGTCCCGCAGAACAATCCCCTGTTCGTGGCACGTTCTCACAGCCTCTGCTATTTGCCGGAACAATCTCTTAGCCTCCGGTTCCCGGAGTCTCTTCCGGAGTCTGACGTGCGAGTGGAGGTCTCCGTGGGATCGGGGGAACACCAGGTACATGTTGTGTGGCCAGTCAACACCTCGTGCAGAGAGTTGATGAAAGGGTGAGAATCCACGCGGTAGTGCGCCGACAGCATGGAGACACATTTCCTTCCAACCACCTGGAACACGGCACTGTTACTGTGAAACACGGCACTTTTACTGTGAAACTATAGGGGAGAGTCCAGACATGCTTCCCACCACCTTGAATACGGCACCATTTAATGTTTAAACACGGCACATGTTACTGATGGATGACACGGCACTTTTACTGTGAAAGTGTATGGGGGGTCCAGACATGCTTCCCATCACCTTGAATACGGCACCATTTGTGTGAAACACGGCACTTTTACTGTGAAACTATAGGGGAGAGTCCAGACATGCTTCCCACCACCTCGAATACGGCACCATTAATGTGAAACACGGCACTTTTACTGTGAAACTATAGGGGAGAGTCCATACATGCTTCCCACCACCTTGAATACGGCACCATCAGTGTGAAACACGGCACTGTTACTGTGAAACTATAAGGGAGAGTCCATACATGCTTCCCACCACCTTGAATACGGCACCATCAGTGTGAAACACGGCACTTTTACTGTAAAACTATAAGGGAGAGTCCATACATACATCCCACCAGCTGGAACAGGGCACTTATTAATGTTTTACTATACGAGAGGAGAGCAACTTAGAGGAACACGGTTCAATCAATGTCTCAAGGGGGTGTATTGCAAGCTACAACTACTTGAGTGAGTAGTTCTGTTCCGAAAGTACCGACACATACATGAGGATTCAGCTGCATGGTGGTCCGTGGCAGATAAACAGTTTTATCAAGTGTTCAGAGTTCCTGGCCACAGATCAAAAAGGACCGGGTTCGATCCCCGAAGCTTTCAGATTTTCTGTGAGGTCAACTCAGCCTTATGAAGACAAATGAGGAGCTACTTGAATGAAAATGTGGTGGCTCCGGTCCGGAAAACTAAGATTGACGGCCGGGGGTTCGTTGTGCTGACCATACGACATACGACACCCTCTATCCACGGAATTTGGCACTACCTTCGCCAACACACGGTGGCCGATTGGGGATAGACGTCATGGATTTTTTTAAATCAATACCTATAAATAAGAATAATATTGTAAAATGGTCAATTTCGGTAAAAAAAAAAAGAGTTTTTTTTTACCGGTAGTGTATTTTGTCCAAAATCCTATCTTCCTACTGCAAATTCCTCTCAACTCCTGGAGTGGAGCTCATCCCAGTGTTCCCTTGCCTAAATAATCCAGGATGTTTACATGAAGAGAGAGAGTGTATGTGTGAATGTGCGTGCGAACCGTCCCAGTCGTCTCGAAATGCAGAATGTCACAGACAAATAGCACGAATCGGCACTCAAGATAAAAAAAAAATTATTTTAAGGACCGACAAAATAAAATGTTAGCGTAAGCTCGACGAGAACCAAATTCCCTCCCACGCGCAACGTTGGGTACGCGGGTTAGACGTGAGGCTCGTCTATTCTGTGGTGGCGGGGTTCGAAATCCCGGCCAATGTTGTATTTCCTTGAAATTCTTCCCTCTCCCATTATTGAAATAAAAAGTGCGGATAAACAGTGTACGACTGACTGACTCTGTAATAGCCCACTTATGCGGCCGCTTGATGTAAGGCCGGGTATTCAACATGGGGTACGTGTACCCCCGGGGGTTCACGAACAAATATTAAGGGGTACCTAGGATTTAAAAATATATATTTATTATTTACTGAAAAACACTGAATAGTCAAGTCAAGGCCAGATTTAGGGTTATCCACAAGCGACCCGGACGTAAGGATGGACATGCGATCTGGAAGTGCCATTTTATTTCTCTGTCCTAGATATAACTAGTGTTTTGCACCAACAACTTTGGGGGTGAAGATAAATTATTTCTGGAGGTACGCGAACAAAAAAAGGTTGAACAATGCTGGCAATAGACATCACTCTAGCAATAGACTGGCTGCCGATAACGTGGAGAACGGGGTTTGATTCCGGTCGGGTGCACCAAGTGATTTTCTCTAAATGGTTTTACATTCTCCCTACTTGCAATTGCGGGTACAATTCTTTTAGATTCAACCGTCCTCATCCCCGACACATTGGAGTAATGATTACAAAGGCTTACAAACCGAACGGGTAGTAAGACGCGACCCACTTCGGTAGCTACGTGGTCTAACGCGCTACTCTCGTAGTAAAATAGACCACCGATGATGAGAAGATCCAGGTTTGAATCTCGGTCGGGTGTATTGAGGTTGGTTTTCCACTCTCCTCCACGCGCAAACGTGGGTACACTTCCTATGAATATAACCTTCTTAATACCTTAAACCATTAGTGTAATTACTACATAAGCGTGTATCCCGAACGGTAATAATACGCAGTTCTAGAAATACATATTATATAGTTCAGTGTTGCACTAAGTCTAGAATTGCCGCACGGTTCCCCCCCACATTCCCCGACGAAAATAGCGCGCTGAGGCCGTACTACGACAAAATAGTGTCACGGTGCTCATTAGTCTTTACTCACAGATATAAACCACAACCATCGTACCGTCCCACTGACCCAGTATCGGGCCCTAGTTATGCCAATGTCAATTCACGTGACTGTCCGAAAATAAACACAGCCCAGTAATGCGGACGTCGAAGGTCTACTTCCGCAAATGTGACACCTAAATATTTAATTATGTATTTATTTATAGTATCCAGTGTGTTCTTCCTAAACGGTGATCTCAGCAAATAACGTAGTAATATATATTTTCGCCTTACATAACACATATTATTACACACTTTCAACACTAAAACAAGTTCATAACACACAGCCAACCCTAACACAGGTACAACCCGATTTAGATAGAAAGGAACCTTTTTGAAAATATAAAAATTACTAGAACAATGTTCATATTATTAAAGAGCAAAATGTTATCTGCAAGTTTCATAGATAATAATAACCTATAAAATAAGTAAACTATTTTATTTTTAATGTGGGGAATGCCAGGCCTCCACCGTGGTTCGGATCCCACTTTAAACTGTAGGTCCTCCATTTCATCTCACAATCACCCTACCATTAAACATTAGCGTAAGTGCGTATAACCCGAACGGGTAGTAAGACACGGTGCTAGTAGTAATAATATTTTATTTTTAGAATACGGATTTGGTAACATAATTTTAAAAATGTATAGCATGAGAAGATAAAGTTTACAACAGGGTGACAAATGAAGTAGTCCCAAGAAGAATAGTTGAGAAGAGATCCATTTTGGATGCGATTCTTCGGTGCAAAGCAAACTGGATCGGACACATCCTTGGGAGGGTTTTTCTGCACGATTTCATAGAATGAAAGGTTGAGGTAAAGAGGAGGGGGATTCAAATATTGGAAGACTTGAAGGAAAGAAGAAAATTCTGGAATATGGAGGAGGCAGAGGACAGGGTGCATTGGCGGTTCAGTGAAAAAAGGAATGGATTTGTCGTAATATAGAACACCTAGTAATTATGTTTTGTATGTTAAGCCAGTTTAAGTTTAATTTCAATCCCATCTTTAACTCAATAATAGTTTCAAAGAACCCGATCTTGCAGACAAATTGTCTCCGTAGTCCCATGCCCTTCTCAAACTAGTCAGTCGGCCATCCCATGCAGCTAACACGACAAAATAAACAAACGATTTATGTAAGACAGTTTGTCACCATGGTGTTTGCTTGCCACGTGGAGATCTCGACTCAAATAATGCGCTGTTCGAACCCCATTTGTAGAACTCAAGTTAAAATTTCTATGACACGATAGGACTGATAAGAAGTTGTGTTTTAAAAATAATAAAAAGTTCCACCATGTGTGAATTTTGTATTTATATATAAGCTACAGTAAACAAATATTTAAATATAAACTTTTTTTAAGGTCAAGATTATATAACTTAGTACTTTGATCAGTATTGGGGCTATCAAAAGTGACAGCTGGAGATATCATATGAATATATGAAAGTAGTTTCAGTTAATTTTGCAATAGTAAAATAATGTCCTTCCTTCTATAATTGGCCTGCTAGCGAAACAGCTGCAGTGGGGTAAAGATAGGTATAGTCTGATTTTCTTATGAAGGCTGTTATTTGGAAACTGGAAGATCATGTTGCCACAATGGCGGAGAAAAAATATATTACAATAATTGTAGTCCGTTTAGTTAGATATTTAAAGAAAATAAGTACAGTTTGGATAAGAATGAGGTATTATTGGAATCTATTGATAAACTTTTAGGTTTACTTTATAAGTGATCAATTAAATAAAACATTAATCCAAGAATGCCAAATTTTAGTGACTTTCAATCAATGGTGTTCGAAAGTGGGCTTCTTATGCAAATCAGGGGTTAATTACCTAACAGTATCTAAAACTGTTCTTTCATATAGACTACGTCAAATCTGAATAATTCGGAGCGTATATTATATTGTTAATTTTCGAGTTAGTCCTTATTTCAAAGCTAGCTTAACTATATTTATTAAACTACCGCATATAACTAAAATTTCAAATAAAGTTTTCTAGAACAAGAGGTGTTTTGACTCTGTATAGAATAATAATAAGTACAGTAGCCCCGTGGCTTCTTGGTGCTGACTGACAGCTCACAGCTGACTTCTGACAGTCAACATTCAGGTATTTACCTAAATTTTGACCGTCAGAAATGACAGCTGCTAAACACATATTGTTGCAGATCATATGGCTCGGTGTAGGGATACATAGTTTGGTCTGGTAACTTTTCAAAGCCGTCAGCTGTCAGTGAGCACCAAAGAAGCCATGGGCCACTGTATATACTACTGTTATCCCTTTCTCTAAGGCTCTGCTCACCATGGAAGGAGTGAAATTTCATATTGCGCGTCTTCAACGATTTAAGTCTGCAATTTTTTTATGTTAATTTTTCAAGGGTTATATATATTAAGTGCTTAAATTTTTCCTGTTTGTTTCTGTATGTATAGGCTTATAATTTGTATGTATTTTATTTTGTACTAGATGCGTGGATACTTATGAAATTCGAATTTTAGTTATTCCAGATTTTCTTAGCTAAAAAGTGTTGCTGTATTTCCTACCGCGATCCCACTATAGCTATTCCGAGGAATAAACACAAGGCTTATGTTGGGAAACTAGCACTGTTTAACCTTCACGGGTGTTGGTAATGGACGACATTCGAACCGAAATGATTGCAGTCACAGATCACGTTACTGGAAGTATCACCATAAACCATACGACGAACAATCATTTTAATAAGGTGCGGCCCACGGCTTTTTGTTAGCGGCGAAAGGGTTCGATTCCCGAGCGGGTGCACTAAGGGGTGATTTTCCCACTCTCCCCCCTAATCTACCTCTTTGAAATATGCCCGCATCATGTTTTAATCATTATCACCCACTTCGGTGGCCGAACAGTCTAAGGCGTCACTCTCGTGTTAGCCTGAATATTTAATAAAGTGGTTCGAATCCCGGTCGGATCTACTTGAGGTTTTTTTTTCTTAAATGATTTCCCACTTTCCTACGCCAATACGGGTAGACTATCTCTAAAATGCTTCCTTACCCATCCCCAACCTATCACAGTAGTTCTCATATATATATATATATATATATATATATAATATATATATATATATGTGTGTGTGTGTGTGTGTGTGTATATATGTATAACCTGAACCGGTAGTAAATAAAGTTATTATTATTAATTTGTGCCGGGACCGAGGATCGAACCCCGGACCCCCCCAGCACAGAAGTCCGACACCTTACCCCTAGACCGCCAGGTCACCAGTAAATAAAGTTATTTAAAGTGAACTTTCTGAACCTAATTATTATATTAGCACAAGACTTATAAACTACCAATCTAGAACAAACACCACATCCAGAATACACGCAGTTGTTCATCATTGTGAAAGGGGAAGCCCACATTTTAACCAATGGTGGGTGCACTTTTCAGCCACGCCAAGAATTGAACTCGGTTAGCTCATTTTTCTCCCTCAGGCTCGAACTCGGTTTGTAAGTCGACATTGCGACAAAGATTGTTACTACACTTGGGATGAAAAAGGCTGGCGCAAATGTTAAGACTAGCAATAGTGTTCCGTTATTTCTCAGACACAGTTACGGAATCTGTGAAATAAACACAACAGGGGAGGGGGGGGGGGGGGGTGTGTCCACTTTAAGGAAAGCAGGTGTCGGTTAAGACACCAACGTTTACTTTCACAATAAAGTCAAAATAAAATGTTAACATAATTCCTAATATTTTCCTTTAAAAAAACTTATAAACAACAACAAATTTCAAGCTATAATATCCTGGTACCACAGGAATTTTTTTGTTGACAAGATTGTTCTTCTAACATAATATTTTAAGGGGAGAAGGGCGGGGAAGTGGTAAGTCATATTTTCCCCTATAAGGTGTTGCAACAAACTGTGTATACCATGGCACGGGCACATCACGCTTCTATTACTGATGTTTGATCTAATTCAAGTAAAAGGAACAGTCCCGAACTCGGCTCTTGTACCGTCTTGTTTTCGAAATAGTCGGGGCCATAACGTCAAAAGGTAAATAAATACTTTTAAGTATGATTTTGGTAAGAAAGGGATTTTCAAAAATACAAATATAGCCTTTTTTTTGCTGTCAACAATGATACATTTTGCCGTTTAATATTTTTTTTATATCACCGCGTGTTAGTACCTGTTCGGGTTATACACTATGTACTCAATTATGCTAATGTATTAGGGATGATGATGGTTGAATTTAGAGGAAGTGTACCCGAATCTTCGTGGAGGGAGTGTAAAACCATTCAGAAAAAAAAAACTCATTACATCCGACCGGGTGGTCTAGGGGTAAGGTGTTGGATTTCTGTACTGGGGGTCCGGGGTTCAATCCTCGGTCCCGGCACAAGTTTATCTCATTGTCAAACCCTCCCTTCACCTCTGACAACTTGTAAGTGTGTGGAATGCCAGGCCTCCACCGTGGTTCGGATCCCACGTTAAACTGTAGGTCCTCCATTTCATCTCACAATCACCCTACCATTACACATTAGCGTAAGTGTGTACAAACTGAATGGGTAGTAAGACGAGGTGATAATAATAATAATTCTAACACAGGTCTCCTCCTCATCTCCAGTCTAGTATATTGAGAGAGATTACACCTTAGACCATGCACCCACCGAGGTGGGTTTTAATACCTTAAAATAGATTATGATTAGTGCCACAGGCAGGTCGGTAAAATAAGTCGGATGAACCCGTTCGAAAGGAATCTGGCAAACACTGATATAAGTGTCGATTTGATAATATATCTCAAAAGTGACAGTTTCAGATCACATAGCTTGACGTATGAATACATTAAAGTTGACCTAGCAACTTCTCTGTTAGACAAGACCCTTCCTATGAAATCTGGCCTAGTTACGAGTGAACAGTTTGCAATTAAGGTGTTCTCCAATGAATAACTAAAACAATTAACTAAGAATGTTGGTTATCTATGGATAAGATATTCATCTCATTGCCCTAAATGGCGAAATTGGGAAATGATCGTACTTTGTGATTGGTTTGATTTCTCTAGATATTGACCTTTGCCATTAGTAAATCGCGGCCGCATTACAAACCTTTGCCCAACAAATTGAAGATATACAATGTATTTATTAAGATAAGCAAATAAGATAGCTTACATTTTTTGGCTTGACATAAATTGCATTTTCGCTATTATAATTTTAAAAAAGAAAAAAAAAAGCCACTTCTTGACAATCTTAACAAAACTCCTGTTTCATATTTATTTTCGACAGCGTTAAAACAATAAATTTGGCGCGGCTTTGCAATGAATTACGACTGTCCTTGTGCATACTCACGTTGCGCGGTCACACTTTTATTAAACGAGTAATGAGGTCAAACTGTGCGCTTGCGCATCATACCTGCCCCAACAGATGAATAGAGACGGGTTACATAGTCGCTTGCACAAGATCATCCTAGTCCAGGATGATAAACTTGAGGTTTGATCATCTATAGTGTGTCATGTGATCTGAAATTGTTACTTCTCATTGACAGAATCAACACCTATCAAATAATACTTATTGTAAAATGTTATCCCACAAAAAAAAAGTACTTGTATTTTCTAAGAGTTTCTTTTCTAGCCTCGGTGGCGTAGTCGGCTAACGCGCTTGTGTTGAGCTCGACTGCTGAGGACGGGGAGATCGAGGTCGTGTGAACGGGGGTGGTTTTTCCTTAAATGGTTTTCCACTCTCCCTCCACGCAAATGCGGGTTCACTTCCTCTAATTCATCCTTCCCAATTCCTAATCCATTCGCGTAATTAGTACTTAAAGCGTATAACCCGAATGGGTAGTAAGACGCGGTGCTAGATAATATTATTATTAACTTTTCTAGCGTGCACTTTCCGAACCGACTGATCATGTCAGCACACGATAATTTTATGAACGCGAACGAAAGAACCTATCAATTTCAGCTGAGGATATTTTAATGCCACGATCGGGACCAACGGATCTACTTCTCTTCTGAAGGAAGTTGTGCTACGGATTTTATTGCCTAGGAAAAATTTGTCGGCCGCTACTGGGTTTGAACCCCCGAACATCGGGTCCTGAGGTAAGCACTTTATTCCCAAGACGACCGAGGTCGACCCTACCAGAATTCTACAATAATTGGACGCTCCAAGCCGACATCTGACAAGCAGTAACTTTCAGTGTGAGGAGATGGTAACAGACTTTAGGTGCTATTGATCTGTCATGTTTTGTTAATTAAAGATATTTATTTATTTTATAAGATATGCGAGGTTGGACCAATATATGTGACTAATAAAAGATAAGTCAATCATATTAAAAATATTTACTAATGTACCATGATGTATAAGTCTTCTTCACCAAAGCTGGTCTGTTAATTAAGTTTACACTTATGCTGTAGCTATTTAATTAATCATTATATGCACATTCGTACAGTTGTCATTGTTTCAATGGCAGCATTAAGCTCATATTTCCACATGCCTCACAGACTCTGCCTTAAACTATTAGTGAGAATGACTAGATAGCTCAATGGTAAGAGCAATGGTGTACTAAACCAAAAGGTATCTGGCTCAACCCCTAGTGTCCAATTATCATTTTTCAATTAATTTTTTTTAATGTATTGTTATGTTGAAGCAATATTCAGGTGAAGGAGTTTACACATTTAATTATAGCAGTTACTGATGCTTTTTGTGAAACATAATAAACAATATTATTTAGGCCCTTGGGTCAACCAATAGTGGTTGTTTCTCTGGAGAGGCTAAAATAATAATAATAAATATCATTACCAGTAAGTTTTAAAACAAGTTGAAATTTATTGTAAATTGAAAGGGCAACACCTTAAATATATTGTAAATTGATGGGCAACACCTTAAAAATATATTGTAAATTGATGGGGCAACACCTTAAAAATATATTGTAAATTGATGGGGCAGCACCTTAAAAATATATTGTAAATTGATGGGGCAAAATCTTAAAATATATTTAAATTGATGGGGCAACACCTTAAAAATATATTTAAATTACGGAGAACCCTTATTTATTTAAATGTATGGGGAAGCACCTTAAAAAATATATAATGTAAATTGACGGGAAAATTCCTTGAAATATTTAAATTAGGGGAAAATCACATTAAAAATATATTAAATTAACGGAGAAACCCTTTATTGTCATTCAAATGTTCAGGCGGATGCAACATGTAGGAATAGAATGTTATATAAGCTACAAAGAAAATTTTATTCCTTATAAATATCTCAAAAACATAGCGCGGGAAAATCACATCACTCATTTGACAAGTGACAGAATAATAGCTCTTAAAAGATTATGGTTATTCATTTGTTTTTTTGGTATCTATATTTTCTTTAGGTGAAAAAAATGACACCTGAAAAGGAGAATCAACTCAGGACCATTGGACTTGGCGCCCAATGGTTTGATTTCCATGTCTAAGTGCCACTTGAAATTTACAAATACAATATTTGGACACAGCTGTAACCTAAAGATCATTTTTATATTCCAGCCTATACATTTGTTTATATGATATATTATAATATAAAAACATATTTATGATAAATAATTATATACATGTTTGTGAAACATTTAGTAGGTAGCCTATTTAAATTGGAAATGGCCTAGATGAAATAATTTCCATTTCATATTGTGACTACTTCTTAGGGAACATTACTACTGTAATTGTAATGAATGGCAACAAATGGGAAATAAATTTTCACTACCCATACCTCTTTGCAGAGACGTAATTGGTGGTGAAGTAATTGTGTCCTTATATGACTCCGACTTGGATGTCAAAAGTTCAATCTTTATAATAAATAAGTAATTTACAAAATAAATTATATATTCTGTTTTTGAAGTTTCAAAGTGAACAAAAGGGAAATGCTAGGTTTTGATATTATGAAAACTCATAAAAGTTATTTTATGGCTATTTAGACCATTCATTTTACATATATGTCCGCTCCAGCGTTTTTAATTTTTGTTGATTTTTCTCAATTTATCAAAATAGATATACTAACTTTTCCTATTTGTTTTAAATTTGGTTTTATTGTTTTCATGGTTGAATAGTTAACCATGCTTGTATTTTTATTTTTAAGATATAGGCCTACAGTACTTTGTGTAGTTAGTAATAGCAAATTCTTCAAGTAAATTTCCGCTAAAACTTTCTATTTCCACCACGTTAAATTATATATTTAGTGTGTTTAACAAATATATTTTAACATATTATTGGGTCTGTTACTCTTAAGACATAATCTTTAGAATTCCAATAACACTTTGATACAAACTTGTTTTTAGCACTGTGTCTTACTACCCATTTGGGTTACACTTGTGTACTAATAACGCCAATGGTTGAGAGAGTAGGAAGGTTATATTTATAGGAAGTGTACCTACAGTTTGATATCAGGAGTGGAAAAACAATTTTGGAAAAATCACCCTTGATACACCCGGATCGAGATTTAAAACTCAATCTCCCCATCTTCAGCAGTCTAGTCTACTCGAGAGTATCGCCTTAAGCCATGCGGCCACCGATGTGGGTGAACAATGTTATTAATAATAATTAACATATATTGGCATGTCATTATAATTTTTTTATTATATATGACAATTAACTAAATTTTCGAGTAAAATAAAACCCTCATTCACATTTAACTCGGGCCTAGTTGATTATTACTTTTTCATTAATTTAAGGTATTTATGTTAGGTCTACACTTTCTGAACAGACTAATTATATCAGTACAAGACTTATAAATAAACTTAAAACATATAACACAACATCCAACTCCCAGCCAATAGTTTCACTTTGTAAAAGGAAAAATACATTTCACCAATGATACTTTTTTTGTCCATGCTAGGAATTGAACTCGGGACTCTAAGATCAGTAGGCAGACATCTACTATTATTAATTCCTCCCACACATTATTAATGTGACAACAATGCATAAAAACAAGTAAAACTATTATAAGGAGGATATGTTTTGTTGGTTGGGTAAATTTGTGTACCATAACTGTAATTCATTGCATACAAAGTGAATCCTAAAACAGACTACGGAATGAACCTATTTATAAAATTAAATCTGTTTTTGTGTTCTATTGCTAATTTGATCATGTGTTTTATAGTGTATTGATTTAGCCTTATTATATTATTTTTAGCTAACAATGTTGAGGAACATGGTGAAATGCTAGCCTTGAGCGACTATTTCTCTTAAGATACATTATACCAATAGGCGTAAAGGTCATAAGCAAGAACTTGACCAAGTGGATGCTAGGTGGACACTTGGGTGAGTTTATTTGCAGCATCATAGGTTAACAGGTGGAGCGAGTATACTCGGGACAACACTATAGGTCCAATGAACCTTAATTAACATTCTTGCATACCACCACAAATGTTAAGGGGGGCGGGTAATTAGCCCCACATCTTACTACTCCTTAAGTGTTAAATGAATATATAAAGGGTTGTGATGTGTTTAGTGTAATATTATATTAATGGTTGATGGTACCATTTTTATTTAATAAGAGACCCTAAGACCTGCAATTTTTTCCAAAAGAAGGGGCTTGAACTCTGGTGCGGTTAAAAATATGAAACAATCTAAATGTTACTAGGTGCATGAACTGCTAGGGATCTAAATCGGGGATTCATCTCTCACCTTGCAAACATACTGCTCCTGAGAGTTGATGTTTATACAGCGATACAAGGTGCTGCCTTCAACCTGCTCCAACATGAGATACTTGTTGGCCACGACATACGCGCTGAACTGCTTGTCGATAGCAGTGGACCCCGGGACGCCACATGACGGTTGGAGGTTAGGACAGAACTGCGTGGAGCAGAGAGACACTGTCCTGTGAGGGGGCGAGACCCCCCGAGCTTCTTCAGGACCTCGCAGTCCCTGTTATCTGCCGGGGAATGTTCAGAAGGAGAGGTATCCGCGTTTGGAACATATTTATGCCGGTTCGGAAGGGATAGAGACGGCCGTTCCACCGGCGCGGAGTTACTTGGTAACACGCACGTCATCACACGAGCACACGCAATCCTGACTCACTTAATTTATAAATAAAACACTACACACTGGTCTTACTGCGCGCACTACACTCTCCTACCACAGTAAAACACTATACAATTTCAGGGCCGGAAATTGTAAAGCACTTAATGCACTAGTACTTCTAAACTATGCAAGAGCCGTTGCTTTATTTGTAATGCCATAGTATATTTGATGCAGAATGTAAATCACTTCTTATACAGTAATATCATCAGTTATAGTAATTCTTGGGAGTCAAAGACGATTCACTGCATCCCAACAAAAATAATCTATGAACACCACAATGGTGCTTTATCTGAAACAAAATAGAAGAATCACATGTAAATAATGTATAACGAAACTAATCAAACGAATGTTGTTTATTGTCCCCTAATTACAACACACAAACTTCAACGAGTTATTGTAGCATAATATTCATACCTCACACTTTTTTTTTTTTACTTATAGGTACAAGAGTAATTAAATGTCGAAATAGAGCCTATCCTTGTATTAAGTAAAACCCTTTTTGCTATAGTCCTATGTATGAGTGGTTTAACAATTATGTTTGGACACCCCACGTAATCGCCACCAATGTAATTTACGCAAACAGTTTATGTGCAACAGCTTTTAAGCAATATGCTGGAGTCTTGAACAATTATTGTTTGACTGACAACTTTCAAAACATTGCACAAAACTCTACACATATTTGTAATCAAATGTATAGGCATACAAAAATACTACAATAAGCCTAATATTAAAATAACTGCATGATAATGTAGGCTTATTACCGCTAGCTGGCCATTTAGAATAATAAATCTCTTAATGTTTTTCATTCCTACCGAAATACCGGTGTTGCAATGATAAATAAACATTAATGCGACAACTTATATAATGAATATTATAATATACTATACCATATAGGTACCAGAAAATCTTAATTTATATCAAAGTAAGAAAACATTGATGTGAAAGTAATGTCATCAATTCAAACTAGAACTCAAGAATTATTAATACTCTTCTTGAAAATAATTATGCTTAATATTACTTGCAAGTAATGAACTAACTTAAAAGTCCCCACGTAATAAAGGAAGCTATTTCTAAACCGGTATTTAAATAGGCTATTTAGTATTTATGAGAATTACTATTTTGCAACCTTCTAGTTAATGAAACCATAGGATACTAACCTTGGAAATAGCTTGTTTCTGAGTGGATATCGTTCCAAAAATTTGACCGTCGGTGTAACTAGGGATGTTTATCCGGCCCAACGACAACGCCTCTGTATCCCGGCGGACCAACTTTCGGGCCGGTGTCCCGCTCAGAAACAGCTAAACAAAACACACACTTCACAGCACGCCATTGTGCAACTGTTAGTGCGCAGTGCGCGCAACCTTCGTCCTGAAGCCGCACCAAAAGTAGTACCAGCTGTGTGAATGAAACACAATGTATCCTTCCGCTTCTTTATGAGTGTTGTTAATTTTATAACACAAAGTATAAACACTTTATGTTGAAAAGAATAGAAACTACAATTAAACGCAATTATTAAATCATCGATTAAAACAAGCCCGCTACGAAAATTAAGTTAAATTTTGAGGAAACTATTTTTCTACCGCGGATCGCTATTAGCCGTAGTATTTCTGAGTATTATGAAACATTTCGTTTTATTTCATTCTATTGCGATGGAGCTTAACATTTCAAGTTTCTGTAACACATGATAAAGAACAGATACGAAGCTAATGAAATATAATTATCAGTCATACACACTGTGTAACGTATAAATTTAAATATTTTCAGAACGACGCAATTAAATTAGTAGCTAAACAATCATCATGCTACAAAGTACAAACATAAACATATATAATTTTTTAAATATTGATAAACACACACGATATAATAGATTTTGAAGGTCATGGGTTCGCCCATTCCAGATGCCGCTATAATAAATGCCCCTCTTGTTTTGGTCACATAGCTAGGAGGTGGGAACCGGGTATGATCCGTGCTTGAGTGTTAAAAATTGTATTAAAAAAAGTATTCATAATAATCTCTTTAAAGTGATATTCTAAAAATTAGTTCAAAAGTCCATTCTTAAGAAATCAAGATATTATCGCTTTCTTTGGTACTCAGTGAACCTAATTCCACCTCAGTAAAGCGGCGTCCAAAGACAATTTAGGTTTTTTTTTAATCTGCAAAGGTTGATTTGTTTCGATGGTTTATTTTGGTTATATCTGGTTTCCCAATGACAGGAAGGTTGAGTTTAGATTCCCGACAGGCTTTATTGAGTTTACCTTCCCTTCCCCACCCCTTCATAAATTGTTTCCTCCTTAAACTCTGGTACATTTCTTCAAACTTCTACCTTCCTCATGTCTACCCTATTTGTATGAATTGTGGACAACCTTGACTGGTAGGTCTATAAAAATAA
Source organism: Timema cristinae (assembly GCA_039000515.1). Lineage (NCBI taxonomy): Eukaryota > Metazoa > Arthropoda > Insecta > Phasmatodea > Timematidae > Timema > Timema cristinae. The sequence continues at coordinate 59,298,070 of JBCFYV010000003.1, read as the reverse complement.
CCTTCATAGAAATATTAGATATTTAGATGTACTATGATATTTTATAACTTCCTATATTATACACATGTGCTAATTACACTGATTTTTTTCGGGGGATTATGAAGGTTATATTTAGGGGAAGTGTACCTACATTCACGTGAAGTGAGAGTGGACAACCATTTTGGAAAAAAATACACTCTCGATACAGCTGACCGAAATTTGAACCTCGTCGTCATCGGCAATCTAGTCCACTACGAGAGTAGTGCCTTAGACCATGTGGCCACCGAAGTGGGTAAACTTCCTTATGTAAACCTAGCTCTGTCAGAATTAAAAATTACAATTATTTTTGGTGCATCCAATATGGTATCTTGAAATGAAACTAGTCAGTGAGTTTGAGAAAAGGAGTCAAACATAAATTAAGAATAACAAACTCTATATGTATATAGATAAGTATACATGAAAAAAAAATATGTATATATATATGCATATATATGCATACAAATTATACTACTATAAAGCCACATGGCTGACTCACTCACTGACATTAATGTTCACCCACTTCCAGATGAGCTAGAAACTTGAAATTTGGCAAACTTATAGCTTCTAGCCTGTAAACGACGGTAAAATTCTAAAAAGCTAAAAAAAAAAAAATTCAAAATGTCGGAGCAACTTTAAAGTTGGTGCAGACCTTTCTTTGGAGGTCTCTTGTGGTTAAACGGTAAGACCTATAAAAAAAACCTCTCTGGAATTACATTAGTTTACATCCACTTGCAAAGAAAACTCACCAGGGGTTTGGGGGAGGGAGCCCCCAACGAGCAAAGCGAGTATGCACATACATATCCGAAATTGACGTACTTCCTAAGAAGTGTTCCTGTAGGTATTCCCGGTTGAATACCACTGCTCTAGATATTTATGTCCCACCCACCCCATCAAACAATGAGATCTGTACGTTTATGCGTCGTTTCTCAGCCGTATGTGTCTTCAGTATGCAGCAAGTTGTGTGACCCAGTTAGGGGGCTGGTGTTTCTATGTCATTGTCTTTGGTGAGTCACACAGTACAAGGACCTTGGTTCAATGCTGGGTGTCAGTATACCATGCTGACTGATTGCGTCAGCGTCACGGCTACCAAGGTCACTTGTAAGATAGATCTGCCTCACGGTTCTGTTTCTTGTCAGCGAGCGATTTGTTACTTCTAAATTGTAGATATTATAATAAGGCAATAACATAATTTTCACTTTAATAGTGCTAATGCGAGTGCATACGTCACGGCACTTATATATCATATAGGTGATTTAGACCATATGTGTGTATTTAGACAAACCCGCCTCTGTGGCGTAGTTGGCTAACGCGCTTGTCGTGTTGAGCCCGACTACTGAGGACGGGGAGATCGAGGTTCGAATCTCGGTCGGGTGAACTGGGGGTGGTTTTTCCTAAATGGTTTTCCACTCTCCTCCACGCAAATGCGGGTTCACTTCTTCTAATTCAACCTTCCCAATTCCTAATCCATTAGTGTAATTAGTACTTAAAGCGTATAAACCGAACGGGTAGTAAGACGCGGTGCTAAATATTATTATTTAGACAACATCACTGGTTGCTTTGTTTGTGTTAAGATTAGGCAGTACTAATATAGGCTACCGTTGCCCAGGGAACGCCCGAGTGTACTAATCGTACTTCCTTTTCATGGAATCTCTCTCCATGTCCCGATGAGATGAGGTATGAACTGTTAAACCTAACTCAAGCCTAATTAACCAAACCCCGATGACCGTTGAGATAATTCCCCTTTCAGAAAAATCACCCATGCCACCAGGCGGGAATCTGACCCGGGAGCCCTAGTTTCGTAGCCACAGGTGTATTGACCACTAAACCAAGGGGTCGGTTGTCACAAACAAGTGTCACGTCACTCTATAAGTAGCAGTGTCTGTCTGTCTCGAGGAGTGTTTTTTGTTGGATGGTGTCATACAAAGTTATGTCTTGATAGTATCGCTAGATTGAACCTTATCTGACAGTATGGAGATCAATTCTCATCTGTTCTGACGCCAAACAATGTGTTATGCAACTGTTACTTTTGATATATATGTATACGTGGAAGGTGACCTGGTGGTCTAAGGGTAAGGTGTCAAACTTCTGTCCTGGGGCTCCGGGGTTTAATCCTCGGTCCCGGTACAGATTCATCTGATTACCAAACCCTTCCTTCACCTCTGACAAGACGTGTATTAATCACAATTTGTGAATGTGGGGAATGCCAGGTCTCCATTGTGGTTCGGATTCCACGTTAAACTGTAGGTTCTCCATTTCATCTCACAATCACCCTACCATTACATATTAGCGTGAGTGCGTATAGCCCGAACGGGTAGTAAGACACGGTGTTGATAGTAATAACAGTATTGTATGTGATATTTTCTCAATTTTTGATACTCATTATCAAATTTTTAAGTACTACAAAAGGTTCGTTTTAAGCTATTTCAATCACTTTGGTACTATCGAGCTGCAAGCACCTTCTTCTGGCTTCTAGAATATTTCATATTTATTCGTGTAACGTCTAGTGACTCGAGTGCCTGGAGGATTTGGTTCTCTATTATCGTTCTGATATAAGATACGTAACCAAAGAAGATTTTGGTTTCACCTATACAATGAAAAAACTATAAAATGCAGAAATAATAAGAGACTTCGTCGCAGCAAAAAAGACTGCAACAAACTGATGCAAAATCTACAGCGTCGTACAGAATGTTTAAAGAAAGCTACCTTGAATAGTACATTAAATGTTCAATAATTGTTCATTCATGATGAATGAGTTTGTTACTGAGGTAGTCCGGCGACTTGCTTGCGTGTTGGGTTTCCAGTGACAAATTACGTACGCGTCGTAAACCGGTTAGCAAACAGCTGCCCGTAAGCGGACCGCTTATTATTATTATTATTATTATTATTATTATTATTGTTATATATTATTAGCACCACGTCTTACTACCCGTTCGGGCTATACGCACTTACGCTAATGTGTAATGGTAGGGTGATTGTGAATGAAATGGAGGACCTACAATTTAACGTGGAATACGAACCACGGTGGAGGCCCGGCATTCCACACATCCACAATTTGTGATTAATACATGTCTTGTCAGAGGTAGGACCGCTATTAAAATACATTAGCGCCGACGTTCAAGCTACTGTTTGGCGATTTAGGTTTTACTCGCGTCACTTTTGAGTCTTGTTTGAGTAGCTTCGTGGGTGATAGGCCTTAGGATCGGTGGTCACGTGTGTCACTCGCGTGTTGGACTACATTGCTGGGAAAGGGAGCTCGGGGTTTGGATACTGGTCAGGTGTTCTAAGATGTTTTTTTTTTAATTTATAGTTTCCCTCTCTCCCACCACGCAAATTATAGTGCACTATATCTTGAATTCTACATTCCTTATTTTTTATCATGTGTTAGGGATTGTGAAGATTGAATTTAGAGGAAGTGCACCCTCATTTGTGTGGATGGAAAGTGGATAACCGTTATGAAGAAACCTCAGTGCACCCAACCGAGATCAAATACCAATCTTCCCTCTTTTGCAGTCCAGTCCAACACGAGAGTAGCGCGTTAGATCATGCGGCCTCCGAAGCGAGTATATCTCTTATTAATTTGGCGTAAAGGTGACCTGGTGGTCTAGGGGTAAGGTGTCAGACTTCTGTGCTGGGGTCCGGGGTTTAATCCTCGGTCCCAGCACAGATTTATCTGATTGCCAAACCCTTCCTTCACCTCTGACAAGACATCTTGTGAATGTGGGGAATACCAGGCCTCCACCGTGGTTCGGATTCCACGTTAAACTGTAGGTCCTCCATTTCATCTCACAATCATCCTACCATTACATATTAGCTTAAATGCGTAAACCCGAACGGGTAGTAAGACGCGCCGCTAATAATAATAATAATAATAATAATAATTTTTCGTGAAATCCAAACAGGTACTAAGATGCGGAGAAATTTTAAAAATAATCTAACTAAACCTTTATGTACACAACGTTATTGATCAATCAAACCTGGGTCTTTGGTCACATGGAGATTGAAGGGCCGTAATTAAATTACTTAAAAATTATTATTTTTATATTACCAATAAAATGATCTAGAACTTACTAAAAAAAAAACTCAAATTTAAAATGTGATTAATGAAATAATTTCTTTTTAACAAAAACTCGGTATGAATGCACACGACTAAATCAAGAACTCGTATTTACAAAAATGAAACGTATGAAAAGTTTGAAAACAAATACACGCTTGTATTATGTTCGTTACAACATTGATTTACAAAATATCCGCTTATGAATAGAAGAATATTTATTCAATTATAAAAAATAATATCGATATGTAGGACTAATATATACAAATACTAGATAGCTGTTGCCCGCGGCTTTGCTCGCGTGGAAGTTGATTATATACAAATACGAAAATATACATATGTATTTACAGATTAATTTAAAATATTACGTTACGTTGATGACCATAACTTGACCTCAGATCAAAAATAATTTAAGTCCGATACAAACTTTCACCCCCTTTTTCATCCCTTATTAAATAAAATTTCCAAAATTCCTGAAACACGTATTTATTGTTTTACGTCAATAACCGAAATACAAAATTTTGTTTATGTAACTTTCAAAATGACGGACTTTCATACATATTATCATCCCTATTTTGACCCCTTTGGGGTGGAATTTTCTAAAATCCTTTCTTAGTGGGTGCCTACATAACAAAATGAATATACAGTCCGAATTTCATGCTTGTAGCCTTGATAGTTTGCGCTCGGCGATGATGAATCAGTCAGTCAGTCAGTCAGGGACATGTTATTTTATAAGTATAGATAACTAATCAACATAAATATCTTAAAATGCCTAACAGTGACTCAAAAAAGGCTCAAACCAAGAAAATGTGTTCTAAAAATCAAAAATGACAGAAAACTATGTAAAATTGACCTGTAATGCCCCCCCTCCCCACCTCCACAAACCAGGGAATTATAAATTAACAGAACATATAAGCATATGAGCATTGTCTGTGATGTAACAAAAAAAAGATAATAATGTTATCAAAATCCAGGCCTTGGACTCATTTGTATAGACCAATTATCATAGGAAGACAGGTAGAGAAGTATATTGATCTACCTTTACGTTTTAATACGCCAAGTCACATGATCTGCAGTTGTCAATTAGGATAGATATTATCAATATCTATAAAATAACACTAACAATATACGAAAATATTATTAATCTTGACCACAAAAAATTGTATTTTTTTGACTGCTCTTCCTATGAAGATTGGAATGTATAGGCCTACATTATCTGAAAATGAATGAAATAGACACTTAGGTCTAAAGTAGACCATTAAATCAGAAATTTTACAAAAAAACATATGTTAGCAGTTAGATATTTGCAGTTTTGTATTCATATTTTGTAAACCATAACAGCTTAATCGCATAAATTGAAAAATGACACAGGAATCAAGCGGGGGACCTTTGGCTTAATATGCCAATGCTCTTACATTGAGCTAGCCAGAGATCGTCCCATACTCCAACTTTATTCGTCAATCATTTTTTAAGACATAGTCTGTGATGGACGTGTGAATATCGTCGGTTGTGTCTTCATGCTGATAATAGTGCTGTAAACAGAGTGTACGTCACAAGATAATCAAGATGGAAGGAATCAATGCTTTACCTTTCATATAATTATTATACTTAAATATATAGAGTTCGCTTGGAATGTACAACATATTTGTACTAGTGGCAGCATAAAGCCACAACCGAGTCTACGGTGGCTGTGCTATCAAAGCTCTTAGTAGCCAAAGATATACACACGTCCATTACAGACTCTGTCTTGAAATTTGAGTTAAGAATGACCCTAAACACAGGACGATCCCTGGATAGCTCAGTGATAGAGCATTGGGGGGACAAAGCCAAACGCCCCGGTTTCGATTCCCGTATCAAGGTGTCATTTTTCAATGCATTAGATTATAGTCAAGATACTATTCATGTCCGTATTTATGATAATTCATCCCTCAAGCTTCACCCTTCGTTGCTTTCTACCATAACATCTTAGATTAATTTGTGGCGCAATAACTTTATTGGTTCCACAAGTTTACGGCAGCATCTACACTTTTTCATGGTTAAATTTGTGTTGTCGCCTGTCAATCAATGGTTTTCTTAGCAACACGTCTAACTACCCGTTCGGGCTATACGCTTATGTACTAAATACGCTAGTGGTTTTAGGGATTGATAAGGTTATATTTAGAGGAATTGTACCCGCAGCCACGTGGAGGAAGAGTGATAAACAATTTTGTAAAAACCACCCCCAGTACACTTGACCGAGATTTGAAACCCGATCTTTACGTCATCGTCAGTCTATTCGTAACACAAGAGTAGCGTGTTAGACCATGCGGGCACCGAAGTGGGTATTGTTCAATGGTAAAAATACCGGCAAGAGGTCTGGTGGTTGTGTTTGTCATTGAACTAATTGGGTTAAGTCATCACAATGGAAGCAAAGTAAAGCCATCAAGTCTGGTTTTATTGTTAGCGCTTCAGTAAATATTAGGTTTGTTCCACAAGCATTGCCAGGAGCTTACTGGGTTATGGCGAAATTTATTATCATTATTATTTATGGTAATGATGGTAGTATCAGTAGCAATTGACCAAGTGTCAGTTTGTTGGTTATCATAAGTTATTGCTCAAATTAGCTAATCATATAGAGTGGAACAAGGAGAGTAACATTTGAAGAAATGTATTAACCAGGGTTAGGACTTTAATGACCTAAAAATAAAAACTTAAAATTTACAACTCTATTAATCGAGATATTTAACGTGCACATTCTGAAACAACTGATTATACCAGCACACAACTTATAAACTAACTTAAATCTATAACAGACACAACATACAGCCTCCGACCGTTAATTCATCACTGTGAAAGGGGAAACCCATAATTCACCAAAGTCATATTTTTCAACCATATCGGGAATCGAACCCGAGGGCCTTAAACTCAGTGTACAGATGTTACCGAATGAGTTAAGGTGTAGAACCTTTACATTCACAAAACAAAGACCTAGAAATATGGATGAAAACTTATGATGAACGCACACGGCTAAATCAAACACGCAACTTTCCAAAACTTCGGTCCGTCGATTATAATGATATGGGTTTTTCGTTGAGCACCGATTGAAGTGATACCGTTTGATCAGCTGATAATTTCTCCGTGATCTAGCACTAATTAAAGTGGTACGGCATTTCGGTATTGTGAGATAATTGGTTTTTATAGCCCTGTGATCGAGCGCCAATTATTATGATACGGAATTATAATCTGATATTTTAATTGAATTAATAATACCTTTAATGTTGCATACCATTTATTAAATTGATTTTATCTTTGGCACTGAAGATATAATTATATGTGATACAGTTTAGTTGAACCACAAATGATTTTTCTGTTATATTACAACTATATATTTTACTGGCATTGAATATTACTGTATCTTATTACAAAGTTCTTGTGTGATGGTGTTCACTGTTTTATGCTATTGCTCTCTCTGTAAATTTATGCTATCGGCACTGTGTGTGTTCATACGCACAAGCAGCTTATATATGACCTACCCCTTACCTCTTAGACCACTCGTGACCAGTGTCGGAACCAACTAATCGAAAGCGTCCTGGCGACAGGTGTTGTGAAGGCTAGCTTCCTATTAGAAAGCGGGAGCTAGCGTCACTCGCTTTTTTAGTAAATACTACGGAGTTTCTTTTGAAAGAAAAAATAAGTTTTAATGGTGCAATCCTCTGACATTATTTCTGAAAAGAGCGTGATTCTCCATGGATGAAGTATTGAAAGATTATTTTACATACAATACTTAAAGAAAATGCACTTCATCCATGACTTTTTTTTAATATACGAGAGAGGTCCAAATCAGTATCGTTACAATGTTTAAATGAACTGTTCCTGAATATCCATCATGAGCACAGCAGCATTAGATGATAAACTTTTTAAATAAAAATAAAAAGTTGTCACTTGTCATTAAATCTTGGTGACACTCTTGATAGATATTCAAGAAGCTTTGAGATCATCATGCGAAGAAAATTAATCTCTATATTTGAACTGGAGCAAAATTTTACTTATTATGAACCTCCCCGCCCAAAGTGTTGCCATAAAAACTGCAAAAACAGTGGCTTTTTCTTGCGTCCTCTCCCATTCCACCTAGCAACGCAATCCATTCACGGTGCAGTACGCAATGCGTCCGGGGGAGCTGAGTTTCATGCAGCACAATTTTTTCCCTAGGGCATTGGTTCCCAAACTGTGGTTCGCGAACCCCCAAAGGGCTCTTGAAATATTTCAGGGGGTCCACCAAAATATTTTCGCAATGGCGGATTTTTAATGAATAATTTGTGAAATTTTGTGAGGCACATTTACAAGATTCTATTATCTAAAGTTGATGAGTTTTCTGTCCATTGTCTCTTCAAAAACCTACGATTATCTTTTCTACCATCCCATCAATAATATATGTTTCGCTTTTCACAACAGAAACAGGCTCAGTTCTAAAAGTGAGTTGAGATTTTATCTATCGTCTGTAGTTCCCGACTTTTAAAGCTTTGTGCCATCCAAAGCAAGCGCATCCTTCTCACTAAGTCACGTGAAGAGGTTAGTAGCTGTTGAAAATTGTAAACAATATTGAAACTTAAATCGGCATGGAATTTTGTGACTATAGGAAGGTATTTCATTTATGTAAAATAGCCATTTCCAGTATCACTTTTAAAAAAACATGTGAAATGTGATAATAAAGACAAAAAAAAGTTACTACTTTGCTTATTTAATTTCAGTTTTGATTTTTAAAATAAATATATAATTATTTGAGCTTGTACTTACGTATTTTATATATCATTCCATTATTTTTGGCTGGGTATCCCGGAGTTCCACCTGGAGCTATAGTAGGTTAATTTAAAAGTATTATACCTTTTGATTTCAATTAATAAATAAATTAAATAAAGATTAGATATAAAATGATGTGTGTGGCTATGAATATTTATCAGGGGGTTCATGCTACTCAGATGTGTGTGAGAGGGGTTCGCGAGTCGAGAAAGTTTGGGAACCACTGACCTAAAGTGTAGAGAAATGTGTAGCGCTCCATTGTATTTAGTTGTCTTTCAGGTGTAATTAGAACTCGGTGGCATTAAGATTATTTTTTTAATATACCTAAGAAGAGAAGGATGTTTACGTTAGTCTGTCCATTTTCATGTTGTCCTTGTATTACGGATCACTAATCTTCTAAAGAATATCGTGTCGTGGGGAATGCCAGGCCTCCACCGTGGTTCGGATTCCACTTTAAACTGTAGGTCCTCCAGTTCATCTCACAATCACTCTACCACTACACATTAGCGTAAGTGCGTATAAGCCGAACGGGTAGTAAGACGCGGTGCTAATAATAATAATAATAAAAATAATAATAATAATAATAATATAATAATATCGTGTCGCCACATGGCCCAAGGTATCACTCTGGTGTTAGACTAGACTGCCGATAACAGGGAGGTAGGTGTTCGAAACCAGGTCTTCTGTACTGAGGGGGTTTAAAAAAATGGGTTTCCACTTTCCTCCACGCAAATCTGGGTACATTTCCTCAAATTCAAATTTCCTTATTTCTAACTAATTAGCGTAATTAGTACACCATGTGCGTATAATCTGAACAAGTAGTAAGACACGATTAAAAAAAATATATGTCTCATGTTCGAAAATCAAATTTGTTAATTCTTCGTCATCACTGGAAGAAAAACCGGGGCTTAGCTCCCATTTCAAACAACAAATTACCGCAATAAACATTGCAACACGTCTTAATACACTGCGTAGGTCACAATTTGACTCACACACTCACACCTCGCATCGCGTTGTCAAGAAAACCACTAGTATTTGACCGCTATTGTTCAAGTTCTCAGCGCGTTGTGTTCTGCGCGCGCATGTATTGCGTCGTAAGAAAACAAATCTTTTTAGACAACTGTTACCTATATTGAGTCAAGAGTCGAGAACAGCTCAAAGCTTCCAACCTTGGGGTTGCGGCATGTTTCGGGTGGGGTAGCAGTGCTTGTTGAGATTATAGCTTCATTTACTATGTGTGAATGCCAAGTCACCACCGTGGTTCGGATTCCACGTTAAACTGTAGGTCCTTCATTTCATCTCACAATCACCCTACCATTACACATTAGCGTAAGTGCGTATAGCACAACGGGTAGTAAACGCGGTGCTAATAATAATAATAATTCATGTTTACTTTTTAAAGGGTTCGTAATTATAATGGGAAGCTGCATAATTCAAATAAACTGTAGGTGTAAGCTCAGGGTGCACCCACGGGTGAAGCTCCCCCCACCCTTCCAGCTGAAGGTTCTCCCCCAGAAAATTAAGGATATTACAAAAATATGATTAGCATGTCTCATCATTTAATAAATTAAATTTTTTTAAAATTATATTTAATATAAAAGAGATTAAATTTGTGCGTAATTAGGGTTTTTCAAAAGAATACTTTTTTCTGTTGATTTTTAATTTTACTGCAAATTTGTACTTAAATGAAAACTGGACCTGTGATACCATAATATTTTCTAGAAATGGTTAAAGTATTTACTCATTCCACATATAATTTTGAATGGGTACAGTAATTGAAATTATTATTTTAGAGCAAATATGTAAACACTATTGTATCAGAAAGAGGGAAGGGGCTGTAGAGATATTATTATATGCCCCCACACCCACCAACTGAAAATCCTGGGCGTGAAGAAGAATATGTAAACACAGACCTGTTAACCAGTGCGTCACACTGACAGAGGGTAGCGAGATCCAATTGATAAAAATAGCTTAAAGATTACCATTGCCTCTTATATCAAAATTTGTCCACTTTTAGGGCATCACTGATTCTCTATCTTCTACCTCTACTTCAAATAAAATTCCAAATATTACTTAATTGAAATATATAATGTTGCAATATGACAATATTATGTAACAAGCCTCTCCCCCCCCCCCCCCAGATAAAATCTGGTGCGCCCCTGCGTAGGCTGTTAAAAGATAAACACTGTTTAGATACCACTAAGGTTCCTTTTGGTTATCCAACGCTGAGATTTAATTGCTGAATGATTTACTGTAGCAGTTTAGAGTTCAGATGAGTGGCAGGACCCTCTTCGATAGCCGCATGGTCTTAGGCGCAACTCTCTCAAACTTTTGGCATCAATCTTGAGGAAATCTCACACTTTTTTTGTGCGAGGGTGTATCTCAAAGCTTGGGAATCACTAGATTAGTGAAGTGTAGATTGTAGAAGTAAGCATTCTATAACTACTAAAAGTCCATGAGGAAAATAAGGTTTTTACGAAAACTTCCAAACTATGGGCTTGTTGGTCAATATGTCACCATAAATATAGTAAAAAGAGCAGATCGGTGGATTATTCTCTTCACTTTACTAACTAAAGACAAATGTTAAAAGCTTATTATTCTTATCATTTTTTAACAGTATTTTTTTTTTTTGCAATTTAAACGTAATTGGTCACTGTAAATGAAATATAATATTAAGTTAGTAGCCTAAATATTTTACAAGTAGCAGGCCCATGCACATATCAAATTTCATTAGCTGAAACACCACAGGTTTCATGGACCTAGGAAGGGGGTTTGGGTGTTAAACCCCCTCCCCCACCAAAATTTCCCGAAGTTTAAATAAAGAGTGCCTAGCATACAACTTCAAATAACTTGTATAAACATTCACTTTCAAATATTTGCCAGGGAAGGACCACTCCAAATAGCTTCAAAAAGGCATTTATTAAAAAAAAAATCCAGGCAACTATCAACTATAAGAGGCTTCTAGAGGCATCCGAATTTTAAAAGAAATACCTGTAGAGGACCACTCTAAATTGCTTTTATACAGGATGTTTGGAAACTCATAGCCCAAACTGCACATATAGGCTAGTTTGTTTGAACCAAAAGTAATACAAAATCCTATACACTTACATCCTATAAACACACATATTTTATTGAAATTATTGATCATCTGTGCATTTTGTTAACTTTAACAGCCTAATTATAAATAATCCTATATAATTTTTTTTTGTAGAATTTCAAGTACCGGTTGTATCCATAATAAATGAACCTAACCAAATATAGTATACACTATACCATTCCTATAAAAGAACCACTTGGCTCTGGGACATAAAAATATTAATACCATTAAATTGTGTTCAAAGTTTCGGCATACAGCACCAGGAGAGTAAAGCTGTGAAACATGCGTGTACAACAGGTTGTATAGGAGCTAAGTGTGTGGCATTACGCATCTCGACATCTTGGAGCACGGCAGCAGACCATACCACAGTCAATAGTAAACAACACACAGTCCATCTAGAAATGGAAATACGTTCTAAGCTCATCATTACTGTTCTACATAAGAAAGTGCTTGCCATTATTACATGTGCAGTGCCACGCAACTAACTCCTATGCAACTTGTTGTACAGCATGCTTGACAACTTTGAACTCCCTGTGCTGTACGCTGGAACTTTGAACACAATTTAATGGTATTAGCATAGTTTTCCCGGATGTAAGTGTAAATGGATTTGTGTTACTTTTGGTTCAAACAAGCTATATGTGCATTTTGGGCTATGAGTTTCTAAACACCTTGTATATCATTTAATATTTAAAAAATTTCCAAGCTTCTAAAAGCATTCACTTTTCAAAAATGTGTTGGGCGACGACCAATTTAGATGGCTTCTAAAGGCATCTAATTAAAAAAAAATCCAACTTAGGACTATTCTAAATAGCTTTCATGGAAATCCGATTTTAAAAATTTGATGATGGAAGACCTACAAATAGCTTTTAGAGGCATATAATTTAAGAAAGAAAAAATTCAGACAAAGAACACACTAAATATCTTATAGGACATTTCAAATTTCAAAAAAATTCAGAGTGAAGACCACTTCAAATAGATTTTAGGGAATCAAGTTTATAATAGCTTTCACAAGCATCTAAATTTCCAAAAACTTGCCAAGGAGGATTACTCCAAATAGCCTCTGGATGTAATGTTGTCTCAGGTCTACACGTTGGAAGCTATTTTGTAATGTTACGGTTCATGGTTTTATAAGAGT